>CM035820.1:4267899-4837899 GCA_020458035.1 Magallana ariakensis | reverse complement strand
CCTCAGCTAGTGTAGATTCAATTCAAAGTTGTGAAAATCATGACCCCCAGGGGTTGGATGGGGCCACAATAGGGGTTGAATTTTTACATAGGAATATATAGAGTAAATCTTTAAAAATCTTCTTCTCAGAAACTAAACAGCCAGGAAAGCTGAAACTTATGTGGAAGCACCCTCAGCTAGTGTAGAATCAAAGTTTGTTCAAATCATGACCCCCGGGAGTAGGGTGGGGCCACAATGGGGGGGGGGTCAAATTTTTACATAGGAATATATAGAGTAAATCTTAAGAAATCTTCTTCTCAGAAACTAATCAGCCAGGAAAGGTGAAACTTATGTGGAAGCATCCTCAGCTAGTGTAAATTCAAAGTTTTGAAAATCATGACCCCTGGGTGTAGGGTGGTGCCACAATGGGGGGGGGGGGTCAAATTTTTACATAGGAATTTATAGAGTAAATCTTTAAAAATCTTCTTTTCAGAAACTAATCAGCCAGGAAAGCTGAAACTTATGTTGAAGCATTCTTAATAAGTGTAGATTCAAAGATGTGAAAATCATGACCTCTGGGGGTAGGGTGGGGCCACAATGGGGATCGAATTATATAGAGTAAATCTTTAAAATCTCTAAAACTAAGTAGCTAGGAAAGGTGAAACTTATGTGGAAGTATCCTCAGGTAAGGACTAGGTAGATTTAAGTTTGTTCAAATCATGATCCCCGGGGGTAGGATGGGGTCACAACGGGGAGGGGGGAGGGAGACAAATTTTTGACATAGAAATATATGGAGAAAAATCTTCTACAAAACCATTTGTCTAGAAAATCTGTAACTTTAGTAAAAGCAACCTTGGGTAGTGTAGATTCAAATTCGTTAAAATAAAAATCTTGAGGAGTAGGGTGGGGCCACATTCAGGATTCAATTTTACAAAGGAAAACATTTTTAATTCACAAAAACTGAAATGTTATAATATATATGGTTTTACTTATATGCAAACATTTTGCCAATTTGTGATTCTTTAAAATTGTTAAGACTTTTGCCCCTGGACGATTCTTGGGCCTCACAAGGGGTTCAGAGTTTGATGTAGGTTTATATCCCATGTATAAACAATTGTCTAGGATCTTGTTGAGAACTGCGATGCTCAACATGTGATATGAATATAAAATCATCCTGTTAAAAAAGGGACTTGATTATAAACATAAGAATATCTACATGTATTACTACATTGTCCAGATATTTTGTATTATGTCGATCTCCATTAAGCTGATTTTATCATGCCTATTGTTGCTCAGGTGAGCGATGTGGCCCATGGGCCTCTTGTTACGTATCAAATCAAATATAGACTATGGTAAATCAGACAGCTGATTGTTTTCTGCGCAAACTGAGCTAAATCTGATGCACTTACAACATATTATTAAATACTATACATTTCAATGGTACATGTAATTCGGTACGATCTCTAAGTAATGGTTGATTAATGCAACGCGTTTTGTTAAGATGCTCAGCATTTTCAGATTGTTTTCGCTGCTAGAAATATAAAGGTATATATACGATGAAAAATAAATTGTGATCTTTCTTTGTTGTAGTGCACGTTTCTTCTGGCTGTTAATTGTTTACAATTTTTTATTTACTTTCTTTCGAATTATAAGCAAGATACAGAGGTTTGCTCACAATTTTCTGTTTGCACACAGAGCTGAGGCCATGCTTTTGTTCTTATTTCTTCTTTTGTTATTCTTCATTTTAAATGCTGAATAGGAAATACAAAGTTTAAAAATCTTAAGTTGAATGTAATAAACTCTTGTGAACAAAAAAAATGACTCAAACCTAGCAGAATTACGAGCTCTGTATCTTGCTTATAATTTTACGATTGACGCTGAAATTTTGATTGATCATTAGAAATGTCTCACTAAACAGAAAATTTGCTGCAACTACTTTCTTGGGGCCCCCTCCTAATACGATGAATTATAGGAAATATACACCAACTTTGATGGTTTTCAGACACAAATATAACTGATTGCTTTAAAACAGTTTCCATAGTTAACATTACTGTTACGGGGATAAATGTATTATAACTCTTAAGAAAATATTACAGAAAATCATCGGTTTGTAGCCATATGTTGTTTTTTAATAAAGATGAAAATAATGGGTGGACCTTAGTAAAATCCTGTCAATACATTGCAGTGGTGTCGGAAGCAAATTGAAAATTGGGGGGGGGGGGAGAGTCTAGACCTTATCAGAAATCTTGACAAGCAAAAAAAAAGGATTTTGAATATGGCTATGTCTAACTTTGCAAAAAAAGTGGGGGGGGGGGGCTTACCCCCACCTACCCCATTCAGACGCCTATGCATTAATTATAATAGCTCTTTAACATATCACATGACACTATTTTTCATTTGAGCGTATTCATCGATCAAGTGAGTAAGGTTATATAAAACATCCTACGAGTTCACACCAAGTAAACAATCGTTTATAATGCAGAAGACCAATTAAATTTTTGAATGTTTTTTTTAATTTGAACGCCTTGAGGTACAATTTTCTTCTTTCACATATAGGATTTTTAAAAATAAAATACAATAACTAGTAAGAAGTTGAAGAAGAAAATCTACCTATATGCTCTCATATTTTGATCGCTTTATAAAGTGGGGGGGGGGGGGGAGCAGAACTAAAATAAAGGAAATTGGAACTTAATATATCCTTTGAACACCCATATAAAGCCATTGTTGCTCAGGTGAGCGATGTGGCCCCATGGGCCTCTTGTTTATTTAATGGAACTATCTAAAATAACATACGATATATTTTTAAAATATTGAATTTATAGCAATTGTTTGATTAAAATCATTCATTCATCAATTCTGTTTCATTTACATGTATTAGTTACTTGTATTTTACAATCCATTCAATTTGACGTGGCCTATTCAAAGTTTGATAAGTATGCTTGGCAGTCGGATTATAGTTTCTTTTTTTATTGAGTCTTATATATTAAATTGTAAGGAAGTATTGAAACTTTTCTGTTTAATCTATGTAAACCGCATACCGGGTAAATTAAATTAATGAAATGCTTTTGCTGATCTTAATGTCGGCGCGATCGAGTTTCAACAAACTTTCAGCCAGTTTCAATCGTATTATTAAAAACAGAAAATACTCATTTACATGCATTGAATATATTTGTGTTTTTTATGTATTTTAAGTTCTTAATCAACTTGTTCATGGGGAAGGTTTTCTGTACAAGTAATATAATACATAGTCTAGAAAACAGCGCGTTAACCATTATCATATAAAAATATTCGCAAAGCGGTCTACGGCAATTTAAGGTCGCGAGGATATTTTTCAGGTTATATAATAATATTTTAAAATAATTAGTGTTGTTAAACCTTATGTGCTTGTTATATTACTGCTGTCTTTAACTCGATACATTAAGGTGTTATTCTTTACAAGAAATGGAAGGAGGTAATTAATATTTGCATCACAAAACAACATGGGAAACTGTACAAGTTATTAAATGCATACATATCGAATTACTTTAAAAAAAATCAAATGCAAACTATCAATGTAAACATTTCCTTTCTTGTGTATATTAATTATAAGTCGTGATCATTTCCTGTGTATAGTGATTAACAAACCCAGGGTAGAAAACGACATGCCCTCGGGGTTTTCACACCTATTCAATACAAAAGAAAAACTCTAAATTGCGTACGGCTTCGTCCGTACAACATCGCGCATTTTCAATCGTACAGAAGAGGCTTGATTATTATGAGTGTAGTCGATCCAAATATTCTCTACGATCTGAGAGAGAGAGAGAGAGAGAGAGAGAGAGAGAGAGTAAATGCGTTTTAGAATTAATTTTACGTACATTCATTTGAAATATATTAATATTAAATATTCATAAGTTTAGTATTCATAAAAGAATATGGACAGGTACATTGTGATTGAATCCAACATGCAGTTTCAGTCTGAGTCCACGTGCTACACCTGTCAATCAAATCAGTCTGCGAGCCGCACCACGTGCTTCTTCCATGAGTTTTATTTCAAGTAAAGCAAAAGAAGTATGTCAAACAATAAAGTATTAAACGTTTAATTTAGTGCTAGACACTGTGTTTGTAAAGTTTTATTCGTATACTACTTTGTTTAAAGAGAAATCTCTCTCTCTCTCTTTCTCTCTCTCTTTCTCTCTCTCTCTCGTTAGTTTATATTGATTATTTTATTGTTTTTTTTGCGGGGAAAAAACATCTTAAACATGTTTTCGGTTTAAGAAGGCAGTAAAATGAAACAATTATTATTGTTACAGTTAGTTAAATTGTTTGATATACGGGTAGAATTCCTGATGGTCACTCGTTACGTGGATTATCCACCTGTCTCATAGCCGTGTATTCTGTGCGTTCAAGCGTAGAGTAATTCCCGGTCTCTGCAATGTTGGGGCTAAAGTCAAATACAGTCTACTTTGACAGAATTAGACCGTTGAAGGGGGGGTGGGTAGGAAAAACATTTTTCGCAACTGATACCACATACATGTATGTGTAGTAGCTTCATATTCAACACACATCAAATGATATCAATATATTTTTGTATTTTAAGGATCAAGTAAAAATTTTCATAGTATGCAGTTGATCGTATGGTAAACGTTTACCGTGTAGCATGTGCTTGTCACGGACTAGGTTAATTGTCTTGAGCATCGACAGTCTCTCTCTCTCTCTCTCTCTCTCTCTCTCTCTCTCCCGTTTAGTTTATATTGAAGGTTTTATTGTTTTTTGCAGAGGGGGGGGGGGTGCATCTTAAACACGTTTAACAGTTTAAGAACACAGTAAAATAAATAATCATTTATTGTTACTGTTAGTAAAATTGTTTGAAAAAACAGGTAAATTCCTGATGGTCACTCATACCCGTGTAATCTGTGCGTTCAAGCGTAGAGTAATTTCCTGCCTGGGCGATGATTTCACACCTTTGTGTAAAACAATTGGGAACAAAGTCAAATACAGTTAACTTTGACGGTTATAAAACGTTGAAGAATTTGGGGGGGGGGGGGGGTTTACGAAAAACGTTATTAGCAGCTAATACTTCATTTGTGTTGTAGCTTTATATTGAACACATAAAAAATTCAAATCAATATAATTTAGTATTTTAAGGGTAAAGTAAAATTTTAATATTATGTCGTTGACCGTAGGTAAACGTTCTTCGTGTAGCATGTGCCTGTCACGGACTAGGTTAATTGTCATGAGCATCGATAGGCTGTGCCGTAAAACGAGCTACAAATTGATATGGATTAAAAACAGTTTTGTAGTCGGAAATGTTTAAACTCATTAAAAAATCGAGGAAATAAAATATGTTATAGTTCTTACCATTTTCTTCATGTAGATTATATTATGAAAATGATTAAATATTTTTTAAATTAAGCTATATCCACAGTAACGTGAAAATTATCATGGGTGTAGATGATTCTTCAATTAAAATTTCCCTAAAATAATTGATAACAACTTTAAAAAGCGTGCATTAAATATGTAATCCTTAACTTAATGTGAAATGAACACAATACATCAGACATGGCCTGTATAGAATGACTCTCAATGTTTGGTGGCCGTCTTATTGTCTAATAGCGTACAGGTAAAAATCTCCGATCATCTTTACGGTAGGTCACACCGCCGCGGTTTAAACATGGCTGCAGCGAGGACCGCGATGAATTAACCGCGATGGTGTAACGCGGAAAGGATTAACTAACCGCGGGGGGAGCGCGGTTAAATACGGGATCCGCGTTGACGGTACTGTACATGTATTATTCTGTGTTTTTTTGTAATTGATGTTCATCTACTTGTTATATTAAGGCCTAAGAAAAATAATGGTTTGTATCCGCTTTCATGCTGAAAAAAAGGAGGGTCGATTGGTCTGAAATTTTTTTTATTTTTTCAGATATATTTTTTATCCTTTAATATTGCAGTATCCATACATGCCGGTTAGATACTGACACTGCTGAATGGTATAAAATGAGAAATACTTTTAATATCATTCCTGACTATTAAGCTGGTCTTAAATCACAAAAATGATATTATATATTCAGATACTTCCTCTGCCAGCCATAAGAGCATTATTAAAATATACAACACATGAAAACATTACAGCCATTTTGTTTCAGTTACACTGATTTGAAAAGAGTACTGCTTCAAGCATTTTTGTGACCAAAATTTTGAGTAATTTTTTTCCAAATCGGATATATACAGGAATAAACAATTTTCCATAAAAAATCCCTGAAAAAAAGGTTTTGAGTCGGGGGGGGGGGGGGGGGGGGGCTAGGGTCGGTTGGGAAAGCGGAAAAAAATCATTTTTTTTTTAGGACTTATCTTGATATCTATGCCCCTCCAAGAAGGGAGGGCATATTGCTTTGCTGCTATCTGTCTGTCTGTCGGTCTACCAACAGTTTCCATTCATTTTATTCACAGAGATTGCACATATTGAAATAAAATTTGGTATACAGATTTATCATAATAATATCGAGGTCAAGTACGTTTGATTTTGAGTACAATTGAGCAATTTTAGATAGAGTTATGCCCCTTGGATGTAGAAAAAAAATTCTTATAATTATTTGCAGTTTCCGTTTAATTTCTTTGCACTTCCTGATATGAATTTTACCAGTAGTATACAGATTTATCATAATAATAGCTAGTTTAAGTTCAATTTTAGGTACGATCGAGCAATTTTCGACAGAGTTATGACTTAGGACTTAGAAAATTTCAATTATTTGCAGTTTCTGTTCTTTTTCATCGGAGATGTCTCTAAGGAGGGGGGCAATAATGTTTCACAAACATCTCTTGTTCTTTTTTTTAAACTAGTTTTCCTTTTATCCTACCATTGAAGGAGGGTTTTGCAAATTTAAGACTTAAATCATACTATGCGATTGTATCACTCAAGCTTTTAAAAACTGCTGTTTTGCATTGAAACAGCTTAAAATGAAAAATTTTGAAAGTGCTTCATGTTACAAATGTTAAGGATTTTATAAATAGGTTAATTGGATTATTTGTGCTTAACAAATGAAGATTTTGAAAGTATTCAAGTCAACATGCTTAAGAATTTCACAAATATTGTTTGCAATTTTCTGCGATTACAAATGCCACACATAATGCTCTTTACAGGCAGGTTAAAGCCTACAAAAAAGCATCATGGCTGCTCAGCCTGGTACAATTAAACGCCTTGATGAAGTGGTGGTTAACCGCATTGCCGCCGGAGAAGTCATCCAGCGGCCGGCCAACGCCCTCAAGGAAATGATAGAAAACAGGTGGAGAACAAACACAATAGCATGAATGTGGTTGACTTGTTACCACGTAATTCTTATTCTTAATGTTAAAATCTTTTCAATCTAATTAAAATTAGAACTGCCATCTGCTCCCCGGTTTCGATACGTTGCGTCACTTGCATGATACATCACAGCGACGTATTTATAAGGGAGCATGAAGGATTTAATTTAATTTATAACCTTTTTGAAATGATAAGGAAAAATTCAAAACCAGTGAAAGTATTTTAATTCTAATGTACTTTAATCCACATTAATATCAACACTTGTCCCCTTCCACCTTACAGTTTCTCGATTGTATTTAAGGTAATTAGATATAACATACAATGCTATGTTTATAGTTTGGATGCCAAGTCCTCTAACATTCAGGTGACTGTCAAACAAGGTGGCCTGAAACTGCTCCAGATTCAGGATAACGGTACAGGAATCAGGGTAAGACTTGGATGCTGAGTCGGGGCCATGAGTTTAAGATGCTTGAGGAGGTTAAGGTTATTGGAGCAGGTTAAAGTTTTTGGAGCAGGTGCTCTTTGATAGCTGTTTCTAAGTTATTACTAACTTCACCAAACTTTCATGGATGGTGCGACTTATGATACTGATGCACCTGACAGGCTTGAATGCTGAATCTGATCCATAGGTTCTGGATGCTGGAGTAGGTTAATTAAGGTTTTTAGAGCTGGTTAAATTTTTACTTTTACTTCTGTCAAGTGTAATGAATTCTCATCTTCAGAGTGACATTTTGTAATGGAGTGGTCATGTAACTAATGACCTATTGCCTTTTAATGATGAAATCATTACCTAGGGTTATCTACTGCAAACTATTTTACAGTATCTATCATAATAGAAGTTAATTTCTAAAACTGAGAAGTGTAAACATTATTAATATTTGGCGTGTACGATATTTGGCGGAAATTAGTTTTTGAACAAGTTGGCGTGGATCTGAATTGGCGTATTCCTGAATGTGACTATTCTTATACATAAATGCATGGCATTTAGCGATGTTCATGTACTTGATTTAGTGGAAGCCGCATTCCGCCAAAAGCGCTTAATAGAATACACAGCCAAATGTAGTATATATTTTATCCGTTGGTTGGTTATTTGTTGTGTAGTGATCAGTATGTCACCTCTTGGTTATTTCACTGTGGTTTTATTTACAGAAAGAAGATATGGACATTGTTTGTGAAAGATTTACCACTAGTAAACTGCAGAAGTTTGAGGACTTGAACTCTATCGCTACATATGGATTTCGAGGCGAAGCATTGGCCAGTATTAGTCATGTGGCACATGTTACCATAACAACCAAAACAGCTGATTCAAAATGTGCTTTCAAGTCAGTTTTTTTATCACTGAAGTCTATGTCTATCTTTCAATATGTACCATAATTCTTTTAAGCAGCTACATTATGGCATATTCATGTATGTTCTACATAAACATAAACAAGATTGAGTATTTAACCATCCATGTTATAACATAGAGATTAATGCAGTTTATTAAGAAAAAATGATTTCTCTTTACCTTACATATATCCTTGCATAAGAATATGATTTGGTTGTTAAAAATATGTGAAAATACTCAAGATGTTCCACTTTAAAAAAATGTTAAGCTTGTAAATTATACTTTCATGAGAGAATTTATGGTCTGTTTCATGTTTGAATCGTTTATTTTTGCTCTAATTGTATTTTCCAGAGGAAGTTATGTGGATGGTAAATTGAAAGAACCAGTAAAGCCGTGTGCAGGGAATGTTGGGACTCAAATTACAGTATGCTTGCCCTAGTTTTTCTAATAAATTTTTCACGTTGCATGACCTCTTTGTATTGATAAGACTTATCACAATATAGTTTTACCATTTTGAAAACTACATCTTGATTTCCCATTTCCCCATGATTTCCCCTCGTGTAAAGTTTACACCTCGATTTCCCCATAAAGATGACTGCACTTAAGGACATGCGATATTTGGGAGAAAATAAACTTTTAAAAGAAGAATTTTTCTTTCAATTGCAGAAATGGTCAACTTCTAAAATGAAACTTTACGTAATTGCGTTAAATAAAAGTATGTTGTTACCAAGTACGAATTTGTTTTCAAAGGTGGGGGTCATCACGATTTCTTGAATCTTCATACAATAATGAGGACGCCCACTTTTATACTGACTTCACACTTAGTCAGCGCATGTTTGTCTATTTTTCTCCATTTAACAGTAGCTGTATATTTGCATTATCAAAATTATGTCAAAGGGAGATTAATAGACAAACATGCGCTCATGGTTTAAATGAGTAAAAACTGCTTCAGTGTTCTTTCTTTTGCTTTCCATGTTGTAACCAAGGGTTGATGCATGTTGAATATTATAATTCATCACGTGATTTCTCACCTCAGATAAATTTGTGAATACAAAATTCTATCATGTGACGTGTAAGGTAGCATGTTATGTACTAACTAGGACAATGTTTTCGAACACGTGAAGTTGTCAAGCATTGATTTAAAGTCTTCTGTACTTACTTGGGCGTGGTCTAATTGTTGAAAAGTAATAGTATACTTGTACCATATAGAATAGATAGGGTTATGGTGAAAGAGTGATCACAAAAAATTCATACACAAAAGTTTACACCTTGTTCCCCTTTGTGTAAAGTTTACACCTTGTTCCCCTTCGTGTATAGTTTACACCTTGTTCCTTTCTGTGTATAGTTTACACCTTGTTCCTTTTCGTGTATAGTTTACACCTTGTTCCTTTTCGTGTATAGTTTACATCTTGTTCCTCTTCGTGTATAGTTTACACCTTGTTCCCCTTGGTGTATAGTTGACACCTTGTTCCCCTTGGTGTATAGTTGACACCTTGTTCCTTTTCGTGTATAGTTTACACCTTGTTCCCCTTGGTGTAAAGTTTACACCTTGTTCCCCTTGGTGTATAGTTGACACCTTGTTCCCCTTGGTGTATAGTTGACACCTTGTTCCCCTTCGTGTATAGTTTACACCTTGTTCCTTTTCGTGTATAGTTTACACCTTGTTCCCCTTCGTGTATAGTTTACACCTTGTTCCTTTTCGTGTATAGTTTACACCTTGTTCCCCTTCGTGTAAAGTTTACACCTTGTTCCCCTTTGTGTAAAGTTTACACCTTGTTCCCCTTGGTGTATAGTTGTACACCTTGATTTTCCCCTCGTGTAAGTTTTCCTACTATGTAATGTCTGAATGAGCAAGATAAATATGAATATTTATACCTCACGCAGTGTTTTTTGTTGTTGTAAGGGTAACTCCTCTTAAACTGCTACACAGAATTTTGTTAAACTTTGTAGGTATTTAGAACACAATGTGTAGATGTGCATATTACCAGGAAATTTCAATTTCATTATTTTTCTGGGAATTTCGGCCCATTTAAAGTTAGAATTTTGGTCCATAATGAATATACAGTCAAACTTCCTTATCTTAAACTATATGGGACTGTTTAAAAACTTCGAGATATCCGATTATAAGAGATATTGAGGGTAAAATGCTTAAAAAATAATTGGTTGAGACTTACAAATCACTTCGACATATCCATTGTATTTGAGATAACAGTGTTTGAAATATCAAAGTTCAACTGTAGTAATGAACAGTTTTTAAGAACAACTCATCTTTAACTGCGGCATGGAATTTTTAAAATCTTTGTAGGTATTTATAGGACACAATGAGTAGATGTGCATATTACCAGGAAATTCCAATTCCATTATTTTTCCGGGAATTTCAGCCCTTTGGAATTTGGAATTTTGTGGTTGACAAAGAATAAATGTGCATATATTTGCAGGAAGTTTTTATCTGATGATTTTTTCAAGTTATGCTCCTTATTAAATTATTATTATTTTGTGTATTTGATGCAAACCCTACAATTCATTAGTATGTCAGGGGTTCAAAATTCCTCAAGCCCGACGTCCCAGACTAACAAATTCCGGATCCGGACTCGGCATTTAGAATCGCCGAAGTCCAGGAACTGTGTCTTGCTTATCTTTTTTTAAATTAAAAAAAAAGTTCGTAAAATTAAAAATAAATCAAATTCCATCATGGATTTAATAAAAATGTGTTATTTTTTGGCATTAATGTACACATAAGCATTACGGACATTTCGAAAATACAATCCGTCTTTTTATTTTCCGTTGCGGTATGACCTGCTTTTACACATTTTCTCATGTTTCCCCCAAACGGCAGTAAGTTTGTTGAATTTTGGATTTATGAGCAAAAATATATGCAAAGGAACGGCAAATGAAAGACCCTGTGAGGAACATAAAGCCGGGGGTTACTCGAGGTGTGATAAAAATAATAATTCCTCAGACAAAACTTACGAAAATAAGAGGATTCACGAATTCCAAAAGCCACTGGTGTGACGATACGCTGTGGCTTTAATACAATGATATAAAATGTATAAAATAAAACATAATTTCAAACATATAGTTTTTATTCATTGCAACAAATTAAAATAAATTATAACATTAGTTTTAGTGATGTTTAGGTTGATATAATTTTATCTATCAATCATGACAATGTGGACTTGGGAATTTCTTCCTCGGACTTGCCTAAAATTTACTCTTTAAGTCCTGTACTTGACCATCATAAAAAAAATGTTGAACCCCTGTATGTGTAGCATTGTCAAGTTATGGGGGAGTGTTTGCTCACTTTTTCTTTCATTACCATGATTTCCAATGTAGAGTTAAAGTTCCATGCTCTAATTAAGGAATAAGGGATCATTCTTTGAGTATTATGAGGTGATAATTTTGGTCGGGGCGTGATCAAATCCAATAAAGCCCGAAGGGCTTTATGATAGATTTCATCATGCCCCAACCAAAATTATCATCTCATAATATTCAAGGAATGATTCCTTATTACTTATATTTATATAATTTTCAGCCATTGTACGGTTAAATATTTGAATATAAATAAGCAAACCCCGCTGGCGACACAATTAAACATCATTTGAAGTTATTGGACGTACTGTATAGTACAAAATCGCTATGTAGTGTTATCACAGGCAAAGACACTGAAAAATGTAAATATATGTTTATATAAGCTTCACACCAGTATTTAACAAATGCTTTATTCTCTGTTACAAGGTAGAAGATTTGTTTTACAATATCTCAACCAGGAGGAAAGCACTGAAAAGTCCCTCAGAGGAACACTCCAAAATAGCAGAGGTTGTCAGCAGGTAACAGATAGGGTCCAGTCTTTACAAAAACTTCCAAAACTGTCGGACTAATAGAGTAACCAGCCCTTAGATTAACATGATGAGTATAGTACTTGCACAAGATAATGCATCCTAGCTGTGTTCTTTAATTTGGTAATATGAATCATTTTTTTTCTTGAGTTTCAACCAAAAGCTTGGACTTTAGGCAGACAAACGCCAATTTGATGAAGGTGGGATCTACTTATAGTTAACTGTTCAGTCACTGGCTAATAAATATGAATGCATTGAATGCAATGACACTTGTCAGATTCACCTAGGGCTGTATATTTCAGTTGAAACAGCGTCAATTTCACACAACAGAGCAGATCTTTGGGGGAAAAAGCTATCCGATTTTTACTGTCTTTGAATATTAATGAGGTTTTCTTAGTGAAATGGGAGAGAGAAGGTCAATATTTGACAGCTTGTTTTGATGTGCAAGCTAGACAGTAACATCTCACTGAAAGTTATGCTTTAAAAATATGAGTTATCTTGGGTGTTCTTAGTAGAGTTAATGATCTTTGATGAACATACTGTAATGGCCAACACATTTGTTTTCGTGGTAAGTTGATGGAAATGAAAATAAATGCTTGCATACATTACTGTAAACGTACTATTACATTTGGCAGTGTATTCTATTTAGCGTTTCTGGTGGAAAACAGCTTCCGCTAAATCAAGTACATTGCCAAATGAAAAATATATAAGTAGATAAATAGGTACATTCAGAAATGTGCTAAATCAAATCCATGCCAACTTGTTGAAAAACCATATTCCGCCAAATATCGTACACACTTAAATATGATACTTTTACAGTATGTTAGGTCAGAGACTTTGAAAAAACCTACAAAGACACAGGGCTTCTTGATTTTTAGTTTTACACTGACTAATATATCAGGCCTTGGGGTTTCCTCAATCACAGAATTTGAAAAGATTTGGGTTTGGTGTGGGAGAGAATTCTAGTGGTGGGGATATTGTAAATATTTGGGTTTTTAGCTCACCTGAGCTAATGCTCTGGAGGAATGAGGGGGGAGAGTTGGTCTTGAAAATCTTAGGGAAGGAAAGTTATAACTATTAGAGAAATGTGTTGCCTATGATGATGGACAACAAAACTTACTTGCCTAGATAGAGTAAGAAAATGATGTATGAACTTAAAAAATAAAACACACTCTTAGACTGATGGATGTGGAAAGGCGGATAACAATCTATAAAATCAGCAGAAAAAAATAAGGTATGAAAATATTAAAATATGAATATGTAATAAGTTTGTAATTTTTTTTAAATCCAGGTATGCTGTCCATAATTGCAGTGTTGGATTCACTTTGAAAAAGGCAAGTGTTGGCTTTAAATTCAGTGATAGGGAAATTATTTAAATAACCTTACCATGATTTTCCCAGACACAAATGATCAAGGGGTTTTGCAAGCAACGACTTTGCTTAAATATTTGACACATAGGAATTTCACTGGACCGGTCACTTCTCTCTCTTTTTCTGTTTCAAGGTGTGGTCCATCTCTGTCGTTATCTGTTTGTAAATATGACTGATTTTAAAATCATTACCTAATAAGCAGCATTTTATCAGTAATTGACAATGTATGGTTAGTGACACCATGATATGTTTGATAATTTGATGAAAATGTTAATTTATGAAGGAGGAGGGAGCTGACATAAAATGACTCCATGATATTCAGTCATAACAATTTTGGTTGAATTTTTGTATATCAGCAAGGGGAGAACACTGCGGATGTCCGAACACCAGCCAAATCAAGTTATGTAGACAACATCAGAACGATCTATGGACCCAGCATTGCCAAGTAAGCTCCGACTCTTCATTAGATCTAGATTAAACCTAATGTCATTCAGATGACCTTGATTCATATGATCATCATCACATGATCATCCTAAAGCCACTTAAACTGAAAAGACATCTTTAGATATATTCTTATTATAGGAATCACCTTGTCCGTCTGTCTGTCCATCCGTCCGTCCGTCTGTGCAAAATTCGTGTCCGGTCCATATCTTTCTTATGTAGAAACATTGGAAGTTCTAACTTCACACAATGATTGCTTATGACCTAAGGGTGTGTCATAACCTTGACCCAAGGTCATTTGGGCAAGGTCAAGGTCACTGGCTAAAAAGTGCAAAATTTGTGTCCGGTCCATAACTTTCTTATGGAGAAACATTGGAAGTTGTTACTTCACACAGATTGTTTATAACCCAAGGGTGTGTCATGACCTTGACCAAAGGTCATTCTGGCAAGGTCACTGGCACTGGCAGAAAAAGTGCAAAATTTGTGTCTGGTCCATATCTTTCTTATGGAGAAACATTGAAAGTTCTTACTTTACACAAAGATTGCTTATGACTTAGGGTGTGTCATGACCTTGACCCCAGATCAGTTAGGAATTTCAAGTTCATTGTTTAAAAAATGCTTCATTCCTGTCATTGTCATGTCTTGTATTAATGGAAATAATTAGAAGCTAAAATTTGACACAAAGCTTGCTTGTGTCAGGCCACATAAAATTAATTTTTAGATTCTCATCCCCGTCTCTCTGGAAATGGCCTGCTCCGATATATTTCTTTTTGAAAATGTGTGGAAAAAAATTCGGAAAAAAATCGGGCTCGGTATACCAAAAATTCAAATTGTTTAATGGCTGCTTGACGTGGATTATCATTTGATTCGAGTCATGTTTGTTAACATAAGGATGCAAATGTCCTCATGCATTAACAGTTAACCTGAAATAAAATGGAATTTAAAGAATGGAAATTGGTTTGTGTACTCATATTAGCATTAACGGTTTAGAAAAAAAAAGCAGATGTTATTTATAGAAAATTGACGGTGAAATTGATTCATCCATTATTTTCTATAATAGAAAAAATACATGGGTTACGATTTTTTCTTAGTGGGGGGTATCAATTGTGAGCTTGCTCACAGTACCCGTGCAAAAGGCCTAAGTAAGTGAGCGTTTCTGATGAAAATGTGTATGTTATTTGTTG
The DNA here is from genome assembly GCA_020458035.1 of Magallana ariakensis. Classification (NCBI taxonomy): domain Eukaryota; kingdom Metazoa; phylum Mollusca; class Bivalvia; order Ostreida; family Ostreidae; genus Magallana; species Magallana ariakensis. The sequence continues at coordinate 4,822,480 of CM035820.1, read as the reverse complement.
TTGTCGTCCAAAGTATAAGCTTTCCGTTTTTTAAACTCTCATTAAAACTTGGCACACAGCATCAATATGATTTGGCCACAATTGAGGTTTAACATTTAACTTATGCATTGCTACTAATCGGTGTTCAAGATATTTGATGAAATATACAGTTGAACTTTGATATCTCGTATACTAATACCTCGAATACAATGTAAATATTTTGTAATCCCTGTTTTTGTCGTCCTTTGTACTTCAGTACTGTCCACATGGGTTGAGATTTGAACACAAAGAATGTAACATTGACGCATGTGAAACTCTTGTTATATTAAGGAGTATCACCACAGCATTTAATTGGAAGAATTAATGGGTTTGTCTTGGGGACACTGGACACTGCATGCATGGCTAGCAGTGGGTGAATCTGAGGTCAAGTGACCAGAAATTATTACCTGCTCAGAAAATCTTTGCTTTTTCCTTATATTTTTTGCATCTGCATACATGGGTCAGTTAAATTTACATTATCTGATGGGCATATTTTGGTGTGAACTTTCTGGTTTTCTGCTTTTTCATGTATGCTTGAGTACTGTACGACTTGGGACCATTGAGCTTGGTCAGTTGATGCATCTTAGTTGGGAGGTGGGGTAGTCACTGTTTCAGTTTTGAGTTTTTAGACTATACATACTCAAATCCTGTCCAGATCATACCTTGAGCATCATGATTACCCCTTGGAAATTTATATATACTATACACATAGTGGATGCTTTGGTCAGTTAGTGTTCATTGAAGTGCAATATGAGCTAATCATAGACAGCATTGTTCTGTGTTGAGAACTATGAATGTGATATACTGTGAAATCATCTTTGTTCGTGGGGGACCAATGTTCATGGCTTTTGTGGGTAGCCCTTGGCCACGAATTTACATCCCCATGAACCTGTACATAACCATTTGTTATATTTGTTAAAATTATCCTTATTACACTAACAACGAAATTACATCCCCACGAACCAGGGAAATTTTTGCTACCCATGAACATTGACCCCCACAAATAAGAATGATTCTACAGTATTTGCAACATTGTGCTATGTAGAGGACTAGCTATATGTTATAAAGGCTACAGTATGCTATGTTGCAGTATAGCTATATTTCATATAGGGTAGGAGGCTTTGTGCTGTGTTGAAGTCTAGCTATATGATATACAGGGGACATTATGCTCTGTTAAAACTAGCTATGTGGTACATAGATGACATTATGCTATGTTGAAGACTAGTGATATGTTGGGAACTATCTATATGCTACTAAGGGGACATTGTTTTGTAGAGGACTAGACTAGCTAAGTTATATAAACTGTACATAGGATTAGCTCTATGCTATTGGAGAGGAGGGGGGGCTTATGGTATTTGGGTAGGGGGGGCAATATGTTGTATTGAGGATTTGCCATGTGCTATGCTATACAAGGAAATATAAGCAACAAACTTCTACCAATTAAAAAAAACCCCAAAAAACGATGCGATAATTGCGATATTTAAGCCATTAGCATAAGGAGGCAGGATGGTCAACAGACTACCCATAAGATCTACTTTAAAGTTTTAGGCATGATTTGTAAAGCTATAAACCATCATTTACTAAAGAAAAAATTAATAAATTTTAGCTTTAAATTTGAGTATTTTTATATATTTTTATACAGAGCTCTTCTTCTGATGGAGATCAAGTCAGTCTAAAAATGGCCGCGACCGTCCAGCCCTCTTAAAAGGGCACCTTGATACTGTTGTGAGAGCTTTCTGTTTAGAACAGTGTCACCCCACACTTCTTTTTCTGATCAAGTGGACACAGGGACAATGAGAGATGCATTAAACATCTGTTAAGTGAGGTGTATTGTTACATCATGTTATTAATGAGGGAAGATGGTATGGCCATGCAATTCATAGTAATTTTTGCTAAGAAGAGCTTGATTAATTAAAACTATTGGGTACATATTTCACTTAAAATTGAAACAATGATTAAACAGAATGTGGTTCAAACATTTTTGTAAGTTAAAAAAGTCCACCGGGAGTTTATAAGTGATATTTACATGAACCTCCTCCTCTCCAATATAAAAAAGAAGAAAAAGATACCGGTATATATTATTTGATATAGATCAAGTTATTTTTACACAATATACAACCATTGCTGATGTATTTGTGGTTACAGTATAGTATTGAGAGAGCAGTAAATGTCATTACAATTTTTGTGATTTAGATCGGTTCATAACAGTACTTACCCCATAAGTGGCAGAAGACCTACCTTAAACTGCCTTGAACTGTCCAATTCATTGATGTCATAAAGATCAGGAGTTCAAGCTTGCCCTGTGCTTGACATGCAAGAAGACTTGCCTTTTTTTTTCTTCCAGGTTTACTTAAAATATCTGATTAATGGCTGTGATATAAGTTATAAGAAAGGAAAAAGAGAAGCTATTTTTAGAGTGAAGACAGAGTTATAGAATAAAAATAAGATAATAAATGACATATTATAAGACAGAAATGCAAAGAAAGAGTATCAGCAGAAGGGTCACGCCTTTATAGACAGTTATAGCAAGGTGCTAAGGACGGGCAATATCGATTCCAAATATAGGCTTAATTTGTTATATCAAATGAGTTTATTAAACAATTTTAAGATAAGTAGATGAAACTGATTTTACTGCAAGTGTAAATTTGTTGTAAGCATGTTCATTGTAATTGTGCTCTACTGTATACCGTAAATCCATTTTTGGGGTTTTTTTTTTTTTTTTGGCTTGTCACAAAATTTGTGAAAATGGTGAAAATATGTTGCATTTTTAATTTGCATCAGTCATATTTAGCAATTTTAAAAGTTTCTTATAGAAAATAATATGGGATATAATTTCGGCGCATTTAATTTTTTGCGATTTAAAAGAAATCGCAAAAAAAATTGAAATCACCGGACAAACGGTATGATATAACAACTTAGTATCAAAAAGCACCCCCTTGTGACTGGATTTTACTTTAATGTGTTGTGAAACACTTCTAATGCATGTAATTGACAAACTGTAGATAATATTATAAATGTACATACTTAATTATATTTGATGTCTAGAGAAATAATTTTCAGCTAGGTTACTTTGAAAATAAATATTGTTCAGATTGTTAAAATGCTAAATAAGGATACAATTAAAGTTTAATGATTCTAAGTTCTTTGGTTTTCTTTATAAAACTAGGGCCCCAGAAGGTGTTCAAAGTTTTACATAAAAATATAGACGGAAAATGTTTAAAAATCTTCTTCTGGAGAACTACAATGCTTCAATTTGTGAGATTACTTTGCATTTTGAAAGCACCCTTAAATAATGTAGATTCTGAATTAATACTTGGGCCCCAAGAGGGGTACAAAGTTTAACATAGGAATATATATGGAAAATGTTTAAAAAATTTCTTCTCAAGAACTACAATGCTACAGTTTGTGAGATTACTATGAAAAGATCCTCAAATAGTGTAGATTCTAAATTGTTAAAGCCAACCATAAACCAAGGACCAAAACTGGGGCCCCAAGAGAGGTTCAAAGGTTAAAATGGAAATAGCATGTGCAAAGACCTGCAAACTGGCCGGGCTGTATAATATGGCAGAGAGATGGATACATGTTCTTCATTGGTTATAGCTAGATCTCATCATAAATCCATGGAGATAGTACAGTAGAAATTGTTACAGATACCAAGTGAAAATAAACAGGACAGCAATGCTTGTTGCTTCCAACCATAAACAATTTCATTTGTATGATCTGTCAATAAATTGAATCAAATCTTTTGAAGCATGAATAACTCAATAACAAGAAGATAATAATCATTTGTCCTTGAAAATCAGCATGGCAGTTAAACACATGTGAAAAACATGTCACAGTGGGACACAAGGTAAAATAAAGTAATAATTTTTCCTGACAAAATAATTCATACTTGTGTTGTTTTTGTTTGACTTAAAACTGGGAAGTTCCTGACCAGTGAAATTGCAATCATATGAAATATAAAACCATCAGATCATTACGATCGTGGTAAATTCAGTTTGTTCTTAATTTGTTCAGATACATACAGATGGATAAATTGATAAAATACTGTCTACCGGTAGTCTGAAATTTAATAAAAAAAATAATAAAATGTTTGATATTCTAGCAATTTTTAGCTCACCGAGACGAAGTCGGGGGGAGCTTATGCTATACCCCCGGCGTCGGCGTCCGGACCTGGTTAAGGTTTTTGTAGCAGGTCCTGTAAGTTATTACTTGTCCTATCTTCACCAAACTTGAATTGATGATGCATCTTGACCTACTTATGGACTTGACAGACTTGGATGCTGAGTCAGGGCCATGAGTTTCAGATGCTGGAGGAGGTTAAGGTTTTTGGAGCAGGTTAAAGTTTTTGGTGCAGGTGCCCTTTGATAGCAATTTCTAAGTTACTACTGGTCCTAACTTTACCAAACTTGCATGGATGGTGCATCTTATGATACTGATGCACCAGACATGCTTTAATGCTGAATCTGAGCCATACGTTTCAGATGCTGGATGAGGTTAAGGTTTTTAGAGCTGGTTAAAGTTTTTGGAGCAGGTGCCCTTTGATGATTATATCTTGGTTATTACTGGTCCTAACTTCACTAAACTTGCATGGATGGTGCATCTCATGATACTGATGCACCTGGCAGGCTTGAATGCTGAATCTGAGCCATAGGTTTCGGATGCTGGATGAGGTTAAGGTTTTTAGAGCTGGTTCAAGTTTTTGGAGCAGGTGCCCTTTGATGATTATATCTTAGTTATTACAGGTCCTAACTTCACCAAACTTGCATGGATTGTGTGTCTTATGATACCGATGCACCTGACAGGCATGAATGCTGAATCTGAGCCATAGGTTTTGGATGGTGGATGAGGTTAAGGTTTTTAGAGCTGGTTAAAGTTTTTGGAGCAGGTGCCCTTTGATGATTATATCTTAGTTATTACTGTTCCTAATTTCACCAAACTTGCATGGATGATGCGTCTTATGATACTGATGCACCTGACAGGCTTGAATGCTGAATCTGAGCCATAGGTTTCGGATGCTGGATTAGGTTAAGTTTTTTGGAACAGGTCACATGTTTAATAAATATTAGTACTATTTCAAACTTGCATAGCTGATTGAACTATAATATTAATGAATTGCAGAGGTAGCTTCAGATGCAGAGCCTGATCTCCATTATCAAGGATGCTAAAAAATATATCTTAGTTATTACTGGTCCTAACTTTACTAAACTTGCATGGATGGTGCATCTTATGATACTGATGCACCTGACAGGCATGAATGCTGAATTTGACCCATAGGTTTCGGATGCTGGAGGGAGGTTAAGGCTTTAAGAGCTGGTGTTTTTGGAGCAGGTGCTCTCTGATGATTATATCTTAGTTATTACTGGTCCTAACTTCACCAAACTTGTATGGATGATGTGTCTATGATACTGATACACCTGGCAGGCTCGAATGCTGATTCTGAGCCATAGGTTTTGGATGCTGGATGAGATTTGGTTTTTTGGAACAGGTCACATATTTTATAGAAAATAGCTTGCATATTTGATTAAACTATAATATTAATGAACCGCAGAGGTAGCTTCAGATGCAGAGCCTGATCTCCATTATCAAGGATGCTAAAAAAATCTCCTACCTCACTCAAACCTGCTTGATAGATGTGTTTGTTGTTAAATGATATTATGATTCCTATGATAGTATTGTTTGATATGATACACTATTGTTTTATTTGATACAATATTATATCATTTATTATATTGTAAACAGTTAAATGAAACGACATGATATTGTATCATTTTTTTGTACATTATGATATGATAGTGTATCATGATATTGTTATGTAAAGTATTGTATATTATGATACAATATTGTATAATATGATATTGTATTATATACTATTTTATCACATGCTATTGTTTCATATGATGTTGCAACATATAATATTGTATCATTTTATTTGATATTGGTTTATATAATATATTATTATATCACATGAAAATGTATTATAAGATATTGTATAATATGATATTGTATCATATAATACAATATAGTATAATATGATATTGTATAATATGATATTGGTTTATATAATATATTATTATATCACATGAAAATGTATTATAAGATATTGTATAATATGATATTGTATGATATAATATAGTACTATATCACATGATATTGTATCAATTGATATGATACAATATTGTATCTAATTATATTGTATCATATGATACAATATCCTATTATGTATCAAATATGATACAATATCATACAATACAATATCATACTATAATATTATACAATATAATATCATATGTTACAATATTGTTATGTATTATGTGATATGATATCATATAATTCTATATTGTTTCATATATTATATATTATGATATTGTATTATGTGATCAAATACAATAATGTATAACACGATACAATGTCATATCATATGTTACAATATCATATTTCATCATTATTTATTTCAGTATTTTATTATATAATATGATATATATTGTAAGTATAATAGGATGCAATATCATATTTTATATTATTGTATTGATAAACATTGTATCATATAATATTGTATGAAATGAACATATGTTTATTATACAATTTTTTAACATATGATATAGTTGTATGATATTGTGTCAAAACAGTATCCATGTATATCCAAGATCATTATTAACTATGATTTTCATATAATATGATAAAGGTGGTCTCATAAAGGTGATGCATCGTCTCGGTGAGCTTTGTAATCTGTGATTACCTATGTTTTTTCGTTGTCATGATTTTATGACAACGAAAAAAAATTGCAATTTTTTTTTTTTTGGTGGAGGGGGACTAAATTTTCAAATTATTTGTGCAATATACATGTATAACTATTATGTATGGAACACCATAGCTGCCTTAAGGTTAATTTCATATTAATGAAATATTAATAATTCTAAATGGAGAGTAGGTATTAAAATTGTACATGATACAATAATTTCTTTGTAATTTATTTTACTTTTAAACTTATCAATAAACACCTAGTGATACTCTACTAATAATTCATTCGTTTTTTGACACAAAAAGAGTTGAACTGTTTGATATGTTCGATATTATGATGTATCGGGCAGACTCCGAAACTCTCTCTCTCTCTCTCTCTCTCTCTCTCTCTCTCTCTCTCTCTCTCTCTCTCATAAATTCAAAACATACGACAATTTGACCAGGAAATGTGCACTGTCACAATGAACGCAGCATCTTTATCAAAATAAAACTGGACCTCTTCCCCGTTTAAACTTTTCAGCGAGAACCAGTTTACAACCACATCATAAAGAGTAACGACTGCATATAAAGAAGTTACCACACCATATATAATAAACTGATCACAGCATGTGAAGAACTGACCACATCATGGAATTACTCAACAACGCCATATAATAAAATTGTCACATCATATAAAGGATTTACTATTGCATATAACACTGTCACCATAATATTTTAAGGTTTTACCACCTTACATAATGATTTTAACATACCATTACATGAAATTAGTACTGCATATAATGAACTTATCACTTAATGTTAAGAAGTTGCACTGCATAAAAGTATTTTGTAACTGCACGTAAAGAGTGTACCACATAACTTAACGATTGAACAACAATTTATTATGAGTTTAGCTCTGTATAAAATGTGTTTATGATATCATATAAAGATTTAGTCATAGCATATAATGAATAAACCACTGCACATAATGATCTTACGACATAACGTAATGATATTACCACTTCATATAAGAGTTTACCTATGAATATATTGATGTAATCACAGTATATAATGATATAATTACTATTGCATATAAAAGATATACCAATTCATATAATATGAAATTGACCTTAAGGCAGCTATGGCATTCCATAATTCTGTATGATATGTCTAATCTTTGGGTTAGTAATCTGATGCTAAATTCACTGTGCAGCAGACACATGATTCAATATAGACAAACTCTAATTCTGATTTAGTCTCAAGCTGTGTTCTGTGACATACTGTCCTAAAAAGTTAAAAAAAAAAAAAGGAGAAAATTGTCTAAGGATCTGGAGGACCCGTGAGGAATTCAATGAACCAGCAGAATTACCAGTAATGTCTTTAGAGACCATAAAACATTACCAACCCACACATGCACTACCTGTGGGCTCTTTATGCCATTTGATTGATCTTCATAGTCCAGGTATTGAACATGCTCATTAAGGTTATAACTGGTCAGCTAATGATTGGGGTCAATGCCCAGAGTTGTCCCGAGTATAAGCGCTGGGGCATTATGTCAATTTCTGGTCACTTGTGCAAGACTTGTGGGATTAGCCAGAGTAAATTAATCCTTACAGGACTTGAGTATCGGGTTATCAGAGCATGTACTACTATCTTAACACTACAGAGGACCCCGCTTAGTATAATACCTGTTTAATATTATAGTTCGCTTAATATAATAGTTTTTCAAAACACAAAACCATTTCTTAATAAATCATTGTATTTCACATCGGTTATTATAGTAGCTTAAATAGTGGACCCCGCTTAATATAATAGAAAGATCATGCCTGTCAATTGAGTTTCACACCTTTTTCTCGTGCTAGCCCCCCATGAGAAGCTTGTATAAACACTCTGACTTCCCAAATCACTTTGAAATTTACCGACTGTGCTAGCCAGATAGGATTAGTCATGCCTCACTGCACGTGGCTTGGGTACATTACCTATGCACCTAACAAGTGACATCGCTGTATTATTGAGGTTTTTAACAGTTTGAATAAGTGAATGCCTCATGTTTTTGTAAAAATAATTATAACAAATGGGACATTTTCATGGCTTAGCATATGGTATATGATGTTTCCATTTGACAATTTGTACTGCAGTGAAGTAGTGACAAAGTCTTTTTTTAAATATGCCTCTATTTTATAGGAAGAATGGGCTAAATAAATCAAAGAAAATAAGAAAATTGTGCATAACTTTGTGGTTTATTTGATTTTTAATGAAAGAAGTTATTAAAAACGAATTGTCTCATGAATGCCTTATTAGATTTAGTCAAAACCGGAAGTACAGGAAGAAAACAAAATGAAAGCATGTCAACTTATCGGAAGCATATTGGTGGATCTTGCAATTTTCCAAGCTTGTAATAGTAAACTTTATTCATGAAATTAACTTTTATGAAGCATTAAAAGTAAAGTTTTAGAAGAAATCATCAATTATTGTGGACATTACATCGTCTAGAAATAGATAGTAACTAGACTCTTGTTGCTATAGCAACAAAAAGGTCTTCCGTTTCTCATGTATAAATCTGTAAAAAAAAAAATGCATTTCTCTTATAAAAAGAAAAAGGATATAATCGATACTGTGATAAAATCTTTCAGTAACTTTTTCTTTGTGAAACAAAACAAAACGAGAAAAAGTCATTTTTGAAATTTGCTCTGACGACCGGAAGTTACGCCGGATCAACCGGAACATGGTAAACATATCTTCATACATTGTTCAATTTTCCCTCAAAGTTTGGATGTTTAAGCATTTGTCAGTTATGAGATCTCGTTGAGAAAAGGTTTATTGTCTCGGGACAGGAAACGGACGAACAGAATAGCTTAATGAAAAAAATGTTAAAATATCTTAAACAATTTCCTCTCGTACACTAATATTGATCAAGCCTACTGAAACAGTGTAAAAAAACCCAGTTAAACTTATCAACAATGACATTTGTTTGAACCCTTCCGGTGATGACCGGAAGTGACGGCTGACAAAATGTAACACGTTAAACACATCTTCTATCAAATGTCTATCACCTATGTAAGTTATGTGTCTTGATCAATAACAGTTTCTGATTTACGGCGGGTACACAATTTAGTATAAAAAAGCTACTTGAGATATTTGAGATATCTCACCGGAAATAGATCTTTTTTTGTTTATTTAACATCGCATAAATGACTTATGAAAAGATCCATACTTAAATAATTATTCTATGTAAAATAACTACAAAAGGTAAAAAAAAAGTAATTTTTGAAGTGCTTCCGGTGACGACCGGAAGTTACGCCGAACAAAACAAAATAGTGTAAACACATCTACATATATAGGTCTATCATCCTGCAAAGTTTGATTGTTCAAGTAATTACCATATTTAAGATCTCGAGGAGTCAAGTTTTTTGTTTTGGGACAGGAAACGGACAAAGGGAAGTATTAAGTGAAAATTTTAAGTTAGTAATTCTTATGCATTTGACAACTGGGTTTTATTCCCTATCAATTTCTCTAAAATTGGAAAAGAAAAACAGTTAAACTTATAAACAGCTTGATTTGTTTGAACTCTTCCGGTGTGGACAGGAAGTGACGGCCGACAAAATAAAAGCAGTTAAACACATGTTCAGTCAAATGTCTATCATCCATGAAAGTTTCGTGTCTTGATGACTTATACTGTTTGAGATCTCGCGGGTACAAAATTTATCTTTAAAAAGCTACTTGAGATATTTGAGATATCTCACCGGAAGTGGAATTTTTCTGTTGATTGAACACCTCTTAGATGACATATATAAAGATTTATACTTTATTATTCATTCGATGTAAATTAAATCAAATACGTAAAAAAAAATAATTTTTAAAGTGCTTCCGGTGACGACCGGAAGTTACGACGAACAAAACAAAATAGTTTAAACACATCTACACATATAGGTCTATCATCCCACACAGTAAGAATGTGAAAGTCCTTGTCGTTTTTTAGATCTCGAGGTGACAAGCTTCTTTGATGTGGGACAGGAAACAGACGACCGGAAATAAATTTTGAAAATATGAAAAAAACGCCCGAGATATTTTCAATATCTATCATTCCTGAAAATTTCAGGAAAATCTATTCACTCATCTCTGAGAAATTCTGCCGACAAAAAAGGGGAAAAAAATAATAATAATAAGAAAGAAAAAACCTAACAATCACTATAAGGTCTTCCGTTGGAAACGGAAGACCTTAATAATACATGACGTGAATAGGCACTTAGCATACTTGTACACATTGAATTTAGCTGGGTACGCTTATTATTATAGTCCGGTTAATATAATAATTTTCCCTGGCAAAATAACTATTATATTAAGCGGGGTCCACTGTACTATTACACACCTAGAGACTGCACTCCATGCTACATTTGGGCAGTTAGAGTGGTCTGCCCTTCGCAATATGGAATCATTCTTTGAGTATTATGATGTGATCAAATACGGTCAGGGGTGGTCAAATCCAATAAAGCCCAAAAGGGTTTCATGACAGATTTGATCACCCCCGACCTCATAATATTCAATTTTTGATTCCTTACATGTAGTAATAACATTTATACATTTTTCAGCAATTGTATGAATACCGGTAATTGATGAAATGTATTGGACTATACATTACAAAAATTGATCAGTAACAGTAGTGTTATCATAGACAAAGACACTGAAAAATTTAAATATAATAAATTATTAGATACTGTAGACGTATTTTTTTCCACGGGGTCATAATTCCGCGGAGTCACAATATCAATTTAATCCGCGGGTAAAAATTTACGCGGATTCTTTGAATGAAACAAAAAATCATTTGAATAATTATTATTAAATTTAGTTCTGAGCGATTTTCATTACCTAGAATTTGTCCAACTTTGGACTTAAATTGTAAGAACTGTTCACAGTGAACAAAAATTATCGGTTGTGCACTGGTCGGTAGTCATAAGTTAGCCGTCAAGATGTTACGACGCTGGCTAAAATCGTCTTGTGATCTTTTAATCTTTATTAACTGTCAATTTATGGGTTCCAATGTCGTTTAAATTATGAGTTGATCAGTTTTATCAATTAGAAGTCAAAGCACAAAGGTATCGAAAAATTGCAGTAAAAACACGGGTCTTAGCGTGTAGTTAATTGGGTCATTGAACGACAGACCAGCTTGGGGCTATTTGTCGTCTGACACGTGTCGTTATCTCAAGCTGGGAGAAGTTTAAATTTCATGGAAAATTCAAATCTTTAGGAGATTAAATTATTTATTATGTGAATTCTCAATACAAATTTGTTTGACAGTTTGCATAGATAAAAACGATATACATTGGGTACGCGTATATGCAAGTGTTATATAATGTAGTAACTTCCGATTATCCTTATTCATGTAATGCAATTTCAAAATTTCATTTCCAAAATGCACTTTAAGTACACTGGGAAAAAATTCCGCGGAAAATTCGTGCCCGCGTTCATAGCGTAAATTAATACCACGCGGACAAAAGTACGTCTAGAGTATACAGTGTATATTAGACTAAGATTTTGAGAAATTAAAACTCTCTATTTTTTTCTCCATTTAAATTTTCAGCAAAAAATGATATTGTCTTTATCAGTTGGTTGTTGTCTTTGAAAACACTTCATGAGGGAAATGAGCTAGCTAACTTGATACAGTTTAACCTCAGTATCTGGAGCATTGAAATCTCGAATGCCGGTATTGTAAAAGTGGTTATTTATCGGTATATGTGAGGGAAATTCACACGAGTTACACAGTAAGCATAAAACCGCCTAGTATACCCGGTGCTTATGGTTAAAAAAAAATTAAAACTTTAGAGTGGTAAATCACCTCAATATCTCAAATCCTAGCTCGATCTCAAAGTAGGTCTCAGTCCCATCAAGCTCGAGATAACAAGGTTAGGTTGAATATAAACCTTAATGTCCAATTCTATAATTATGTATTTATATTTAATAACAATATGATTGCTCTCATTATATGATCCTTTTTGTTTTACATGTATCATAATTTGCATCCTCAACCTTCTTTTATAAGTTCTCTGTTTCTCCTCTGGAGGCAAAATTTGGACTTGTTCTCCACAAATCCTATAAATTGTATTATTATACTTTCATGTTAAATACTGAAATCTGATTGGTTTAGACGCAGTTTATAATCCGTTCTTTAATCCTCAGCGTTAGAAACACACTTCGCAACAGGTAACACTATAAAAAATAGTGCCTGCTTGGGAGGGTACCAGTTGAAATTGACACCCCGAGAAAACCATTGTCAGCCGATGCGAAGCGGAGGTTGACAATGGTTTTCGGGGGTGTCAATTTCAACTGGTACCCTCCCAAATAGGCACTATTTATTTTATTATACTGAATGTCTTAATTTTATAGCAAATTTTACTGCTTTTATATAAAAAGACGTGAGTTCTACAGCGAATCGTACGCGCATAATTTATGCGCATGTAACAATTCGTTTTATTACCTTATCAAAGAGATTTTATTGTTTTATTACAAATTAAATATTTGCGTCTATTTTGTTCGTGTATGCAGTTTTGCTTTACTATTAAAACTGTTCTATTAAAATGCCGGTCAATAGACTGCGATCTATTGGACTGCTGGTCAATAGTCTCTGATCTATTGGACCGCCGGTCAATATACTGCGATCTATTGGACCGGCAACGTATTTCAGAACGCGGGTATGTTTAGGCTTCCTGATTGATTTCACAGTGATGTGTAGGATGTCATTTGTCTGTAAGTCATACGATATGACGTCATAATTATCCCCTCACGCAACTTGTTGCGAAGGGGATATAGCATCGCTACCGTGCGTGTGTGCGTTCGTATGTGTGTGTGTGCACTCCATTTCAATTTTCAAGTAAATTGATAAACCTTACAATAGAATTTCCTCAACCTTTGCACAAATATGCCTCATTGTAAAAGATTAAAACAAATGCAATGTCATATTAATTGGTCAAATTTTTATGCAAAAACTTAAATAAAATTACACCATTGTAAAGGAGGGGGGCATACATTATGACAAAATTCGTTCAAAACTAAACATTTATCATAGATTGCACACTTCTGTAAAATAACAAATAAAAAATGCATGTGCCTTTCCAAACCATTAATACTATTACAAATTATTATTTCATTAAATCAATGTCATAATCAACTTTGTATACAAGTTATCAATCACCCAGAGCGAAGAACAACGTTACGCGGAATTACGGTGAGTTAATAGAATCAATCACCCAGAGCAAGAACAACATTACGGTGAGTTAATAGAGTTAATAGCTTAATGTGTGTTTGAATGTTTGTTATTATCCCCTCGCACAACTTGTTGCGAAGGGGATATAGCATCGCTGCTGTGCGTGTGTATGTATGTATGTATGCGTATGTATGTGTGTCCATTTCAACCTTTTTAGGAAAATTCAAAGAACCCCAGCATGTATGTTCATCAAACTTCGTACACTTCATAAACATGGTTAAAGGACAAACCCTATTCATTTTCAAGGAATTCTGTTAAATATTTTTTAAAATATTGTTAAAATTACAACACTTAGAAATTTTATGTTCGACTTAATTCCGGTTCGTGAAAGTAAACATTTCAAATCAACAACTTGATTTTTTTTTTTGATGTAGGCCTTGTAAAGGTAAGAAGCAAATGTTTTTGAGAAATGGGGAATTAGAAGGATGTCCAAAGTGAAAACTGAAGCAAGCAAGAGATTAAGTTCATTCTAATTTAATCAAAACAAGCAGCTGTCTGAGCCGAATGTCAGGCTATATTTAACAAAGAACATGTTCATAATTTAGAAGAGACTTTGACGAATATTGTCAACATGATTAATCAGGAATTCATTTCATGTAAACCGTTCAGTGTTTAAATGTTGATGCGTTACTCTTTATAAAATATTGGGGTTAAAATTACGACATTTTAACTCGAATTTCCCCATAGAGCAGACTAATAAATCGCCTGTCTAAGATCTTTGCTACGTTTCATTTTCAATGGTCAACATGATTAACTGGGAATTCATTTCATGTAAATCAGTAAATGTAAAAATGTAGATACGTTACTCTTTTTAAAATATTGGGGTATGTCACTATGTCACTGAATAAAGAGAATTTATAAAACTACATAACTAAAGTTTAATTAACACGTTTGTAGTGTGTTTTCGCTATTAATCGGAGGAATTGTGCAACCATGTAAATGCACCCACCCCCATGAATACACCCCATGCAGAGCGTGCATGGGGATAGGAATAAACGAATATTTTAATTCAAAGTGGTTTTTAACAAGTTAAATATTTGGTCTCTTCAATTACATGTTTATCGCTAATAATGCATTTCCCCGCACAATATTTTCATTTTGCGAGGGGATGCTCCGCTTTGCGGTGCCCTTGTTAACTTTGACATCACGATCTGCATCTTTTCGATAGTTCTCTGGGAATGTAACGTAACGTTAAAAGTGAATATTAATAAAACCGCTTGTTCCATTTACATAGACGCTGTTTTTAATACTAGTGATCCCAAATTCAATATAATCGATATTGAGTATCAAATAATCAGCAGCTTTAAGCCAGCTAGTATAAGGTTAATGACTAGTAATAAACCAATGGTTTGGAGACTCTTCCTTCTAAGTGTAAACTAATTAGTCTTTTAATTAATGAGATATTTTAATGCATGTAACAGCTTTGGTGCATTTTAAAAATCAAAATAATCTTAGTTAATTGCATAATGGCACGAAAACCTTCTGTAATAGACAAATTGTAAATCTTAAAAACTAAAAAAGGAATTAGGTAATAAAACAGTTATATAATGCCTGAAGAGTCAATTAAATAGACCAGAATTTTTTCCCTCGGTGCAGGAAGCAGCTCAGTGTGTTCTATTGCCCGCTTGAGGGTATGGGAACAGATTGTCAACTGCGCCTAAACCAATCAGATTTCAGAATTTAACATGAAAGTATAATAAAACGAATTGTTACTTGCGCATGAATTATGCGCTTATGGTTCGCTGTGGAATTCACGTCATTCCTAAAGTTTTTTTTTAAAAATAAGACATTTAGTATAATAAAATAATTAGTGCCTGTTTGGGAGGGCAACAGTTGAAATTTACACCCCTTAGAACCATTGTCAACCTCTGCTTTGCGTTGGTTGACAATGATTTTTTCGGGGTGTCAATTTCAACTGTTATCCTCTCAAACAAATAAAATATGTACATACATGCAATTTAATTTCCTCAAAGTAAATAATGAATGACTTTTTATTAAGCATGATAGAGGATCAGTATTCAAAACAGTTCTGGGCACCTCTATAACCTATCACTCTGGTCTTTAAAGTGGCTGGGTGATCAACAAGTTAACCACCAGTCTCTGCCTTAAAATTTTTCATAAATGATAATTTTGGCCATCAACTATTTATTAGTAAAGAAAAAATCCAAATATTTTAGGATTAAAATAATGAATATTTTTTTTTATATCTTCATATAGAGCTGTTAATCTGATGGAGATTTATTTAGCCTTATTAACGATTAATGTCCACAACCTTTCAGCACTTTTAATTAGTGTGGGTGAGGGGGAGGTGTCCTCCGCAGGGTTAAAATTTATAGAAAGATTTACTGCTTGTTCAGTACGTATATTAGCAGAGAAAATAATGGGGGAATAGTCTAGAATCATGTGAAAGCTTGACAATATGAATGAGAAAAAAAAGCATGCCTCTTTATTCACATACGTTATGTTGGTCAGTTCTGTCACCTGACTCCTGGACGTACTGAGAATTTGCCAGGTCAGGTGTTACACAGGTATGGATAGGTAAATATTCAGCACCTGTGCATTTATGGAATATTATTCTGGAGGCCAAGTGTGTCTTTCCCTCCTCTCTCTCTTCTCTCTGTTCTTTTTATATTTTTGTATGTATAAGTGCGCATACTTAGAGGATGTGATAGATAAAAAATATTTCAATGTTATGGAGTGTTGTAAAATTTGTTTTCTTTTGAAACTGTGGGTCATCCCTTCCTCTCTTGGCCTCTATAAAAAAAACCACAATCCATTGAATGTAACCTTTAATTCTAAGTAAAAGATATTAAAATTGAGCAACAATTTCTAATGATGCCACAGTAATTTTTGGTTTTATTCGAATCCAAAAGGTGTTGTGTAGATTTCTTGTAAATAAACTCTCAATCTACATGCAACCTTGAATGTTGAATGGAAAGTTGTAACCCTTTGTAATTTCATGTCAAGATAATGCTTTAAATTTTTGATTGATTACCATTTTACCCTTTCCCATTTGGTACTTTTGACTAATTGTCAGGGGAAAAGTTTTAAAATATCCCTTAAAAAAACATATTAGTAAATACACACATATATATACTGTATTATAACAGGGAAATATTTGCCCCCATTTTATTTTCGCCCCTTTCGCCCCTCGTCACCAGGCGAATTTAAGACTGGGCGAATTCCAATGTCTTAAATTATCTCTCTTTAAACACACCTATGTCTGGGCGAATTCAAGACGGGGCGAAACTGTTTGCAACCGAAGAAGGTCAAAAATAACACGGGGCGAAAATAACCCTGTGTACAGTATAATTGATTGTCAATGAATATGTTTAATGTACTGATGGCTAGCTTCTTTGAATCATATATTATACAAAAAGTGCCTGTTTGGGAGAGTAACAGTTGAAATTGGCACCCCAGAAAAAAACCATTGTCAATCAATGCG
Source organism: Magallana ariakensis (assembly GCA_020458035.1). Classification (NCBI taxonomy): domain Eukaryota; kingdom Metazoa; phylum Mollusca; class Bivalvia; order Ostreida; family Ostreidae; genus Magallana; species Magallana ariakensis. The sequence continues at coordinate 4,805,039 of CM035820.1, read as the reverse complement.
AAGCGGTGTCAATTTCAACTGTTGCCCTCCCAAACAGGCACTATTTATTTTATTATACTAAATGTTTTGAAAGAAAACTTATCTGACTTCTTTAGGAATGATGTGAATTCATCGGCGAACCGTACGCGCATAATTTATGTGCATGTAACAATTCATAGTTTTACCCGTTTCCAGGTGTGTTGCTAAAGCTGAGGGTAATAGAACGGATTATTAAAAATGCGTTTTAGTCAATCAGATTTCAGTATTTAACATGAAAGTATTATGAATATATATATATTGATCCTTTAAATTTGGACTAAAAATTCATCAATGGACAAAATGCTACTGGTATATTTAAGTGAGAAATGACTTGCTCACTGGTCAAAAAGGTATCTGGTTCGTTTGCCCTATCTACCTGTTCGCCTGAGTCCATTCGCCCAGAGTCTGTTCACTCTAATTACCATTCGCTCTAATTATCGTTCGCCCTAAACCTTGTTTGCTCCACCTAAACCTCATTCATAAACCACATCATTTTAAGATAAAAATCTTTATTTCATACACTCTTTTGATTTTTAAATGACAAATTATATTTTACTTTTATATCAAATTGCTTTACTTCCAATAACTATTTCTTACATTTATGATTTTATTTCTTCAAAAAGATGTTATTGGTCTAATTGTTAGATTTTAACACCGTAAATTATAGATTATTGTCTTGCTTTTTTTTTTTTTAATGATTTGCTTGATGTTTAATTTAAACAATTAAGAAATTGAGACATTAATTGGCCCAATCTGATTAAAATCAGCCGTTCTGATACGCTACCGCTCTCGAACATCTGAAAAAAGGTCAATCAATATTTATTGATATGTAAAGGGGCTATAAAAGTGTTGTTTAATCTTCATAATGTTAAAATGATCAGAATAAAAAAAAGATACAACTGTATTGATTCTGTATTAAAGTAAGGCGAACTGACATTGGGCAAACGGAATTAAGGACGAACGGATCTAGGGCGTAAGAAAACTAGGGAGAACGGCGTCACGGGCGAACGAACATGCATTCCGTCAAATATATGTTAAAGGTTTAATATATTTGTAGAGGCACTTCCTTTTAAAACCCGACTGCACAATTAATTACAAACCCCCTTTGCCCAGTTTTTGGACAAACACATTAACTAACTGCTGATGTCTTGAACACCGGATGTATTGTGTCACATGGAGACTGAATAATGATGGTCAGTCCGGCAACACACTCAGGTGAAAATAATCATTAAATTGGACCACGTTGGACAATGTCATTATAAATAGCTGCTGCATATTGTCGTTATCTTATGGTTAATGATAAACATGAACTGAACTTTATACATTCGTCAGATTTATAAACCATTGATGTTGTTTCAGCATTGTTAGAGAAGAAAATTGCCGTTAATTTTCAGACAGTTTAAACATTAAAGCCTGCTACTTATATTTATTCAATTTAGATTACTTATTGTTGCGGGAAAAAAAAGAAATAATTGGGGCATTTTCCCCCTTCACCTTGTACAGTGTACAGGTGACACTCAATGGCTCGAACTTCGATCTCTCGAAGTTCTTGATCTCTCGAAGTGAAATCACGGTCCTGATTTTTTTCTCTATATAACTAAGCAAATTTACTCTTGATCTCTCAAACTCCGATCTCTCGAAGTTCTTGATCTCTTGAAGTAAAACCTGGGTCCCATTATACATATTTCATTGTTTTCCACTCTTGATAACTCGAAGTGGTGGCTGTGTACACACGCAACCGATCAAGCGTACAATTAGCTTCGTGTGGACCTTACCTGGATGATCAAGTGAACGCCTGGGGCTAGCGTGGTAGTGTTAATTGGTTGATTACGTAGGTGACACTACCCCTTGCATCCTTCAAAGGGTAGATAATTAATTTGTAACTGATCTATTAAATTCAACATCTCAGTGTGAAATTAACGGTAAATTAAACTCTCTTTATTTAAAATATTATGTGATTAAGAAAACATGAAATACTAAAGTTTTTAAAAGTTTAAAAACACTTCATAAACACAAAACTAAGTTCTGTATTGTTGAAACTGAAGTAAAGTAGCAGAAAATACGAATGAAACCGTGTTAGACTATCCTTCCATGTTACGTATATAAACTTCCGGCTACTATAATTTTGGAACCAAAAGGTTTTTAAACTTTCGATCTCTCGAAATCTTGATCTCTCTAAGTTTAATCATGGTCCCCTGAAGTTCGAGTTATCGAGATTCACCTGTATATATTTTTGGTTATAGAGGGGCAGTAGTAAATATTCATAGTGTACAAACATTTATATGATAGAAAATAAATAAATTACATTCTTAATAATAGGGGCATAGCCTTAGGTATTTATACAAACATGTTTATGATAGAAAAACATTTGATGTTGGGATTCATCCTGATAGAAGATAGCAGTGACATACTGTATAACGAATATTTTCTGTGGATGTTTATTTTCTGTGGTATTTTGCGGGTATGAAAAATCAGCAGAAATTAAAATTCCAAATTTAAATATTCTTAATTTTCATTAAATTTAATGCAATGATAACCGTATCTACCAGTTTTATTATCAGATTTGTTCGTTTATTGTTACTCAGTAGTTTGTACGCAGTACTTACTCGTGATCAACTCGAAATCTCATTTCAGTTCAATATCATTTGGGTGGAAACGTTTGTAAAATTCACATTTACTATATATATTATGATGTCAGGAACGTAATATTCTAGTATTTATATCACCAACAATACACAATCAAAAAGTAACAACTATCAGACTGGTTTTTTATTATAAAGTTACAATGATAATAGCTAAGTTAGATACTAAGAGGATTATTCTTAGGTAAACAATCATACCAGAAAGGTGTTGGTCAAGTATCTTCAATGATGATTGGTCAAATTAAATACAATCAAACATAAATGCGTAATTTGATTACGGATCATAAGAAGTTTTAACAAAAAGATTTTATTTAATCATTATTTGTAAATATTCGTGCACATTTTTGAGCTACGTCCTCTGATATCCAGCTTGAGATAAATGCTTGCTTTACCGGAAATTGTTAGATAAATATTGACCACGTACGTGACAATTACTGAAGCTAGAGTCAACAGGTTGGTGATTACGGGTAAAGGGAAATTAACACCCTCATTACACAGGGTGCTGACTGTAATATCCGAAAAACGCACAAAAGATGGAGTGAAAATTTTATAAAAAGTATAATACGTACAATGTTTGAATATATTTTTTTGTGCACAGGTCTAGGGTAATTGCAGAAATTGGAAACGCAGAATATAATTTCGTTCCTTTAAGGGTCTAAAATATATATATATATAAAAGACCTGCTAGGGTCAGGGATCTGCAAAGACATGTGATTTCATGCAATACTAACGAGATGAAGGACAAGGCAAGTCTCTGGTCCGTGTCTGATAGGTCAGCCTAGTGTTGTCATGTACGTCATTTCTCATGGTGGTTCATGGGGGTCACACAATCCAGATACATTCAGCTTAATGGCGGACAGGATCATTATATAAATAGTGCCTGTTTGGGAGGGTAACAGGTGAAATTGACATCCTGAGAAAACCAGTGTCAAATTAAACTTTTACCCTCCCAAACAGGCACTATTTATTTTATTTTACTTAATGTCTTAATTTTAGTGAAAATTTTACTGCTTTTATATAGAAATGATGTGAATTCTAGAGCGAACTCTACACGCATATTTTACGTGCATGTAACAATTCGTTTTGTTACCTGTTGCCAAGTGTGTTGCTTAAACACTGGGTAATAGAACAAATTATCAACTGTGTCTAAACCAATCAGACAATCAGATTTCAGTATTTAACATGAAACTGTAATAAATCAAAATGTGTACCCTAGAATCTTAAACTCACAAAATTATTACCTTAAGTGTCAGCATGTATGTCATTCTTTGGTGGTTTAAAGGGTGGAGGGGGGATACTGCCATGATACATTCAGCTAAATGTGGGAGAGGATCATATCAAAATGTGTAACCTAGAATCCTAAACTCACAAAATTATTACCTAGTGTAATTTTTTTTTAATTTTAATTAAACTCGCAGAGTTATTATTTGTGTATGTTTGTAAGAAGTACCCCTCCTTATTTTCAAATATTGTTTATGTTCATCTGTCGACAGTAGTGACACACTAAACATAATATCAAAAGAAAAATGAGTCAATAGTTTTTAAAATTTATTATACTTATAATATTTATATAATAAATTTATTCAAGGAAAATAGATTAAAATAAATTATCCTCCAAGGGTTAAGTCCCCTTTTTAAAAGGGCTTAATTTGTACTATTAAGGAGTCTGGATGGTCAACAAACTAACCATCAGATCAACCTTAATTAACAAACTAACCATCAGATTGACCTTAATTAACAAACTAACCATCAGATTGACCTTAATTAACAAACTAACCATCAGATTGACCTTAATTAACAAACTAACCATCAGATTGACCTTAATTAACAAACTAACCATCAGATTGACCTTAATTAACAAACTAACCATCAGATCTACCTTAAATATTTTAGATATGATATTTTTGGCCATAAACTATTATTCAGTAAAGAAAAAAATCCAAATTTATTATTGAAAAATTGGATGATCATTTTTCTATATCTTTATACAGAGTTCTTTGTCTTATTAAGGAGGTGAATGAAGCCAAAAATGGTCACAATCGACCACCCATCCCTCTTTATAAGAAAGAAGGCTTATGTAAAGCAATAAGAGCTGTATTTTTAAGAATTTTATTTTGCTGCAAAAACCTGCTAGTATGATAAGTCTGCATGTAACTTAAACTTTTATGATAAATAAGATTTGAAAAAATCATTAATTTTTGTCAGAGGAAAGATTTCTCTTCTAAGGAATATATTAATAGCAGATCTATTTTTTGTACAGGACGACAATAATTCAATTTTGCTTCAATTGAGGCTTCTTAACGGCCTTTTTCTACAAAAATATGGCTAACAGAAATTTACAAACCATGATATTTTTTGTCATTTTAGTAGAAAATAACATTTTCGTAAAAAAAAGTTTCAAAATGAAAATTGCAGCTCATATTGCTTTAAGGATTTGAGAACACTCACAATTACATATATATCACAGTGGTTGAAATCACCCTGTTTGATTTGATTAATACAGATGAAGTGTGCTGAGCTTATTGTAAGATGAAGCTCAGCTACCTTAAACTTGAAAAAGAATTGTTGTTATGTGTTGAGAGATTTCTATATCTACATGTTCATATAATCACTAGCTTTAAACTATTTCAAGGAAACCAGAATATAAAGAAAATGAATAGTAATTTCAAATTATAGTATATACAATGAATTGCACAATTAAATTACTTAAAGTGTCATATTTTTAATATATCTCCTGATTCTGAATAATCATACAATTTGCAAACTATAGAGACCCATTTTATAGTTCTTCATAATTACACACACAGTGTCAGATGATTTCATAAATATGGTACTAGTAAAACCTAACCCTAATCCCAAAGGGTTTTTTTTTTATATCATTTCAATGCTATCATCTTTTAAACAGTCATTTCAACCTTAATCTCTCCATTCTTTATAGTCACAGTACTATTATCACTTTTAGTAGAGTTCTTGGCTTGATCCGTGCAACCGTTTGGTGTACACAAAGATAACGAAGCTTGTTCATTGCTTGTTGTATCCACAACAGATTCCAAATCATTTGAGCATAGAGGGAGAAGTTCATGATTGTCTTGCCTTAGAGGCCCCTCCTTGGAATTCGAGGGTTTAGTTTGTCTGGGAGAAATCTGTTCACTGACACTTCCGGACTCACATAAAAGAGAAGCAGACGCTTCTCGATGGAGACCCAATGACGACTGGTTCCAGTTGCAGTCTGTGAGGAGAATTTTGATCGTGCATTCTGTAGAACGCCTCCTTGTGCTCAAGGCAGCTCGGGACTGATTGTAAATTTCTTCCTTCACTTTTTCCCGGTAGAATTTGGAACAGCGAGATAAGAGTCTGAAGTATCCATGCTGCACTTCCTTGAGTCGCACAGCATAGATGATAGGATCACAAAGAGAGTTCACTAGTAGCAGTGCATAGAGGTATTTATTGGCCCGAATCAGGGTGCTAAAAAGTTTACGGACTGACTCTGTGTTCACATGAACTTGGATAATCATGGCTATCTGAAACGTCATGCTAGGCAGCCAGCACACCACAAATGTTCCTATGATCAACAGAGTCGTTCTGAATGCCTTCTTATTGTGCAGGCCATCTTTAAGAAGAGTAGCACATTTTGCATTGATTTGCTTGACTTCACGATATATGCGAATGTAGATCACCAGAATCGAAACCAGGCAGATCAGGGCCATTATAATAACAATGTACTCGGCCTGATACTCAGTGTAAAGTGTATACTCACAGAAATTCACAAAACTATCTTTTTGGGTTTTACCAAATCCAGCGAAAAAATTGGAGAAACCCCCAATCACTGCAATGACCCAGAGAATGGTGATCATTAGGTTCCCACGGAAATTGTTCATTATGTGGTAGTAGTGTAGTGGCTGCATGACGGATATGTAGTGGTCAAGAGCCATGGCATAAAGGTTGAGCAGGGATATCAGATGGGCCGTGATGTTGATAGAATTCACGAACTGAAACATGCACGCTGATGTTAGTCTCTCGGACATCTTGTCTATGGTTGGCGGGATGACCGGAGCCACGAGGACCTTGATCAAAATATGCATGAAAACACTGAGTGTGACTAGAATGTCGGACACCGCGAGGCTGATGATGAGCTTCGAGTGGTGGGTTAGTCCATGGGGGATGTGTGCGGTTGCCGCAATAGACAAAATGTTCACCGCCAGTGCCAGGAAGCATAGGATCAACGTGATGATGTTCTCTGGTTGGTTGAAGATGTCGTCTGCTCTTTCGTGGATGTTTTGTGGCTGTAGGTTTGCCCATGTGGTTGAGTTGATGATGTTGAGGAACTCAGTGTAGAGGCCGGTGGTGTTAATGTTGTAAGGGATCACAGTGGTGTTGAGAGTCGTTGGCAGATTATTTAGATCAAATGGAAACAAATTATCAGGCAAATCCATTGTAGTTAGTCCACCTCGGCCATAGTGATGAGCTGTAGAATTGAACAGACTAATGATAAGACAATGGAAACAAAACAAATACTGTTAATTAACAGGTAGATTAATTAGCTGTAGGAGTAAACAGCAAAAATATCTGTTGCTCAATAGATGCAAAACAATTATCAGCTATGAATTAAACAGATTATCAGTTGTAAGAATATTTTATATTCAATTGATACATTAAAGCAAACATTAACTATATATAGATAAACAAATTCATATGAGCTGTATAATGAAAGTAGATTATAATGTCAGCCATGAAATAAGAAAAAAATTGAATAATGATAAATGCTGCAAAATTACCGGTAATTCAATACCAGTTTTAATTGGTAAATTAAAAGGACCAATTTTCCTCAAAAGGACCCATGTCTAGGTTATTAGAATTGTCTTGTTCAGGGTTTTTTGAGGAAGAATTGAATGATTACAAGAAGAATTTAAAACAATTATCTACAGTTAAAAGGAAAAAATTATCAATTGTGGAACAAACAAGATTATAAATTATAGATTTTCCAAAAATATGTACTTTAAGAATTTGATAAAAAAGTTTGCATTAAAATAAATTGAAAAAATTATCATATATCTTGAAACATTTAACAAGATATATGTATTGAACAGCAGTCTTAATGAGATTGTAATTGCAAAATAAAAGAACATAATTATAAAGGAAGTTTTAAAAAGTGCTTAAGGTTCCTTGACACCCCAACATTTTATTTGATGGATCGATAAAGAATCTCTTTTTAATAATATTTTCCAAAACACGGACCAATATTGTCTTTTAATTATTTTATATGAATATTTTGTATTTTTTCAGTGAAATAAGAAAAATTGTTTCGACTGCATGCAAACAGAGTATTTTAGAGCTTAAAAATTGGTCTCAATTAATGTGAAATATAATTATGAATAAACACATGCCGAAGATCGGTTTATTCAAGTTTTTGATTTTTTAATTTAAAAAAAAATATATCTGAAAACTAAAATGTTTATTCTTTTATTATATATATTTTTTAAATCTATGCATGGATAAAATTTGAAGAATAACAAATAGCCACACAAAGCATTTATCAAACAAAAATATTTTACAAAGAAGTTAAAATGAAAATACAAAACTTTGGGAAAAAATGCAATTTATCAAATTTAAACCGATCCTAATAAAAAAAGAACCTGATCCCAACCAGAATTATTTTCAAATTGAAATTAAAAAAAAAAAACTGCAGTTTATTATGAGTAATTGATATTCATTATAAGATCTGTAAAAAAACAAACCATTTTACAGCTAAAAAACTTTTGAATTTTTTAAGAATTGTGATATATTTCAACTTTATATGATTTTGCTCCAGATCAGTTTCATTACAATCGGGATTGGTTCAAATTTAAGATTTTCCAATTTTTCGTGAATTTTACTATTTCGATTCAATTTCTTTTTAAAATATGATTGTATAGCAGTTGTTTAATGCAAGTGACAGTTGATTTGTAGTTTTTATCCATAGGTTTAAAAAAATATCTACAATTCTTGATTTTCATTTCCCTAAATAATTTTTTTTTTCAAAAATATTATAAAGGTTATTTGGCCATCTTTGATATGTATTTTTAGATAATTGTATTGTGCATAAATTGATACCAAATTTTTTGCTCTAAATTATCCTGTTCACAGCCAAAATGTATGTAAAATAATTGAAGGCCGATATCGGCCTCATTTTTCTACAATCATTTTTCAAATATGATTCTTTATCGATCCATCAAATAATGCACTGGTGTGTCGAGCCACCTATAAAAAGCACATAAAGCTGTATGAATAGCCCAAAGTCTGGCAAACTATTTATTAACCTCAACTTTTTAATCTGTATGACATTAGAACAAGATCTATACCCATCATATAATGTTGTGATGGACATTTTTTATCATGAAAACAAAGGTTAGAGATGCCTTCCCCATAATCTGATTGGAATCGACATCATCGTGGAAATGTTTGTGCAGTAATGTGTTCTAGGCACACAAGGTTTGGTCTATTTAACTATAAGACTCGGAGACTTTTTATAACCCCCCAAGAACTGGGATTCCAATTCTCGAGCATAACCTCCGAGACTTGTAATGTTGATCAATGGAATTCTGGTTGTATTGCTTAAATATAGAAAATCAAATTAGTGTAGAAGTCCCTAAGTGAATTATAGAACTCTTTTGATGATTTCATGTGGAAGTAAAAAAAAAAAATGGACCCTCACAGTATTTAGGCTTTAGGAAATATGAGAAATTTCTATGTAAGGCAGCCTTAAGATAAATAAAAAAAGCTTCATTGACTTCAAGAGAATACGTAATAACCAAAAAAAAATATAACATTATTGAAAAGACTGATACATGTATCATTTTTTTTTCAAAGCTAAAATTTATGCCACAGATGATCTTATTTTCAAATCTAGAGTTTTGCATCTTGAAAGATACATGTGTATTAAAAAAAAGGGAGAGGTGGTTCTGACCAATTTTAAACTTGCTGTTAAAATCCTTTTGAAAAATAAGAATTCTCTAAAAAAAAAAAAAACAACAAATTATGCATGCAATTTTGAAATATGAAACTTTTGAGATTTTGATAGGTTATAGTTATTTTTAAAATATTTAGAATTTTTAGTTGGATGTGGCAGATAATTAGTTGGCCATCTAAACCCCTTAAGGCAAACACATATAGGCCACTGACTATACATAAAGTTGAACTATTCTTATAAATAAATTCAGATGATTGGGTTAAATTCCTGACCTGTGGTTTTAGAATTTTTAAGACTTGTTTATAAAAGCATATGTTATATAAGATGCAATATCATACCATCGTGTTCTCCATCAATCTTTTAATTTCTTTGTTGAAAATAAACTCTTAAACTGACTTCAAAACAAGAATTCCATTCACTAAATCAAGAAAACAATGTCCAGTTGACACAGATATCATAATAATGTCCTCACTCTCTCAATCGTTGCCTTTACAAGCTGGCCGGCAATCGTCCATTCATATGACCTTGCTATGGACATAAGATTGCGCCAAATAGGCCCAAGCGGTGTTTATTTTTAACCTTTCCATTCTCTAAACTGCTGAAGGCTTATTTGTCAACTAAATAGGGAAGGGACCATGAGTTATTATTTTTAGAAAAAACAAACACATTTTTTACACTCTGGACACTCTCTTATAATGGGCCATGGTTGACGTGCCTTGGGCGACCTGTTTACGGCAATGTGCCGTCATTTCTAAAATGAGAGTCCTCTGATACTGTGCTATAATCATTACTCTGAGATGTAACCACATTACTTGTTTATTGGCAATTAACAGTTGTTTTTATTTCATGCCCACATCAGATCTTGTCACAGTGCACTGGTGTTTAGTCCATCAGAGACAAGTGCTTTCTCCTTGTTTTTTTAGGTCACTTCTGTGACTCAGGGGACCTATTCTATCCCATCCCTGACCCATGGCTTAAAGAGGCTGGTTAGTCAACAAATTACCCTTCAGATCTACTAAAAAATTATAGATATGCTCATTTTAGCCATAAACTATATAATTTGGTAAAGAAAAATAGCAAATGTTTAAGCTTAAATTATAATTTGAATATTTTTCTATATCTTTTTACAGATCAGTTCTTTTTCCCAAGGAGATTGATATAGTATAAACTGCCAAATGACCATCTTCTTCTGTTAATTGTTGATTCTGAAACTACAAAGCCATGCAGTCGTCTAATCAAGTTCAATTTTAAGTTGTTTATATAGCTAAAATAAGATAATTTATGAGTTTTATGGACCCTGCCATTCTATCCCCTTTCACCCCCCTCCTCTCCTTAATTAAAAAAAAATTAGATCTAAATTTTGGAATTTTCAATAAAAAAAATTTCCTCTTCTAGCCATAAATAAAACTAATCATTTCTAGACAAGGAGATTTCTATGACCAGACATTTGATGCAAGACCATAAACTTATGGTAGACATAATTTTGTCAAAAATCTAGATAGCTGATTTCATATAAGATCTAGCATTAATTTCACAAATTGCGCACACAAGATAATTTCCACTTCTTTTTTACTATGTACTTTTTGTACCGTACATTTTTTTTTTTTTTTTTTTTTACAAATAACCTTAAATTCTTTTGCAATGCATATTTAAAGTTAATTCAAGTCGTTTATATTACAATGATATTTCCTCTTTGCCTTTAAACATTTTTTGGTAATTGTGAATTTAGAAATGCATCTATATATGCAAATTGTGAGTCAGTAATTACAATGAACAAAAGAGGTAATCTTTCTTGCTTTTTATAAAGTTTGTATAAATCAAGATTTTACAATTTTGGCCTTTGGGTCAAGTGAATATAACACATTATTAGTTTTTCTTTGTAAATTTTAAATTGGCCTAAAATTTACAGTTAAAATTGGTTATTTTAGAGATTTCTGTTTTGAAGACGGCATTAGTAGAACACTTCTATTATAATAGAACAGTTACCATAATAGTGTTTTTTGTTTAAGAAAGTACCTCCGTCATCGCATGAAAATAAATTACCGGCATATATATATTCAGAAATATGATAGCGAGGCAATAAAGTGTAGTTGTAGTAATTTGTGTGTCACTGACAGATAAACTAAGTTTTATTCGGGGGTACTATTTTCGTTGATACGGTGATTTATTTAGATATATATACTAGCTGGATTATTTTTGTCTGTGTCATGTGGTGAAAAAGAAGACAATGGCGCCTGTTTCATTTCAGTGTGGAAGCAAAACAATTTAGGGGACTAAAAAAACCCATAATGAGGTGTTCCCCATCCTTATTTTATTTTAGTTAATTAAAAATCACACAGGTAGGATTGTTGCCATCATACTGCCTGAAAAAGTGTTTGCAAGCTGGCAATCACATTTGCATGTTTCACTGAATCACAATGCTTGATTTGTCAATGAATTTAAAACTTGATGATAAAAAGGGGGCATTATACTATGCTATAAGATTGCAGAAGAAAAAAATCTTCAAAAAATTGATAATAAAAAGACAATTATACACCCACCCCAACCCCCAACCCCCCCTCCCCCCAAAAAAAAATGAATCTGGAGGAAAGGGTAGTGCTTATTTCTAAGAAGACCATATGATAATTTGTAGTTACCGCTAGTTACTGGTATATAGTGTATGATGTCTTTGACGTTTTGTAAGATTTATTTAAGTGATGTTTTATCTATTCCTTTTTATATATATATTAAACTGAAAGAAGTCTGTTAATTGTTGTTAATTACACATGAAAATCAACAAAGTTTGCATTTTAGTCCTGTTGCCTATAATCATACTTGCCAACCACCTCCAACACATGAAAATCTGGTCATGACCCGACGAAATCGGGTCAGTTGGCAAGTATGCCTATAATTTGCATCTACATACATTTGTTGATATGTCCCATTGAACAGGCTTAAATATCCATTCTGCAGGTCCAGATATCTGTAACTTTTGAGTCATTCCTTATTTTCAGATATTTAAAATATGTGTCATTAATAAACAAAATCAAAAAAGGAGAAAAAAAATGGGGTAAAGTAATATTTAATAAACAGTTCATAAGTTTTATGAATAATAATACATGTAGGTAAATAAATTTCAGTTATACAGTAGAGAGCTAGTCAAAGAGAGATCCATACCTTTCAATCAATATTCTGTTTATTAATGTCACAATCCAACAGGTGCACTTGTTGAATTTTTTTTTCTGATTTATTTTCAACAAAAGCATTTCTATAATTATATTTCTATTTAGAATATGAAATAAATGATATGTTGATTTCTCAAGGAATCGTAAATGATTGGAACAACTTTTCTATGATTATATGGTATGATTAATGGGAGCATATCAACATTTCAAATGCTGATTATATGTCAGGTGAATTGAATTAAACAGATCAGTAAATTTATGAAGAATTACGTGAGTGTAAGATTTACATAAGAACTCTGTGATTTGTAATGGCTGACACAATTACCGGTATAAACAGATATCGGTCTTTTTTTTTTTTTAAATAAGAAAACTATTCCTATAAATAATTTTGGGCCAAAGTCAGTCAAGCTGTAAAAGAATTCCGTTTAATTAAATCCTTGGTATTAATGTATGCCAACAGAAAATTGTTAGATAAATAGGTGTAATAGCATTTCAACACATGCAAGTGTTAATGACCTCTGCTTTTATCTCAAGTTTGTACTTTTATTTTACACAACAAATTCAAATGAATTTCCACCATATGTTATAAGAGTTCTATAATCAATATCATCTTTATATAAGTGTTCCATAATCAATATCATCTTTATTTCTTCAGGAGAAAAAAAAAATTCAAATTTCTTTGTTTCCATTGTATGTAAATGTAATGAAAGATCCGATTGGTGTTTGTATTTTAATACTCTTAACTCACAGTCTTAGCAATTGCATGGGTGGATATTATTATTAATTCTCTTTAGATTTAAATACTCTGCATCATTAAATACTTCTACAAACTTCAAAGGAATTAAAAAAAACCCAAATTTAACACTCAATATTATAGTTTTGATTAGCAAAAACAGTGTCAACAAAATTACCTAGTCCATAGTTTGGTTTTGATTTGCAAAAACAATTTCAAAGGTTTACTTTTGGTAATAACAGGAGCTATAGACAATGTCATGAATCGTACTATCTATAGGGAGAAGTTATTGTACCCTGGTTTTATAAATAGTTTTTAAAATGAAACTACCGCATTGTTTGTAGGTTTATTTCACCATTATTCTTTGAACACTTATTTGTGTGCTTTATTGCTGAGTTGATCCATCATAGCAGATGTTGATTGAAGTATAAATTGTGAGAGTAATTTTCAATGTTTAGTTTATTGTCTGACAATTTTTGTATTATTTAAAACTATGAAAAATTTATTTCCAGGAATATCAATGAAACCAAATAAAACAATTCTAATGGCCTCAATCATGATCCTTTTGTAAAATATTCTAAATTTATTCCCAGGAATATCAATGAAACCAAATGAAACAATTCTAATGGCCTCGATCATGGTCCTTTTGTAAAACATTCTATGTAATCGGATCAAATGAATCTGCAGAGTTTTCTACTGTACCAACATTAATTTCCATGTTAATTTTTTATAGTTCTCATTATGATGTCATTATGACCTTGAAGAGATCCCATAGTCTAGACTCTATAGTGATGAACGGTTGATGGAAACACCCCAATTGGATAATTTATAAGATTACAATACATTTAATTGTGAGAAATAAAATCCTGTAAAATTCACAGCCACCAACCATTAGAGAGATTGTGAGTAACTTTGTTTCCTTGCTATTTATTAACAACCAATTAGGTACATTAGTTACACTACCAATTAACGACCCCCCACCCCCCACACACAAAGAAAAAAATGACCCAGTTAATAAACACCCAGAATTTGTAGTAACTGTGGAATAGGTTAGACTATGTATGGAGGGGCCAATTTTCAAGGATTTACAGTTTCTCACAGGATCTTTGGGGCATTAATTTTAGGATATAATTTTGGGCTTTAATTTTAGCTAGGATATAATACACATATGATTAAAGAATTTATTACTGCAATTTTTTCATAATTTGTTAAAGATTCAGACAATTTGTGGATGAAGAGGACCCACAAACTCCATAAAAACTGAGCTACCATTAAGAACGCTAGATGATTGTGCAGGCCATTTCTAGACTACATTGATCTCCTTCGAAGAAGAGCTGATCTGTACAGTAAAACATGCTTACAATGAAGTGCCAGGGACAGGCGATTTTGCTTCGTTATAAGTGTAATTCATTATATCCGCCACGTTTACAACATGAAATAAAGGCGTCCGGAAAAAAAATTACTTATATGTAAGCATCAATTCATTATAAGCTTGTTCACTATAACCGTGTTTTACTGTATAAAGATCAATACAGAAAACATTCAAATTTAAAACTAAAATATGTGGAATTTTTTTTCACTAAATAATAGTTTTAATATAGCTAAAATAACCATATCTAAAATGTTAAGGTAATCTGATGGGTTGACCATCCAGCCTCCTTAATTCCAATGATATCATGATATATAAGTTTTTCTGAAAAATTTCATCAAAAAATTTTTCCTTACCTGGGACAGGTAAGGTCCCTCTTAGACTTTAATCTCTCTCATCCATTCCGGATAAATTGAATCCACTGCATTCTCCAAGTGTTGCTTCATTGCTTCATCCGCAGAAAATTTATCCTCTTTTGTTTTAAAGTTTCCAGCACAGGTCTTTATAGAGAATTGAGCAACCCAATGGTATACTACCACTGTGTGTCCTGAAAAATGAAATGACATGAATTGAATTATTGGTTAGGCTTGATTCTCACAGTCTATTGCTTCTATTACCCTTCGCTTCTGAATGTGTGGGAACTGCTGTGTGCAGTTTTTAAAGATCTTTACATTTATATACTGCAATTACATTCATGCATGGTTAACATCAATATTTTGTGATAAAAATTACACAGTGGTTCTGATTTACAGAATGTCACAGATGTTTATCATCAAAATTATTGTCAGAGTTTGATTTTATTTTTATGTACTGTCTTTTTGAGGTCATACAAATTTTATATTTGATATACCCATATTATTATTTCCCCAGAATTTTCATTCTCTCTATAATTGTATCGATGACAGCTAGAAGTTGCTGAGTTTCTGTCATATCTGAACTTAATTCAATTAATAATAATGACCACTGGAAAGTAATTCTTGATTATCAATACTTTGATTCATAATATGCCATAGATAGTTCAGTTTAAACCGATGCTGTGATCTTTAAAAAACCATAAAAAAAAAACGGGGGGAAAAAATTGATGGAAATTTACTGAATATGTCAAATATGACATATAAATGAAGTAACAATAATTGTCTGTAAAATCAGAATAGCCACAGATATTAATGTTAATTTTTCAGTCATTAAAAAAAATATTAAAAAATAAAAGGTTAAATGCATTTAAAGGCCTTGTTTTCTCCCACTTCTATGGTACTTGTTGTCTTTAATTGATGACTGAAATAATATTTAAAAGACATCTCTTCATTTACTTAATGAGGCTGTGCATGTGCAACAGAATAAAATATTTCAACCCTGCAAGCTGTTGTTTATAAATGCATCCATGCATTATACTCTGAAATCTGCAATGATTATCTAATCACCAATAACTGAACAAACTTAATGAAAGCAATCATGACAATGATGTCATTGGAATTTCCATTTTCATAGTAGTTCATTTTACAAAAAAAAAAAAATTTTTAACATATTGTCTTTCTTTAATAGAAATGGGTAAAACCATAGCTGCAGGAAAAATTCTCTGGCTGCATGCTAAGAAATCATTACAAACTAAATGATCTGAATTTATGACTCGGGTCATGCAATTTCTAACTCTCTGAAAATGAACTTTTTATCAATAAATATCCTTTAAAGTGATTTAAGATAATAAATCAACCGTCAAACCATCAGTGACCTTCATGTGAAAGATTTGCCGTATGATACATGAATTAACAGAGATGCATGTATAAAAAGGATATAAAGGTTAATATTGTGAGAGCTCGGGTTAAACTGGGGGCTTCTTGTGTGAAAATATTAGATAAGTACATTATTGATTCCTAGTTACTTGATACTATAGTGTATCTCAAGCCTTTAGAGTGCTAATAGTCAGACTGGGGTCACATCAGCTATTTTCTACAATTGAATAATATCGCAGAAAATTTGCTATTTTTTTTTTTAGAAACAAAGACTATCCTAATCTTGATTAATCTTGTTGTTGTTGTGAAATATCCTCAAACTATTGATGCCTGTTTAAACTGAGTTTTCTGTGGTAACCAAATATATTTCTAGTCTAGTCCCTCACACAATTTTCTCTATTTGAGCATTTTGAAGAAATGTTCTGGAATATAAGCCCCATAATTGATGCCTCATTAAACCCAGTATACTGTGGTAACCAAATATATTTCTAGTCTAGTCCCTCACACAATTTTCTCTATTTGAGCATTTTGAAGAAAGGTTCTGGAATATAAGCCCCATAATTGATGCCTGTTTAAACCCAGTATACTGTGGTAACCAAATATATTTCTAGTCTTTACCCTCGCACAATTTTCTCTATTTGAGCATTTTGAATAAAGGTTCTGGGATATAAGTGCTGTGAAACAGTTGTGCATTGCCTGTAATAGTTATTTTCACACATAGCCTGTACGTAATTAGGCAGTAGTTATTTTCATACATTGCTTGTAATAGTTATTTTCATACATTGCCTGTAATAGTTATTTTCATACACTGCCTGTAATAGTTATTTTCATACACTGCCTGTAATAGTTATTTTCATACATAGCCTGTACGTAATAAGGCAGTAGTTATTTTCATACATTGCTTGTAATAGTTATTTTCATACATTGCCTGTAATAGTTATTTTCATACACTGCCTGTAATAGTTATTTTCATACATTTCCTGTAATAGTTATTTTCATACACTGCCTGTAATAGTTATTTTCATACACTGCCTGTAATAGTTATTTTCATACATTGCCTGTAATAGTTATTTTCATACACTGCAATCATTGTAATGTTACATGTACCCGGTAGTACTTGTTATTCAGCTATGATGCTTAGTCTAATTTTGCATCTGTCAAAAACTTATTATTCAATACCAATCTTACTAACTTTCTAATCAGGTGCTATAGGGTGTTACATAATCAGTATGGTGTCAATTTATCAGTATCCAATATATTTATCATACTATATTATTTATAGATGTTTATTATGATTTGATGAAAATCAATATGGCTGGTTTGCCAGTAATCCAGATAAATAATAGATACAGAAAAACACGCTTATAATGAAGTGCCAGGGACGGGCGATTTTGCTTCGTTTTAAGCGTAATTCGTTATAACCATCAAGTTTACAACATGAAATAAAGTCAAAGCCTGGGATTGAAAAATTCTAGGCTATAAGCATCAATTCATCATAAGCGTGTTCGCTATAACCGTGTTTTACTGTATTCAGAATCAATAATACATATACAATGAATTTTGCAAAATCTTAAACGTATAAAACCTTATCATTTGCAGAACTTAATTTGTGGAATTATGTTGCACCTGGAGTATGCACCTGCAAGCAGATGATGATCAAAATTATTACAAAATTAAATATGACCAATATCAATGCAGTTTCTACCATTAGAAGTCTATTTGCCGTATAAGCTAAATGACAAACAAATTATGGCAAAGCCACCTAGAATTCTTAGCAAAATTATCATAAGTTACTAGCTGCTTTATGTCATTCCGGTCAAAATTACTTTATTTATGACAAGGATTTGAGTTATGAAATTTGCAATATTTCTTAAATTTTACATTTTGACACAATTCTGAAGTGAGTTTGTTATATAATAAAGATATGATTGTTTGATACCTGTGATTCTACCCACCCACCCCTCCAAAAAAATAGATATTAAAAATAAATAAATAAATAAAATATGGATTCTGAATAATGATTTTAATTTAAGTTGATATCCATTTGTTAACTAACTGGTCTATTGGACTTTTCTTAACATGTTATTTGATAGAAATGAACTGCCATTATACTATAATTATATATTAAGCATTTGGAATTTCTTATCTGCAATGAAAAACAAAAATTTGCCACATCTCTAAACAAAAAAATACAGAAATATTTAACATGGAATTTTTAAGGACTAACTATTACCATATATCATTTTTTTTAGTTCTGAAATCATATATGGGCGTGTTGAGTCACTTTAAATTGAACAAATGAGATATATGGTGCCCTAAAAAATCTCCAAAGCTTTTGTGGTCAATCATAATTTAAAAGCTGTTAACTGTGGGGTATGGTTGTAGATTGGTCCTCTTTATAAGAGTTTACAATGGTTATAATGTATGATAACTTCTGCATCATTAACTAGAAATCTGTTCAAATCAAAATTAACACAGAATTTATGTCTGGCCCACCCTAATCTCATTCATGTAGGGAATTAAATGAAAGTCATCAATTGTAAAATTGACTGATTAGCTGTAGGATAAATGCTGCAATCATTGTCATTGCAAATAATATGAATTTGAAATCAAACTATATTTTAAATTTGCCAAGATGAAAATTAACTGAATAATTACTACTTTTTTGATACACTTACTGAAAAAAACTCCATTTAGAAGTGAAGAAGTGTGAAAAAAAAACATGGAGCAAAAATAACCCGATATTTAACCCAATATTAATTTGGTTAATTTTGACAGTTAGACTTAATTATAGATATTGAGGTGACTATAGAAATAATCAGTCCTTTAAAGTCAGAGGAAATTACGGAAAATGTCAAAATTACAAGGGTCAAAATGAATGGTTATTCTAAACTTAATCTTGTGAAATGACCAACTTTTACGCCCTGCCAAAATATCCTGATATGCATTGATGATATGTGTCTCTGAAGATTGTTCGATAAAAATGCAGTGCTTATTACTATTAAATTTACTAAAATAAAAAAAGCCAGTGAATGGTAAAAAATTCATCAATTATGAATTGGGGGTGACATTAACTTTTTTTCATGAATTGATAAACAATTATTAACTATATGAGAATGATTAATGTATCGAATGATTTTGATATCTATACTCATGCATATACTTACAAAATAAATTCAAAATGGCAGTCCATTAACAGAAAGCCACAAGAACACCAAAAGAGATATGAAAGGGCACAGGATTATATGACAATTTATGGTATATAAATTAGGTCGCTATATTAAAATGATTTGTAAATACCCTATTCGTAATTATATCCAAAGCTCAGAATTTTTGTTATACTTATGCATTGCATGACTTGAGCAGATTTACTGAAGAAGGGGATGAAAAGAAATGTTCTGCTGAAATTAAAAAGTCATGTCTCAGATATTTCGCTTTTATAAAGATCGAAATGACTTTTTTAGAAATGAAAACTGTGAACATTTGCTAATCAGGCATATCATGCATGAGTGATATTTTTAATGTGATTCAGATAGAAAATTCTGCATTTTAACTATTATAAATATATTTTGAAAGAATTCAGAAATTAATGGATTAATTGCCAATGATGCAAATAGATTGTACAAGATATATTTTGAAATATTAAGACATATTATTTGAAGTTTTAAAAAATGATGATTTTTTTAAAAGTATAGGCCAAACAATTTTTACATACACAATTATAGCATTGAGGAGTTCTGGGAGAACACATGATATATAATTTACACTGAACAACAGAATCCCATCTTAAGGTAAAAATAATGTGTATTGAATAACAGAATCCTGAAAGAAAGTGAGAACATATGACCTTATATAATACTTGATGACAGAATACTGGACAAACAAACAAAAAGCAAGGTACTTAACTTTGAATAAATAAAAAGAATCCCAAATTCCTTGCTCTCTCTTTTCCCCCCATATTTAAAATCTGATTGATTTGTGAAAAAGATGTCTCAAAATGTTAAGGTATCTCACTACATCAAGACTTGTAATTTTTAATACACTATGTCACAAGCTGGTGATTTGAATGTTTTGTTAAATTGTTTGTATCAATCGATTTGGTTGAATATCTTCATAGCTCAGTGTTTAAAGTACTGGGCTTGTGAACCTCAGATCATGAGTTATAAGAATCTGCCTGGCACTTTAGTTCATATGTACTTATAATCAAAATTTTTAAAATCATGATTTTTATCTAGAATTGCATATGTTTTCACCTATTTTACTTACATGTATACACTTCTTATGCATCATGCTATCTAATCATAGTCAAAAAAGTTTCTGCTGATTTAAGAAACTATTTCAAGGTGTAGTGAGCCACCTTAAAGTAATGTTAAAATATACGTATTGATTGCCTGTGATCTTAACAAAGTATTTGATATTATCATACCGATATTACATTGTATTCTCAAGATACATTAAAGTTCAATATTGAGTTTAAAACAATTTTCTTGTATTTTTTTGGGCATCATACTGCATATTTTGAAGATCCTGTGTTAAAGATAAATAAATCTTTAGTGAAAATCTTTTATAAAAAGAATGCATTACACTCGGCGTAGGTATCATAATTGGTATATTTTCTAGTACATGGATTTGTCAGTGCTTCTGATGTTATTTAAGGTGGTAACGTTGATAAAAAGTTCATTATAATCAAAATACTTTCAACAGTTTAGAACTTTAAAATTTTACAATATTTGATAAAAATAAAAAAGTTTTAAAATTTTGGAAAAGGTAAAAAGTATAAAAGCCTCGATCAGCGTAATCGCTGAACTCATGACTTAATGCTCTTAAACCCATTTCGCTATATTGTTAGGTTTTGAAAAGAAAACATTTGTTAAATTATACTTAATTTTATTGTTTATTTCAATAGGAAGTACGTCACAATATGGAGTGTCTAATCATAACCACCTCAACTATACTTCATGTGGGGATCAACAAAACATTTCCAAAAGGGGGGGGGGGGGTCTGAGGCCTATTGTTGGTAATTTTTATGCTTAAATTTTGATAAGTTTTAATCCCCCTCTTCTCACCTTCCCTAGATCCACGCAAGCTATAAAAAACACTAGCTGCCCATGCGTTCAGTGTTTTCCTGATCATGAACTGACAGTATAATAAGACAGTAACAGAGCTGATTATATCAAAAAGACAAAGTAATTGACCTACCAACATCAGGGTCAGTTTCAAGCCAGCCCTGTCAGTATAATAAATCATGGGGATTTATATAGAAACATGATTGGCAACTTCTTTCTGGCCATGTAATACTAGTAACTTATTTAAAACAACACAGATGTACTCTTAGGAATTGCTATGCCTTTTTTCATTTGCATCCAGTTATATTTTTTTATCTAAGTTCTTTGACATACTTTTAAGACTTTATTTGCAATGGAATTATTTTGTTATCGACGAAAGGGTTTTATATATAATGGGGTTAAGTTTTGGATAAATTTGAAATCGTATAATCAATTGTAAATAAAAAAGTAATTTAAGCCATAATTGCAAGAATTTATTTGAAAATTTTATGTTAAAGGTAAATTATCTTTAATAAAATTCATATTTGAAATCAAACTGACCTACAAAATAAAATACTGTAATCTGAGATACTGTATGTGATGACATCACTATTGTATATAATTGCATGATCAAGCAGTTTTTAGCACTTGTAGAATTTGGGTTTGTCGGGACATCTACACTGAGTTTTCACTGTCAGATTTGTGGTTCAATTTGTAATATTGAGCTCCTACCTGGTTGAATATGGTGTGTGGAGGTTGATATGCCTAGTGCTCTTTCATAAAAGAGCAATATGTCTGCTCTGAATATTCCAAAAAAAAAAAAATGATCTTTATATTCTTTAATCATGTGTGGATGTATTTTAAAAGTAGGTGTTGTTAAGAATAACATGTCTGTACATATTAATTTTCAAATCTACATGGAAGACTAAACTTGTTAAGGTCATTCTGTGGGAGTTTAAGTGGGTATATTAAAACCGTTTAAAGAATTAAAAAATTGAATAGTATAAGAGAGATACATGAGAGAAAGAACTACATGAGCTAGAATTTATCCATGGAATATATGCCAATTAACCCATAAAGCACATTGAATTTAATAGATATCTGTAGATATATTAAAAAAATAATGTATTTTTGCAAATTTTTATGAGAAAAAAAAATACTGTTCACTAAAAATTACCTTCCCTAACCCTTTAAAAAAAAAATATGATTGTTAATACTTACCTTTACTCCAATAGCAAGAATTTATGATTTAAAAAAAAATGTAAAAAGGTTTGGAATGCTGTTTCTATGTATAATGTTTCTAATTAATAAAATAATAAATAGCAGTTCTTAGAAAATCTTAAATAACGGACATCTCTGTTTAGTAATGTAAGAGTTTAACAGTGACCGGCTCTTGATCCGGACTTATCTGAGTTTTCCATTGCGTAGTGCGACAAGATTAATGCATTACTATGTGGTAAGGAATATACCTTCTGCCCCTGAATTCAAGTGATATGCCCAGACCTTAGCTGTTAATATATACATGTAATAGCTGGACTCGCAAATGTTTCATCCAGTTGACCATCCAAACCTGGGGTCAGAAGGCAATAGCCACTTGGGAGTTATAAAAAATGTTTGACTTAATTTTATTTTCTTTGTGAATTCTTTGATATTCAGTACAATAACAAAATATCAGTTCTCCTTTTGTTTTTTGATGCTTTTAATTTTCTGGATCACAGCATGCTTATTTTGGTTTTTTGAATCTATATTACCACTTTCTGAAACTGATGATAATAGAACTACCAATAATTGTTTTATAATATAGTATGAAAATCTCCCTTTAATTTGGTTATCATTTAATAAGTAAACAATAAAAACTTGACCTCAAGAACTAATTTGTTATTCTTATCTAAAAATGGAAGGTAAAATATATTACAAATTTATCATTATAACAGTTAAACTTGATCCAAAAAGCCGCTAGATCATGTCTCGTTGCCAGGCACGGATCATCAGATCAAACTCCTGACAACTTGATGTGATTCAGCTAACTGACTGTTATAATGATATATGTTTATTATAATGAAGCATTTCTGTGGACAGTTTGTTGTCGAACTGACCTCACAGGTAGAAATTATTTTGGTAACTGGATTTCCAATCATGGCTATTGCACTTTCTGACCTTTAACATTCTCCTGGGGACAGGATATAGGATTATTACATCGATGCAGGAAAAATGAAGACAAATTAGATGACCTCGTTGAGCGGTTGTTGGATTGGCAAGATTTACTGGATTAGAATTTTTTATTTTATTCCTTGATTTAAGTATTTTTTTTAATTTCTAAAAAAAAAATTATCAGTATTGATTTCATAAAGACAGATTTAGGATAGATATTTTTTTTTTGTGATCTGAACCTTATTGTTCAACACAATCACTCTTCATCCTTGTCCTCAATTTTTCAAAATCCGTTCCTTTCACTGATTACCTTTGATGTTATAATCATCAGGGGATATATAAGTTCATTGCAAAATTAGTGTGTTTGTTTCTGTAAATACTTGACATTTCTAGATAACTCTTTACTCTTCAGGTAAAGTTAATATAAAAGACTATTTTATGAAATTCAAAAGTTATAACACCAATTTAACCACATGCATGCATATATTTGATTTTTTTTCACAGAACCTTTTTTTAGGACAAATAAGGCATTTTTTCTTTATGGTTTTTACAATGTGAACCAAGTTGATGAATGAAATATGCAGACCACAAGAATTAAATGTGAAAACTTAAATTTAACAGCTTGCTGGAATAGCGAATAAGATTTTTTCATCACTTATAGTGCTATATATATAAATTATCACTTTCTGAATGACTAGTGGATTTGTTTTTTAAATTAACAAAGAATGTCAGAACAGAAAAAAAGAAAATAAATTACCAGGAAGTGGATATGCATTTGTTAACCCATTCTCTTTTAAACTATTTTTATCATATATCATACAGAATGAAATAACTCAATTCTCTAGAAATCCCAATGATGCTTACAAATGTTTTTTGAAAATTTGTAAAATTCAGTTAAACCATAAATTTGAGATTAATATCCAAGGTGGATACATACTTGTTTTATTCAATAGCCTGGGTGTTCAGCAAGGAATATACATTTATCATTGATTCTTTGATAGCAGTATTATTGTTAAACAATTTGGCATTGGAACATTTAATGGAATAGTACAATTGATTTATAAGTGTAATTATATAAGAAGATTATTCTGAAATAAAACTATGTAACATATTTTTAGAATTATTAAAAGTAGCTAATTAATGGGGCTTTAGATTTTTTAGGTAAATACAACAATCTAAATTTTTCACATTTGAATTCATACCTGAATTCTTAACCATTTGTAGAACGTATTAAGTTGATTTGTTATTATGATGGAAATTTAAGCATTAAGAAATACATAAGTACATTAAAATGCAATTATTTAAAAAAAAAAATCTTACCAGAAAATTTGTGAAAAAGTAAAAAGTAGTCCAAATATTCACAAAACAGAAAGTTTATATAATCAAAGTTGCTGTTATTATACGAAAGATTTACGTATACTCCAACAAAAATACCAGATTCACAGAAATTTCACTCCTGAAAAATTGGCTTGATCATCATGGTGCATGCAGTTAAATATGCAAGCGGAAATGCAAAAGACTTCTTTGGCGGCATATGTGGGGGGAGTCATGGAAAAAAAAAAATATACGAAGAGAATAAAAATCCCTCGTAAGAATGCAGAGTGACATCAAATGTGACACCAAGATTTGATAAGGTTCTGTCGTATAAATTGTCGCTCTGTGTCATGTTTAGGTTAGTATTGACTGTCACAGAGAGTGTAAAAGATCATAAGCTGATGCTAAAAATAGACACAGCTAGTCAAGCGAGGGCCACATAAAAATCTACATTTTCAGCACTTTTCTTTACTAGACTCTATTTCGGGCCCCTGACAATAGTATAAAAAGCCAATGGAAATGTTTTTATTTGTCTTTGCTGTGTTTATTTATAATTACGGATTTATGTTTATTTATTTGTCGCTACCAGGGGCTTGTTTATTGCTTTACAAGGTTGGTAGACTGTCAGTACTCATGTATTGATGACCCCCCCACCCCCACGCCCCCCCCCACCCCCACGATCCTCCGCAATGTTCGATAACTCCTATAAACATGGGAATTGTATGTTTCAATTGAATCTAATAAATTTGGCCTTTATATTTATAATATGTAGTAATTTTTCATCACGATTCAGTTGAAAAAGCATGATAGAACTCTAGCTGTCAAACACTTTAAATTGTTACTCAGTGTGACAAAATTTCTTTTGATTTCGATTTGTACATTATAAATACAAAGAACAGACAATATTTGTAGATTAAATTTTTCAGGATCTGAGAACCTTACAGTTTGTTGCAATCCAATGTAAATCAAAAGAAATTCTACTACTTTATCCATTAATTGTTTAATAACAAAATATTTACATTCCACATACTTTTTGCATGTAAAGTGTGTGGAAAGCTACTGCAGTTATAACACTGTTGAACGCTGTTAAATGCAACGTCACAGGCAAAAATCAAAGTTCAGGCTTGCATGTGGCTGTTACAGTGGCTTTTTTTCCATGAACTTACCCTTAGGATAAAATAGGATTTTTAAGGTATAAATCACATTTGCAGACAAGGTTATATTTAGTTTTAAAAAATGTAAATATAAGCATTGCTTACCGGTCAGACCCAACTTAACAACAGAGTAAACCCCAACTAAACCCTGCAGGGTTTACTTTTGGGGTTTACTTGGGGTTTACTTTTTGAAAATTTGGGTCCACTCAGGGTTTACTTTGGGTTTACTTGGAAATTGCTTTTGAGGTTAACTGTACGCAGTATAGTGTGAAGCAGACCTGTCTTTTATCTTACTATCCTACTGACTGTAATTCCTGCCCGTTGTATATTCTGAATAGACAGTTAGCGTCTGCTTTCAGGGGTATACTTCTGACCGGGTTTACTCTCTGTGTCCACTCTTGGTTTACTTTGGGTTTACTCTGGGTCCACTCTAGTAAACCTGGAGTAAACCCAGAAAGTAAACCCAGGCTTTAGTTAGGGTTTACTTTCTGTTAGGTTGGGTCTGATCGGTACTGTAAGCATTAAATCATTATCTTTTGAAAGATATAGTCTCATAACTGCAGCGGTGTGTGCATACAAATTTCATGCACACACCGCTGCAGTTATGAGACTATACATGTATCTTTCAAAATATAATGATTCGATGCTTGAGTTTAAAACTTTATATTATTTGCATACCTATGGCAGCTGTGTGAAATCTGGCATATTCCTATCAGTCACCAATTCTGTTCATTGTTCCATGAACCCAATTGCTCTCATCAAAATCTGAAAAAGATTAAATTTGTAAAGCAAACTATGTTTTTAAAAACATTTTGCAGTGTTCATGCCATAAGAATCTGCAGTATTGCTTCGGTGGTATATTAACCAAGGTGCCCTGATGCGGTTCATGAAATATGACAGCAGATCAAGCAATTGCTGTTCATGATGCCATGAATATACATTGTTTTTTGCCTTCATAATTTTGCAGTCATGTAATGGAATATAGAGGGAAAGTGGAAATTAATCAGTATGGTGAAAGACAATAACATTCGACATAGAGCAATGCATGATCTTTAAGTGTTTTACCAACATATCTTTTTGTAAAAAAAAACACAATTTACTACATAAAAGCCGATTTTCTATTATTGATGTAAACAAAAGCCATGAAATCTTCATTGTCATTGCTGTTCCCTGATGTTTATGGAGTTCATGGATCCCTCTTGCCACAAATTTACATTCCCACAGACCATTATCACACATGCACCTGATGTTATATATTTTTACCATAATGAAAAATATACCCTCTTGACCTAATAATACACAAGATATAACACATTGCCGCCATCTTGGATTTATTTTAAACTGTCGCATCAGCTGGAATGCTTGAAACTCATCAGTAAAATTATTTTGCGATCCTCTCCGTCTTCCAATCAGTCCTTTAACATCTATGCTTACAATTGATTCAAGTACCAAAAAGGTGCATTACACCTGTCATTAATAAAAATCACCCCTAAACTGCATGCATCTACTGCCATATATATGTGATAACTCATCACCATGGAGATGGTATGGTTTACCTCTCTCACCTGGCCATGTCCTGTGTTTTGTTTTTGTACTGTGGCAGGAAATAAGGGGCATGAGTTCTTGAGCAATTGGGTCATGACCTTGCTTCATTTAGGACTCCAAAAGGACTCCAAAGACACCCACATTCTCTGAAGGTGAAGGTCATTGCTAAATGTAGAAACAATGGTGTGGAAAATGGTGTATATATATTGCCCTTTTACTCTTCAGTAGACAGTATTCATTATTATTTTGTCAGGTGGGGATATTAAACTGTCGCCCTTTGAGTGAAAAATAGTATCTTACATCAAGTTTTATAATGCACAACACATACATACCCCAGTTATATATGAATGGAAAATATATTTTTCACTGACTTGTCAGTTGTTTTGACCAAAAAAAAAAAGGTCAAAGTTGATTGAGAGAGAGAGAGAGAGAGAGAGAGAGAGATTTTCTTGCTTGTCATATGAATATTAACTGGACAAAGTCATGTAGACAAGATTTTTTTCTCTATTGCCATGTCCTATATAAGGCCTAACAAAAATAATGGTTTGTTTCTGCTTTCCTGCTGATAAAAAGTAGGGTCGGTCGGAATTTTTTTTTTCAAATATTTTTTCTCCTTTAATCTTCCAGTATCCATACATGCCAGTTAGATACTGACTCTGCTGAATGGTATAAAACGAGAAATACTTTTAATATCATTCCTGACTATTAAGCTGGTCTAAAGAAAACACAAAAATGATATTATTTATCAGATACTTCCTCTGCCAGCGATGAGAGCATTATAAATATCTAAAACACATGGAAACATACAACGATGTTGAAACAAAACTTTTGAGTTACACTGATTTGAAAAGAGTAACTGCTACGAGCGTTTTTGTGACCAAAATTTTGAGTAAATTTTTTCCAAATCGGATAAAAAACGGATATAAACAATTTTCCATCAAAAATTCTTTAAAAAAAGTTTTGAGTCGAGGGGTAAAAGCTAGGGTCGGTCGGGAAAGCAGAAACAAACCTTTTTTTTTTTTAGGCCTAACAGTGACCTTCTAAGCAGGCTTTGTTAAATGCTTTTCTCATTCCAAAATTAGTCATTAAATGGGTTATTTACATGTGAAAGGAGCAAGTATGAAGAGTGCATTGCTTTGGAATTTAGTCAAATTAAGTATTTAAATGTTTAATGATGTGTGTTCATAAGTCATCAAAAATTTTAACATTGTGTTCTCGTATTGTTTTTAGCTCACCTGAGCTGAAAGCTCAAGTGAGCTTTTCTGATCAAAATTTGTCCATTGTCTGTCATCGTTGGCGTTGGTGTTGGTGTCAGCAGTGGCGTTGTAAACTTTTCACATTTTCATCTTCTTCTCCAGAACCACTGGGCAGATTTCAACCAAACTTGGCACAAAGCATCACTGGGTAAAGGATATTCAAGTTAGTTCAAATAAAGGGCCACACCCTCTTTAAAGGGGAGATAATTTAGAATTATTTAAAATTTGTAGGTATTTTTCAAAAATCTTCTTCTCAAACACTATTAGGCCAGAAATTCTGTAACTTGTATGGAAGCATCCTCAGGTAGTGTAGATTCAAGTTTGTTCAAATCATGGTCCCCGGGGGTAGGGTGGGGCCACAATGGGGGGATGAATTTTTACAAAGGAATATATAGAGAAAATCTTTAAAAATCTTCTTCTCAAAAACTATTAGGTCAGAGAAGCTCAAATTTGAGTGGAAGCATCCTCAGATAGTGTAGATTCAAGTTTATTTAAATCATGGTCCCCGGGGGTAGGGTGGGGCCACAATGGGGGAATGAATTTTTACAAAGGAATATATAGAGAAAATCTTTAAAAATCTTCTTCTCAAAAACTATTAGGTCAGAGAAGCTCAAATTTGAGTGGAAGCATCCTCAGATAGTGTAGATTCAAGTTTATTTAAATCATGGCCCCCGGGGGTAGGGTGGGGCCACCATGGGGGATGAATTTTTACATAGGAATATATAGAGAAAATCTTTAAAAATCTTCTTCTCAAAAACTATTGGGCCAGAAAAGCTCCAATTTGAGTGGAAGCATCCTCAGATAGTGTAGATTCAAGTTTGTTTAAATCATGGTCCCCGGGGGTAGGGTGGGGCCACAATGGGGGGATGAATTTTTACATAATATATATAGAAAAAAAATCTTTAAAAATCTTCTTCTCAAAAACTATTAGGCCAGAAATGCTCCAATTTGAGCGGAAGCATCCTCAGATAGTGTAGATTCAAGTTTATTTAAATCATGGTCCCCGGGGGAAGGGTGGGGCCACAATGGGGGATGAATTTTTACATAGGAATATATAGAGAAAATCTTTAAAAATCTTCTTCTCAAAAACTATTGGGCCAGAAAAGCTCAAATTGGAGTGGAAGCATCCTCAGATAGTGTAGATTCAAGTTTGTTTAAATCATGGTCCCCGGGGGTTGGGTGGGGCCACAATGGGGGATAAATTTTGACATAGGAATATATAGAGAAAATCTTTAAAAATCTTCTCAAAAACTATTAGACCAGAAAAGCTCAAATTGGAGTGGAAGCATCCTCAGATAGTGTAGATTTAAGTTTGATTAAATCATGGTCCCCGGGGGTAGGGTGGGGCCACAATGGAGGATGAATTTTTACAAAGGAATATATATAGAGAAAATCTTTAAAAATCTTCTTCTCAAAAACTATTAGGCCGGAAAAGCTCCAATTTAAGCGGAAGCATCCTCAGATAGTGTAGATTCAAGTTTGTTTAAATAATGGTCCCCGGGGGTTAGGATGGGGCCACCATGGGGGGATGAATTTTTACATAGGAATATATAGAGAAAATCTTTAAAAATCTTCTCCTTAAAAACTATTAGGTCAGAAAAGCTCAAACTTTTGTGGAGGCATCCTCAGATAGGTGTAGATTCAAGTTTGTTTACATCATGGTCCCCGGGGGTAGCGCGAGACCACAATGGGGGGATGAATTTTTACATAGGAATATATAGAGAAAATCTTTAAAAATATTCTGGGAAAGTTTTCAGTCCAAAAAGCAGTAACTGGTGTGAAAGCACGGGTTGTGCAGATTAAAGTTTGATCAAACCATGATTCCCTAGAGAAAAGTGGGGCCACAAAGTGGGGGGGGGGTTATATAGGAATAGAGAAAAATCTTCTTACAGGTACAACAACAAAAGGGGCTATGTATTTACCATAAAAATATGTGGATAAAAATCGGCAGATGTTTTAAATTTTTTGAGCAAGATCTACTGTACTTAGTTGTCAAGATATTTTGATTTTGATACTGTAATGCTTATAAATTTGATCAGATATAAGGCTATTGTTGCTCAGGTGAGCGATGTGGCCCCTGGGCCTCTTGTTTACATCAGGATGGAGCTGACTACAGAGTAGTAACAACAGGATGTTTATTTTAATAAAAATTTTGAAAGGGCATTGCACCCTTTCATTATATGTATCATGAAAATTATTCTTTTATGACCTTAAAAATGTCTTTCTGGAGGAGATCTTATGCATTGTTAGAGCTAGTATTATTGCAAGGATCATGGATTGAATTACTGTATACAGGGAAATATTCGCCCCTGTTTTATTTTCGCCACTTTCGTCCTCGTCAGCGGGCGAATTTAAGACTTAATTGGCGAATTCCTATGTCTCAAACTATCTTTCGTTATTCACAACTTTGTCTGGGCGAATTCAGGATGGGGCGAAACCGTTTGCAAGTGAAAAGGGGCGAAAATAACACAGTTTTTGGTTAGTTTTTGGCATTAACAAATTAGTTCAAGAAATGTTTACATTTTTGGTCCACATAAATTATGTACAAGATGGCAGACATCCCCCCTCATAACTCCTAAATCATAACTTATGATTACAGTCAAGATATTTTTCAAATTTTAAACTCTCAAGTAGTTGAACACAGGAGAAATTATTACATAATTCTACTGTATATGTTTTATGATTTTAACATAACTTGGGACAGTTTAGGGTTTATTTATAAACCACTTTCAAATTCTTAAAATACTATTAATTTTTTTTTTGGCAAAATTTACAAAACACGAAAAAGAAAAATGATGTGCTGCATTCTGTCACATTTGTCATTTGTTGTAATTATGTCAATATTTACAAAAACCTTTTGAGATTGTTTTTGTTGACCCTATATGGAGGCTGGGTGATCAACAAATTAACCATCAGATGTATCTTAAAATTTTAGATAATGATTTGTAAAGCAAAAAACTTATTTATTAATGAAAAATTCCATACATTTAAGCTTTTAATTTGATTATTTCCCTATATCTTCATACAGAGCTTTTCTTCCAAAGGAGATTAATACAGTCTAAAAATGGCCAGGACCATCCAGCCCTCTTAAAAACATTAGTGTAAATGTGTTTTGACATTGTTTCAAGTTTTGGAAAAACACAAGACTTGACTATAAACATATGACTTGCATTTCTCTTGGATGCTAGTATACATGTATCGGCACAAATGCCTGATTCTTAATCTAAAAAATATGAGTGTTAATTATAATGTAATTTATATCCAAATTGCCAAAGAAATTGAACTGATTTTGCAAATTTTAAAATAAATACACAAAATTTGTACCCATTGGGAAAAAAGTTGTATTGTAAAGGTGTCCTGCATCTATTTGCTTCTACAACAGTACTTAATATAAATTCCTCCCATGACGTGAACTCAAGCAAAGATTGAATGTTTTGTAGGGAGTTGTTGGAGGTTGAGCATGAAGACAAGAAATTATCCTTCAGCTGCCATGGCTACGTAACCAATGCCAATTATTCCATGAAAAAATGCATCTTTCTCTTGTTCATAAATCGTAAGTATAGCGTATACAGGTATATTAGAACCATTTTAACAAGAGCTTGGACTTTGGGTAGTTGTGTCAAACAACATTGTGACGTAGGCCTGTCTATTTAATTGTTGGCCACTCAGCCATTGCTCTTTGAAATCAACAAGATTTGTCTGGTATTTGAGCTAAGACTACGCAATCTGTGTATATTTCACTTCAAACCAGCATCATTTTTAACTTGATTTGACGCAGGAAAATGATAGTTACATCCTACCAAAAGTCCAAGGTCTGGTTAAAATGGTTCTATCAAGGACAACAACATAATGGCCACATTGTAGATAAGGTGTGGGACAATAAAAGAATAATTCGCTCATGGTAAAACAAAAGTGGATGCCAAAAACAAAAAAAAAATTCAAATTGATATATGTTTATGGTATTACTAATTCATATGACTCACTCAATAAATTCACATTTTATCTGTATGCATGAATACCTTGATCAAATATTGAAATCATCAAGGAAATTACAATACACAAACCATTGGCTGATTCCTTCTTGATGGGAATATTGCATTATTTTGATATTTGAATTTTCAGGAATTTTTATATTAGCTCTTTATTGGAAAAAAGAATTGTTCCATCAAAGTATTGGAAGATTAAAATGACTTGAAACTGTGGTTTCATTAATTTTTTTTTTGAGGGGTGGGGGGAGGGAGGTATCACTTTTTGTGCATTCAAAAAAATTCATAATTTTAAGGATATGTAGATTTGTGAAATTTTTTTCTACCAATAACATTATGAATTTCATACTTCAATTAACATTTTTATCCTTACAGGATTCTGATCTGTCTACTGTAAATTATTTACGCATGGGGGAAATTTGTAAAACATCCCTGTGAACCTGTGAAAATATACAAAATATTTAATCTTCAAAATATTGCCCCATGTACCCTCCTCGGCATTCAGAGTTTAGATCTTATTGTATCAAAGTATTGAAACTCCTGAAAGGAAAAGGAGATTTCAGTGTAAGTTTGAAACATAATATATCACAAATTGGTAATATCAAACTTATTCATTAAGGTGGCTCACTACACCTTGAAATAGTTTCTCAAATCAGCAGAAAATTACTTAATTATGAAAGGTATAGCTGCAGGTCTGTAGCTCCCGGTCTGAAAAAATTCGGATGGACGACATGGGAGCTACAGTGCCTTCCATAGTAAAAAACTGCAATTTACGGCGCACAAAAAAATGCGCTAGTTTTGGACTAATTAATCTTATTTCCGAACACATTCTGTACAACTATTTGATTTCAGAAAATTCCTTGGACATTTTACTACAGATATCGTCATTTTACTTGCCTCTAATATTCTTTTAAACACCATCACCAGTCCCGTAAAGTGAAGTAGTGCAGTTTGTTTACATGTAAAAATGGCGACTCTAGATCTCGACATGAATTTAACAAACTTCATTTTCCGAGGTCAATTAGCATGTTACGGGGAAAGTCTGAGGCATGGAAAGAGACGATATCAGTAGGAAATTGCATGAAGAATTTAATGGTACTAATTTTTTTCACAAAATTTGTGTGTAAATAAGGTTACCGTATATACTCAGCTATAAGTCGGATTTTTGGGAGTAGAAAATTGAGTGAAAACTGGGTGTCCGACTTATAGGACTTATAGGTGAGACATAGTAAGAAAATTTTTTACAAGAGAGAAGTAATATTTTTTTTAAAATAATAAATATATAAATGCATTTAATCTGTGTTCATAAAAAGAAAATTCTAGCAGTCAATTTTTCACACCTGAGGTGATAATAGCTATAGGGGTCATGTCACCTAAAACAACACAAGCCAACACCCCAGTTTAAGGGGCTAATTACCAACCTAATCAGTCAGTAAGGAAATAAATCACTATCATCAAATTTTCAAAAGGACTCTATTTAAATACCTGGTAGTTTTGAAGCTATATTAATTACCAACTTGTGTTTTAAAAGATAATGGCTTTTAAAATCAAAAGTTATTCACATCAAAGACCCATGATAGAAATTGAGTCTAGAAGCAATTATGGGGTGAAACAAGGACAATTCTTTTAAAACTCAAAACATGTATGATAAAATGTGGTTATTTTATTGAGAGTATCTGTACATCAATTGTCCTGAAAAAAGTGACCCGACTTATAAGGGGGTCAACAGCAAATCTTCAAATTAAAGCTGGAAAAATGCAACCGACTTATAAGCGAACCATACTTATAGGCGAGTATATACGGTAATCAATCCCCAACTAGCGCAGATTTTTGTGTGCCGTACGTAAATTGCAGATTTTTACTATGGAAGGCACTGTAGCTCCCAGGTCATCCATCCGAATTTTTTCAGACCGGCAGCTACAGACCTGCAGCTATGAAAGGTATAGCATGATGCATAAGATGTATAAAAGTAAAAAAAAAAATATGCAATTTTGAATTGAAATCTATGATTTTCAATAAATGATTCAAAAATTATGAACAAAATCCCAACATGGATTCGAACTTGTGATCTGCGGTTTACAAGCCCATGCAATACTTTAACACTGAGCTATGGTGATATTCAACCAATCGATTGTTAGAAACAATTTAACAAAACATTTATTAAATCACAATCTTGTGTCACAATGTCATAAAAAGTACTAGCCTTGATGTAGTGAGCTACCTTAAGCAGAAACTGACAGTTTGATATTCAGGCTTCTTTATATGATTATCAATTCTTGCATTGTGTCCACATGAAAACATTTCTTTGGAAAAAAAAATTATTGAATATAATTGAGAGAGTTCATTTTTTTGTAGGTGAATTTCTATTTCTAAAACAAAATTGTTTCAAATGAAAGGAGGAAATAAATACATAATAGACTGAAAGACTATCTGACATACACTTGTGTTGGAATGTTGTCATTACAATGTTTTAGGAAGCATGCTACGACTGATTTCATTGAGAAAACAGATAAATGGTGCCTTGAATTCATTTGATTGATTATTATTTACTCTTAAGATGAATACCAAAATGACAATTATTTGCACTTTGAGGGAAGAACTTAGAATAATAATGGAGAGAGTTAATCCTGCTGGTACCATGGCAACCTACTCCAATTGATGATAAGTCTCTGGGAACCAAGTTTCCTATTGAATCCATATTTGTCTTTTGAAAAAATTATTTTTAGACAATCCAGAATGGTTATATATAGCAATCAAAGTGGTCAGTTAACTTCCTGTATTTATTGTTTTACAACCTTTGTCTCAGAATAGGCATTAATGTGTTGATATTGACTTTAATAGGATGATCGACACTCGGGGTACCGACATTCCAAATTTAGATAAAGAGAGACATAACAAAAATCATTAATGGAACAAAACCTCTGTTAACTTGAGTGAAGTGAGCATTATTGTAAATTATACAAAAAAATCATTATGCATATGAAACATTTTGGTTTTTGTTGTAGATCGATTGGTCGACTCGTCTTCACTGCGAAAAGCCTTAGATTCTGTTTACCAAGCCTATCTCCCTAAAAATATGCATCCTTTTATCTACCTCAGGTTAGTATCAAAGCCACAACTTTAACAGAATTGAGCAAGTCTTTTAAGCAGGCATTAAACACAGTAACAGTCATGACAAATTTTGACGTTTGGCCTGATCAGTTGATGCCGTGCCTGGAAAGGACAGTTCATTGCTTGGTCAATCTGAATTCTGTTGCAACGTAGGTCACCTGAGGTGAAGGTTAGAATGATCTTTTCTCACAAAAGTTATGTGCAAGTTGTTGTGTCTGTCAACTTGCCAGAAGAGCAATGTGGCCCTTGGTTTTTAGCTCACCTGAACCTGTATCTTCAAATTCTCATAAAGTATGGCATAGTGACCAATATTTGGTAATTATATTATTTAAAGTCAAATCTATTTAGCTTATGATCATCAAACTTTGTTAGATGGTGTTCTTACAACCTCAATATATCTTTATATAAAAGTTGGTTTATGGTAACCTACTTTTCACTTTTTAGCTCACTAAGACGGGAAGCTGGGGAGCATATAACCCCAGTGTCCATGTCAGAATCCGGATCTGGTTAAAGTTTTCCTGTATCTAAGTTGTTCCTTGTCCTACCTTCACCAGTCTTGCATGGATGGTGCATCTTATGATACTTATGCACTTGCAGGGAGTGTTGAATCTTAACAGTAGGCTACTGATGCTGGATGAGGATGAGGCTGGTTAAGGTTTTTGAAACAGGTGCCCTTCAATGACTGTATCTTACTTACTACTGGTTCTAACTTGACCAAACTTGTATGGATATTGTCTTGTGATACTTATTCACTTGACATGCTGAATCTGAGCCATAGGCATATGCCACAATATTATATTGTATTATATGATATAATATTTATATTTACATCTACCGAGTAAGATTCCCTCTATTTTTTTAGGACTTATAGTAAATTCGTAGCTCTATAGAAACAGACAGGACTGAAATGTACACGCCTTGTTTATCGATAAGTCAGAATTTACAGCGACCTAAGAAAAATCACAGACTGCCTCACAGGCTTAAATTATAAGTATTGAATTTAATATTTATCAGTTTTATATGATATAAAATGGTTTGAAACAGTTTACACTTTTTAGCTCACCTGAGCTGAAACTCAAGTGAGCTTTTTTGATCAAAATTTGTCCGTTGTCTGTCGTCGTTGGGGTTGGTGTTTTTGTAAACTTTTCAATTTTACTCTTCTTCTCCAGAACCACTGGGCAGATTTCAACCAAACTTGGCACAAAGCATCACTGGGTGAAGGGGATTCAAGTTTGTTCAAATGAAGGGCCACACCCTCTTTAAAGGGGAGATAATTTAGAATATTGAAAATTTGTTGGTATTTTTCAGAAATCTTCATCTTAAAAACTATTAGGCCAGAAAAGCTGTAACTTGTATGGAAGCATTCTTTGGTAGTGTAGATTCAAGTTTTTCCAAATCATGGTCCCCAGGGGTAGGGGGGCCACAATGGGGGGATGGATTTTTTATAAGAATGTGTAGAGAAAATATTTAAAAATCTTCTTCCCAAAAACTATTAGGCCAGAAAAGCTGCAACTTGTATGGAAGCATCCTCTGATAGAAAAAATCTTCTTCTCAAAAACTAATTGGCCAGAAAAGCTTAAACTTGTGTGGAGGCATCCTCAGGTAATGTAAATTCAAGTTTGTTCAAATCATGGTCCCCGGGGGTAGGGTGGGGCCAGAATGGGGGATGAATTTTGACATTGGAATATATAGAGAAAATCTTTAAAAATCTTCTTGTCAAAAACTATTAGGCCAGAAAAGCTCAAATTGGAGTGAAAGCATCCTCAGATAGTGTAGATTCAAGTTTGTTTAAATTGTGGTCTCCAGGAGTAGGGTGGGGCCACAATGGGGGATGAATTTTTACTTAGGAATATATAGAGAAAATCTTTTAAAAATCTTCTTGTCAAAAACTAATTGGCCAGAAAAGCTTAAACTTGTGTGGAGGCATCCTCAAGTAGTGTAGATTCAAGTTTGTTCAAATCATGGTACTCGTGGGGTAGGGCGGGGCCACAATGGGGGGAGATGAATTTGAATATAGGAATATATAGAGAAAATCTTTAAAAGTCTTCTTCTTAAAAACTATTAGGCCAGAAAAGCTCAAACTTGTGTGGAAGCATCCTCTAAAAGTGTAGATTCAAGTTTGATTAAATCATGGTCCCCAGGGGTAGGGCGGGGCCACAATGGGGGGGGGGGGTGAATTTTAACATAGGAATATATAAAGAAAATCTTTAAAAATCTTTTTCTTAAAAATTATTAGGCCAGAAAAGCTCAAACTTGTGTGGAAGCATCCTCAGGTAGTGTAGATTCAAGCTTGTTTAAATCATGGTCTCTGAGGGTATGGCGG
Organism: Magallana ariakensis; assembly: GCA_020458035.1. NCBI lineage: Eukaryota > Metazoa > Mollusca > Bivalvia > Ostreida > Ostreidae > Magallana > Magallana ariakensis. The sequence continues at coordinate 4,766,552 of CM035820.1, read as the reverse complement.
GGCCACAATGGAGGATGAATTTTTACATAGGAATTAAAGAGAAAATCTTTAAAAATATTCTGGGAAAGTTTTCAGTCCAAAAAGCAGTAACTTGTGTGAAAGCACTGGTTTTGCAGTTTAAAGTTTGCTCAAACCATGATTCCCCAAAGGAAAGTGGGGCCACAAAGTGGGGGGGGGGTATATAGGAAAAGAGAAAAATCTTCTTACAGTTACAACAATAAAAGGGGCTTGATATTTACCATAAAAATATGTGGATAAAAATCAGCAAATTTTGAAATTTTTTTGAGCAAGATCTACTGTACTTAGTTGTCAAGATATTTTGATTTTGATACTGTAATGCTAATTTGATCAGAGTAAAGGCTATTGTTGCTCAAGTGAGTGATATGGCCCCTGGGCCTCTTGTTTTATATAAAGCATAAACTGCCCCAACCCATTTTATATTGTATAAAAAAATAAATATTGAATTCATTCCTTAATAACAATAAATTGATTTCTTCGATTTTTTTATGGGGGTTATGAAAGGTAGTGATCATTGCAGAAATTTTTTTTACATAATTTGCTAACGTGTTATGTATTTTTTTTTTCAATGTTGCCACCTTCAAATCATGCATAAAGCACCAAAAAAAGCATTTTATTGTTTAAAGCTAAACACCGCTCGTAAATAGGCACCATCACACAAGTATATGAACCCTTCGATTTCATTACACCCAATTGCACACCAGAAACTCTTGGCCAACAAGTAGTATTCCTTTCGTTGTATTAGGATTTTACACATTTATTTCTTATTTTATGTGCATATTCTGTTTGTAAATAATGCAGTGACCTGTTTATTTGATGTAAGTATTTTTCTGACTTGAAAAAAGTGTGTAAAATATTTGATAATTTTATCGTGACTGAGTATCACAGCAAGGCAAAATGTACGTCCACACAGGTGAGACTTCTACAGCAAAATACTTTAAAATGTTAAGAGGTCTGTGGCTTATATAGGGGTTGTAGGGATAGAGGTGATTAAAAGAGAAATATGGTGGACAATGCCAATTTATGAGCAGTGTTCACTTTAAGTAACATGATGTTACAAGATATTGTGTCAAAATACACATTGATATACAATATGTTAATAAAGATCCATTACAATGATTTTCATATAATGTGATAAAGGTAGTCTCCAAGGTGATGCCTCATCTTTGTGAACTCGGTAATCTTTGACTACCTAATTACCTAATCTTTGATTCCTAATTAAATGTAAAATCGCAAGTAGCACATCTCATGAATTTTAACATCTCACTTTTATTTTCTGGACAGATGCAAACTAAAGGAAACTACGATAAAAATTTGATGCAAAATGGTTGAATCGCGGTATGAAGTACTCGCGTGAAATAAAGAATCTACAGAATGTTTTTATATTGTTTTTATGTATTGTCAAATCTTGGAATTTATGAGAGTTTTTGCAAATTTTACAATATTTTAGAAGAGTTTTATATTGAAAAAATGTCAAGAGTTACTTAAGCTTTGATCAGATTAGCAATGTGGATCATGGGCCTCTTTATACTCTAAATTTCCTTGTATGAATTGACATACAAAAATGAGAATAATAAGGTAGAGACAATAAAAAATATTATTTTAGTTACCGGTAGAGATAAAAAAGATGAAGATTGCAGACCTTTATCTGTCATTTAAATATCACATGCATGATAAAAATGGCAAGTGTATATTTTTCTTGCATCTGAAAACCCATAATTTTTAATTGTTTCTGGAGAATTTGTGCAACAAAATTCAATTTGAAACTGAAACCATGCAGTCAACCTTTGGCCTCATTCAGCAGTTAACAGTGTCTGATGGTACAATAAATCATATTTTGCTGTCATAGCTATAGTCATTATAAACCTAATGTACATTGATTTTCATTGATATTCAACATATAACAATTAACTTCTTGTTTCATATCAGATATCAGTTAATTGATGTCCATGGAACATATCTTGTGCATTTGGTCACATACTTTATAATTGCAAATTGTGAGTTTTATAGTGGCAATAATTAGACCATTCTGTAATAAGCTAGATGCATGTATTACCAAATATTTTGTGCATTTGGTCACGTACTTTATAATTGCAAATTGTGAGTTTTATAGTGGCAATAATTAGACCATTCTGTAATAAGCCAGATGCATGTATTACCAACTATTTTGATTAACTTGTTGACAGTAAAAAGGATGGAAAATGAAGTGGCTACCGTTATCACACCCCTGAGTATGATGAGAACATTACTTTCAATTGGCCATAATAGCTCTTGATGTTGAATTGTGTTTACATTCGAGAATGATTTTCCTAACACTGAATGTGCAACAATACTTACCAAAGTTGAATGTTGAAATTGAATCATGTTATATTGTGTAGCCATCGCTTTTGTTATTTGCTTACAAAATAAGGAAGAAGAGATGTATTAAAAATATGAATGACATGCGGTTGATAGTAATGTTATCATATTTTAGAGAAATGTGTTTTTTTTCCTTTTCTTTTGGTTATTTTTTGCTAAAACATGGATTTTTTTTCAAATTTGAAAGTCAAAACAGTCAATATTAAAATCAATACAGATCGACCTCTGACTGATTTGATTACCTCCTTTTTGACCTTTGCCACTCACTCCCTTGGATCTTCTATGATCTTTCTTGTTGTCGTTAAATGTCTTATAAAAAGAACCATATGCTCGTTTCATATACCAATGCAACTATAACAGTGATATATTATTTTAAAAACTTAATGACTTGCTTAAAAAATGCATCTTGTACATCTCAAATCATAATAGGATATAATGATAGAGGGATAGAGGAGAGGGTGATGAAAGAAGCTCACAGTTTGTGATGAGAATTTAGGTACATTATGGATATGGTATATATATCAGATAAATAGTGCCTGTTTAGTATGAGAGTGACAGTTGAAATTGACACTCCCCGAGAAAACCATTTTCAACCAACGCAATGCGGAGGTTGACAATGATTTTTTCGAGGGGTGTCAAATTCAACCATTACCCTCCCAAACAGGCACTATTTATTTTATTGCACTGAATGTCTTTATTTTAGAGAAACTTTTACTGCTTTTATATAGAAATGACATGAATTCTACGGTGAACCATACGCGCATAATTTACGCACATGTAACAATTCGTTGTGTTACCTGTTGCCAAGTGTGTTGCTAACGCTGAGGGTAATAGAACAGATTATCAACTGCGTCTAAAATAATCAGATTTCAGTATTTATCATGAAAGTATAATAAGATTAATTAGTTGATTAAGAAGTAAAACTTCATAGATTATTTGACTAGTACTGTAGACTTTTATACCCTTTCTGCTCAAATGATTATTCAATTAAGAAAGTTGTTTGTCCATTAATTTAAAAGTACGTCCTTTGAAGAATTTTTGTATTGGGGATATGGATTGATTCATTCAAAATGGACCAAATATTGAACCTTGTGCGAGTATCGAAGCAATGTATGACTGGCCCAATTCTAGTTCAGTATCTATGAAACTTCTTAATGATGCAGTCAGTTCCTATGAATGCCAATCTTTGTTTTATTTTTTTTATGTCGCAATTAGGTTAATGAATTATTGAATAGAAAATACTGCTCTTGACTGTAAAAATTCTTCTGCGCAGTCCTTAAAGATGATATGCGACTTTCTATTTTGTTTGTTATTTCCAATTAATTTTTAATTAATGTTATGACCTATCTTTTTGTTAAGAACTAGATATATGTGACACCAGAAGAAAGAAACACAAAACGTAGCAAAACCCAAGGGAGCAACTTGTTAAGCTGTAATTGGTTTCTTGATTTGTATTAGGCCAAGATTAGTCGACAGGGATGAGGATGGAGGGTTATTAACACGCTCGCCTGAATAAGTTATTGCCAAGAACGATCAATGTCTTTTATCTTACAACAGTTGTGATATTTCGAAATTAGGTGTCCATTGATACTCGGCCAATTATGTTGTATTATAAACAAGCTCAATTATTTAATATTTAAAACAAAAAAGCATAATTCAATGAATGAGAAGAATTCAAAAGATTTTTCATGAATATGTTTTTTGCAAAGGGTATTTGATAGACGCAGTTTTCAAATTAATTTATCATGGTACCAGTACTTTACCGGTACATACAATGTACTTCTCCCGTCCTTAGAATTAACCTCGAAGATAATGAAATTATTTGAAACCTGTCGACATTACAGGGAGTCTATTACCAGAATGGACAGATTGTGTGACGAAACTCTGTTGAAATTAATCCACAATCGTGATAGATTTTAGATCAGTAAAAATCAAAGCTTTCAGCACAAGGTGTTGCTTTAGAAAGGTTTTGCTATAACGTAATCAATGAAAGGCCCAAAGTGACTTCATCCTGATAAGCTATAATGATCGGAATGTGAACTATAGGGGCATTTTATACAAATTAATTTTTTTCGTCCAGATTAATCAGCAAAATGTTTAAAAGAGGGTTTTTTTCAAATGAGTAAATTTGATATTTGTTATCATTTTAATGGTAACTAAATGGTAGTATTTTATGTCAAAAAACCTGACCTGAAACTTTGTTAACATTTATTTACATAAAATGACATACATTCACATTAATATTTAAAGATCAATGAAAGTATGTAATTTCTTCTTTAATCAAATATTATATCTAAGTTTATATATTAAATTAATTTAATATCTACCTAATTTAATATAATTTGTTAAACTGGTCAAAGGCAGGTTATGCTTTATAAATTGTGAAGTGGTTTATAAATTAAATTAAAACACAAGAATTGTTTTAACCCTGAGTGAGCTTTTTCTTGTATGAATTTGAAAATATATTTACATTTGCAAATAAACCTATAGAATTGCAAAAGGTTCATTTCTGTGTGAACTTTTTAAAGGGTGAAGAGGTCATTCTATTGACCTCACAATGGTCATTGCACTCAAATCTTCTTAGAAGCCCTTTGGGCTTCACAGGATTTGATTTGATCATGTGACCAACCAAGTTCATGTCCTGGTAAACTTTTAGCATTGCTGTTTATTTCTTAATTTTTCAGTGTAGAGATAGCGCCACAGAATATAGATGTGAATGTTCACCCTACAAAACATGAAGTTCATTTCCTCCATGAGGATGCCATTATTTCAAGCATCCAAGCTGCCATTGAGACCAAACTTCTTGGAGCCAACTCCAGTCGGACCTATTACACTCAGGTGAAACAATTAACTTTACTGAAACCATCCTTCAAAGGGCACAGTCTTCATGATCGATAGAAAATATTTTTTTTTTCCATTTTTTTTGGTGTCTACAATTTTTGACTAGTAATTAGTTTTAGTAAAATTTCAACCTGCCTTTTAATAAATTTGCCAAAAATTCCTGGCCCTGAATATCAAAATACACAGTGTTCATGGAGTAAAAATAATTCTTTGTACTTTCATACAGGAATGATGGCAAAGTCATTGATTACAATAAGAGTTATCTCTCTTACCAGAGAGAAGTAGTACCAAAACTAGCATATAATTTAAGTAATTTTTAATTGGTCCTGCTTCGCAAATTGTTTTTATAAGGCCATCATTAAAAATATCTTTGTTTCCCCTAACCCGACCCTAAATTTTGAAGTTGGGTAGGTAGGTAGGTAAATAATTTTTTTTTCTGCCAGGGCATAATTAAAATTACATTATAAATTAAAAATGGAAAAACAATCAATTCTTTAATTACGCAGCACAGTTAAGGCTGGAATTTGGAGGCGGGGCTTATTTTGATAAACTTTGAACTCATGAATATTCATTAGATATGTTATTTAACCTAAATAACATCTATTAATGGTAATTGATTACTTTTTGGATTTGATTTCTTGTTAAAGAGAGTTAAATCAAATATCAAACCCCTAACTGTGTAATAATGATCATTATTTATTTGTTTTCAATGAAAACATTAATTGTCGTTTGGTTCCGATCCGCTCCCTTTCGACGCTTGTATCGATCCGTGACGCGTCGACTATTTTTAGCTGCTAGCAAAATGGCAAGCATGGATGTAAACATGTGCGCCGAGATGTTGTGGATTGATACTATGCGTGTGGATGTCGAAGTATGCAGGAGATATGGTAAGTATTGGACAAATCATTCCATAAACTAACGCAAACAGTATGATAAGGAATGTAAACGCAGTAGTGTGTGCTGTAATCACAAAGTGATGTACGGATCGAGATGTGTTTTCCTACGACCACATGTTGTAAATAATTATGAAGTCTTATTACTTAACCAACGCACCAACATATCATTTTGTTACACAAAAGATAATATATCAATACTTAATTTGCATATGATTTATTATTTTAAAGAATATTTTAAGAGTATTTAAATCCCACTTGTTGAAAACGTCTTGGACAAAAAAAAAATGGCGATGGCGATTTATCAGCTTTTCCCTATCAGACATTAGATTTTACATGAATACACAACCTTCCACATTGATTATTTAATCAGCGACACCATACATGTATCAATGTATATGATAAGTAGAGCAACTGTGTTAGACTGTGTTGGTATGGACTGGTATATATTATATATGTAAACAATTAAATGACATCAACACAAGATCAATATTTTGTTTTTTGCATGTGTACCAATTAATTAAAGAAATCATTTTTACTCTGACAAATTGCTCTGAAGTGTCCATGTGGCTTCAAATAAAAATGTCACTGGACTGGTATATATTATATATGTAAATAATTACATGACATCAACACATGATCAATATTTTGTTTTTTGCATGTGTACCAATTAATTAAAAGAAATCATTTTTACTCTGACAAATTGCTCTAAAGTATCCATGTGGCTTCAAATAAAAATGTCACTGCTCAGCTTGTTTACATTGAAATTAAGGGCATACTCTAAAACCTGGCCTGGCCTGGCCCCATTGGCCTGGCCTGGCCTGGCCTCAAAGTTGGCCTGGCCTCACTTTTGGCCTCAAAATTGGCCTGGCCCCAAATTTTGGCCTGGCCTCAAAAATTGGCCTGGCCTCAAAGTTGGCCTCAACAAAATTTTTGGCCTCAAATTTATTTTTATATTTTTTTTCATATTTGATGATTTTATTGATTTTTTATTGATTTATTTTCAATGCACATTAAACATCTCACTTGGTGGCTTTAGTGTCTTAAAGTGATAGTCTATTAAAATAATAGTTACAATTGAAAATATAGTACTAACAATGTATACTTATGACTAAAGGTATGTCAAGTAATCCATTCTAATAGATTTTTACTCAGTCTGTTTTAAATTCTGAAGAACTTAAGAATGTGATTTTGCTCTGCCATGGCATATTGTTTTTGCAATGTATTTAAATCAAACTGCTCTCAGGATTGGACAATATCTATGTAACTCTTCTTTTATCAACAACTTGTTTGAGAAAGAAATAATGGAAGAGGCCAATATTTGTTTATTCTTACCAACATCAAAGGTCACAAAATGTTTTGCTTTGTTCAAATTCTGACAATAATAATTCCCTATAGGAGAAAAATTGTTTCCTAAATATATACAAACAACACATGCATGAAACTCTACCCTAATCAGGTGGCGATGATTAATGACCATCACTGAGTCAAGTTATCGGAGGATGCAATGTTGCAGTCGTTCACAAATGCCATTAATTAAATTAGACCATGTGAAATGTTAAATGACAGGATAGGCAATGAATCTGACCCCAATGTAGCAGATTAGTGACAGAAAAGATTGATATCGAATTTCTGCTGGAGAGGGAAATGTAGGCTTGATCAGTGTTGACAGGTAATATAAACAAACTGTAAATTTTAAAGTGCATTACACAGTGATAAAAATTTAATGCTATGTACCGGTACCAGTTTACAAATGTTTTGGATATCAGTCAGGTCAGTCTCTTAAAATGATGTTTAACTTTTAAATGGGGAATGGGGGATGGCAGCTCTTAGTTTTTTGCTTTGGTTTTTGCATAATCTATACCTTGACAATAGTAAGAGCAGTGCTGTACATGCATGTCATAGGTATTTTTTGTGTGTCTAGACATGGATTAAATTAATTAAACTTGAACAGTCGGTCACTTGTCATATATATGAAAAAATCATATGATTATTCCTTAAACCTTAAAAAAGCATGGAAATATCAATTTCTATAAGAAATCAATAAAAATTCAATCTAAATCTAAGAAAATGAGAAAAAGAGAAATTTTAAAATTTGAGGCCAAAAATTTTTGTAGAGGCCAAATTTGGGGCCAGGCCAATTTTTGAGGCCAGGCCAAAATTTGGGGCCAGGCCAATTTTGAGGCCAAAAGTGAGGCCAGGCCAACTTTGAGGCCAGGCCAGGCCAATGGGGCCAGGCCAGGTTTTAGAGTATGCCGAAATTAAGTAGCCTTATATTTATTTAGAATTAATTTCAATATAACTGTGTGTCACAATTAGTTATATTACCAGTATATGTAAATTTATGGTCTAGAATAAAAAAGATGATAACATTTGTATAGGTTAATTGCTGTGAGAATTATTATCTCTAATTTTGTACTGTTTTGCTGACCTGTCTTAACTATCAACATGATCAGTTTTTTTTAACATGTTTAATTTATCAGAACAATTTTTAAATGAAATTATTTGTCTGGCACGTTGACTGTCCTTGCAGATAATTAAAACATTTTTCAAAGCAATACAATTATCCTTGTTAGGTAGCATTACATTGTTAATAGCTGCAACTAGATTGTCATCACCTTCATTCAACTCGCATCATGCAATTACACCTTGCTTTCAATGACAAGGGTCAGTCAAAACATTTTGTTGAAACTTATCTGGAGTTAAGTCAGTTAACGCGGCTATGCTGATTCAAAGCTTTTATGTAATGCACTGTACAATTTTGACTTCATTTGTTTGAATTGGAATACATAACCTAGATATAAAAAGTGATAGCTTTGAGGTTTCAAAATATGAGGTGCTATTTTTTGTCTTTCACACCTTTATTAACTGATCGCCAGCCTCAAAGACTGCATACTGATCAACTATTACTTGTGTCGCTGCAGAAAATTTGAGTTCAAGTCTAAATAACCGGTAATTTGATGATTTCAATTACGCCGTAGCTTATACATGTACTTTATTTGTAGACTCCTATACAACTTGTGTTGTGTAGAAGAGGTGAAAGGGGCGGTGTACCTGTGTCATGGTGTTTGATTCCATGTGTTTTATGCTCGAGTGACTCCTAACAATCAACTGCTTCAGCACCTAAGTTGAATTTATCCAAGTGCGTTTAACATGTTTTGGTAAGATTTTGAAATACAGTGCCTTACATATATATTCTTTGGGTGGAGACTACCCTGCATGTATTTGTGTGTTTTCTTTCTGCCTGAAATGTAATTAAACTTGCTGTGAGAGTATACACTATATCACAAACATTGATTGCTTAGCATTATCCCTTGATGATCAAGATTTTTTTTTTTGGGGGGGGGGGGATTGCTATTGTAAACATTTATACCTAAGTCATCTTGGAGTATTAAGTTGACTCTTGATTTTCTGCAGCATATTGGGAACATTTGTTAATTGCCGTAAGAAAATCTGTAATGTTAATAATAATGTATATTTATGTAAAGAAATCAAAATGTAGGAAGAAAGAACATAAAATACATGTACATGTACCGTAAATGCCCAAGTGGCATTTCTAATTATTCTCCTATGTAATTGTGTGTCCATTATGGCATCTTTTGTGTTCACTATTGTTTACAAGAACTTTGAATAAACATCAGAGGCTAACACTTTGCTCATAGGATTGTCTTTTATCAAAAAAGATTTCCCAGGGTGAAAATTCATTTTTCTTCATTTGACATTGTTTAGTTTATACTGTTGTAAAGTGCAAGTGCTAAAATATATAATGAGTGTGCTTGAAGTTATGTTAAACTTTGTAGGTTTATGCGTGAGACCATCTGCATTGGTGAATTGGCTGGTTCTACCTCCCTCTGTTCCTCATCTGCCTGTTACCCAGCTTTTCCTATGTGGAGACCATCGGCATGATTTTGTACGAGAAAAGCAATTATGTGCATTCATAACCTCCAAACAGAAATATTAACATGATTATATGTATTTATTATAAATGTACAAACCTAATCTTAATATTTATATGTTGAATCTGAGCTAAGGATTTTGCAACTCTTGGTTTTTTTTTTAAATTATTATCAATGATATTTAAAACTTAAACAGTCAAATTAATCTTAATATGCAGATATTATTTATTTAAACCATGATTTATTTGTTAACAGTTTCCTAACTATGAGTTATTTCTTCAATATTTCCCTTGAAAAATGAATAATAAATGTTTGAAAATCTATATATTTGTTGTTGTGATCAACACTCAAAATCTAGGAATTTACATTGTTCATGTATTGTTGTTTGAGTATTTCTTCATTAGGAAGGGGCTGGGTTTCAGAGTTTTCTGCTTGTACTTTCTTAAAAATAAACAGCAATGTTGAGGAAGAATGTGTTTAGAATATATTTCATTCACCATTTATTGATTTCATTGGGAAAGCAGGTAAAAAATAAATCAAATGAAAAAATGCATGGCTTGTTGATTGTCGATGAATACATGCACGGATCTAGAGGGTGGGGGGGTGTCACCTAGGGGGGTCCGGACCCCCCCCCCCTTTGCAAAATTCAAATTTCTTTAAATTACATTGCAAAATTACCAAAATTATGCCTTGGACCCCCCCCCCCCCCCCCCCCCCCCAGCAAACTCAAATAACCGTCGGACACCCCCCCTGGAAAAATTTTCTGGATCCGCGCATGGAAAACTAAATACGTGTGTAAGTTTATGCATTGTGTTATTATATAAAGAGGTAATGTATGTCGTAGTTATCTCTCATGTTTTTTCTGTTGATGAATTACTGACCCACGCTGTCACTTGAAATTATATAAATGTATGATATTTATTTATACTTAAGTTAAAATTTTGCCTCCAGCAATACAGGCAAGGGAAAATAGCGTAAAATGCTCGTAGTGTAATTCAAATTTCCCGCAACACTATATCTACAGAGTTATTTCCCTTAGCCGAAATCTAGATCGGCATTGCGTTTGAAAAGGGGGCTGAGTTAAGGGAAATACATGCAGGTATATCATCTTCAACGCACTTTCGCAAGGGCATAACCTGCATGGATACTTTTGATATTTTACACAGTGATCAAGAAGGTTTTGAGGTAACTGAAAAATGCTGCTGCTTTGCTTTATTCTCCGATTTGTTTTATTCGTTGATGAAAAATGACGTGATACCCCAGTAAATGATGGATTGTCGAGTGTATTTTTGGATATGGCGTTGTAATTAACTTGATTCCAATAAAGCAGCAGTGATTTTTAGCTGAAGGAGATCACATTTAAATTATACATGCAAAACAAATAAATGTGCAACGGGGGTATGCCCTTGCGATATTGAAAAATATTTGTGACCTAGTAAAATGTTTATAAATATCGATGTCACGTGATAGACACGTGATGACTCTACATGCACATGTGTGTCGTAACACATGGGTCACTAGAGTTAAAATAATAGTATATTGGAAAAAGTTGTATGAGAGTTTTGATTAATACGACCATCACATTTGTAGTTTGTTTTTAATGACATATTTCTTACTAATTTAAGCATATGCAACCTTAACAGTGCTGCGTAATTACAAAACTAAAAAAATTTGATCAATTGTAAAACAAATTGTATTATTATACTTTCATGTTAAATACTGAAATCTGATTGGTTTAGACGTAGTTGACAATCCATTCCCATACCCTCAGCGTTAGCAACACACTTGGCAACGGGCCGATAGAACGAATTGTTACATGCGCGTAAATTATGCGCGTACGGTTCGCCGTAGAACTCACGTCTTTTCTATATAAAAGCAGTAAAATTTGCTATAAAATGAAGACATTCAGTATAATAAAATAAATAGTGCCTGTTTGGGAGGGTACCAGTTGAAATTGACACCCCTCGAAAACCATTGTCAACCTCCGCTTCGCGTCGGTTGACAATGGTTTTCTCGGGGTGTCAATTTCAACTGGTACCCTCCCAAGCAGGCACTATTTATATAATACTTGTACTAATGGAATGTAAAACAAGTTTAATATCGAATTCACAATTTGATATTGTTTATCTTAAAGAACTATATATGATAAGAGTTAAATTTTGCCCCCATAATTAGCCACTTTTTAAAGTGTTTCGGGTACAATAAAATGTTATGTTATTTTTTAAAAGAGTTAATAAAAAATATTTTTTTCACCAGTTTATTTGATTTATTTGCACTCAATGGCAGTATATGACGTCAGAAGTGCCGCTATTTCTATAATCCATTCAAAATCAGTCCAAAATTGACATTTTTCTTATATTTTTACGAATGGGAAATATAGAGCGCATGCTTGAACAAGGTTAATTTTTTTGTCACTTATTAGTCTTGGCTAGATGTATCTCTAATTAAAATATTTTGTTTGTTCAAGCATGCGCTCTATGTTTTCTGAAAGGAAAACTGCTTGAAAACAAGCTGTTTTATGCTAAAAATGCAAAAATGGCGGGAAGAAGTTGTCTTTACGATGTCATATTTCTAAATTGTGGGTCCTTGAATCAAAATGAACACTATGTAAAAACATCACATATATATATGTACAAAGAAAACAAAGAATTACAGTAATATGATGATGTTCATTTTAGGGGGCAATTTTAGGCCCTTATCATACATAGTCCTTTAACATGTTTAAATATCATTTTAATGATAATGTACATACTTCAAAGTATCAATTAGTTTTTCAAAATTTGGTTTATACAGTGTCTAAAAGCATATTAAAACAATAATATTTGACAAACTTAACGTAATGTAATAAATGTAAATGTTTGTTAATAAGTCATATTTAATGATTCTAGTTACTATAATATCAAGTTTACACAAACTCACTAAACTTGCAGACAATATCCTTCTTTAACAAGGAAAAAGGTGTCTATACAAAGAAATATTAACCGAAATTTGAAACTTAATGTCAGGGAAGAAAACAATATTTAGATAATAAAGATTTTTGTGAATTTACCCAATTTCACTTTATTTATAGTAATTACCAAAACCAACTTTTGTTTCGGTTTCTTTGAAATTTGATGAATTTAAGAGAACTGTTTACATTTTTCATAACATAAAGAGTCTTTCATATAACAGGTACCAACCTATTTTTTGGGAGACTAATTTCTCCCTAACAGAAAAGTGGGGAGAAGTTTGAGAAATCAGGGAGACTGTCATTATTTGATACATCATAACCTACAGAAATGATGATATACACAGATCCAACCTTAATTAAAATTGCATTAGAATTTAAGCAAGTCAATAAAAATTAAAACAACTTCTAAAAGTTTTAAAAAACTTATCCAATCTATTAGAACCATTTTAACAAGACCTTGGACTTTCAGTAGGACGTGACTATCTATTTCTTGCCTCAAAACAAGTAAAAATGATGCTGGTTTCAAGTGAAATATACACCCATTGCATAGTCTTTGCTCAAAAGCCAGACAAATCTTGTTGATTTCAATGAGCAATGGCTGAGTGGCCTACGATGAAATAGACAGGATTACGTCACAATGCTGTTTGACACTAACTACCAAAAGTCCAAGCTCTTGTTAAAATGGTTCTAAATTCAATTAATTTGATGTATTCATACAATTTATAGATGAAATGTTTTGTAATTGTGTTCATGGTGTTAGCTATAGTCTGTCCCAAGTTATTGCTTCCATCACTTTTTGATGATTTTTAATAAAAATACACATACCTGTGAAAGAAATGCTGTTGAAATCGATAAAAGGAAAAATATCCAAGATATCTTCATTGACAAATTATCATTTTTCCCTCATAAAAGTTCACAGGAACGAAAACACATTTCTTACGGAGATTTATAATGGGAAATGTTTACATCTTTTCTCCATTCGGAAGTTCTCGGGACACCTCGCACAATTTTTCAACGTTATCATCCGGGCGTAATAATGGCTGATGCAATGCTAAATCTCCGTAGACTTTCTATTTTGGGATGTGTATTGAAACCTGAAGCGGTAGAGGGGGCGTTTCAAAACAGATAATCTGGACATTTTTCATATTAGTGGATGAACATAGTTTGAGCACAAAGGTATTTATGATTATCGAAATATCAAGCAAAAAGTGGTGGAAGCAAAAACTCGGGACAGAGTATACATGACAAATAAAATCAGTCTCTGTACTTCTGTGTATTTTGGAGGTATAAGCATGATAAGTCCAACCATTTGACCCAATTACAACCGTTGTTTAGAGGATCATTTTAATTTTTAAGATAACTGTAGGCAGATTTTAGCATTAATTTGGCAAAGTTATTAACTAATTACAAGTTACCAACTAATTGACATATCAACACTAAAAGTAGTAAACATCAGTTGTAATTTTCAATGCACAGTAGGCTATATGTTGCAGCACCCGTATTCATATTGTAACCCATAAAAGATAAGACAATCGCAAATTTTTAACATGATCACAACAGTGGTTAACTGCGGCTATGGAAACGTTTGGGGTTAATTTACACGATTTACACAAGGCGACTTCAACTTCTCTTTCGGAGAAAATTCTGGCGAAGTTACCGATCATAAAGCGAGTATTCCGCCCATGTTGATGATCAAGGCTAACAAAATGATTGTAAAACGAAAAAATGTGGGTCTCCTAAAAACGAATTTGGGTAAAATTAAGTTTCTTTAAAAAAAAAATCTCTATTCAATGTGGTTAAAAAAATAATACAGTCGGCGGGATTTAATTGGGTCGGTCGCGTTAGGGGAAACATAAATAATTTTAATTTTGGCCTAACATTGTTTTGTTTGCTAAGGCTCTCCTTCCTGGTGCACCAGTGTCTCTGGACAGCAAAGAGGAGGATCCAAGATTTTCTAAATCTACTGGTACAGGTCAGTGCATTAAATTACTCAGTAGAAAGGAGGATCCAAGCTCTTCTAAATCTAGGGGTACAGGTCAGTGCATTAAATTACTCAGGAAAGAGGAGGATTCAAGCTCTTCTAAATCTAGGGGTACAGGTCAGTGCATTAAATTACTCAGTAAAGAGGAAGATCCAAGCTCTTCTAAATCTGGGGTACAGGTCAGTGCATTAAATTACTCAGGAAAGAGGAGGATTCAAGCTCTTCTAAATCTAGGGGTACAGGTCAGTGCATTAAATTACTCAGTAAAGAGGAAGATCCAAGCTCTTCTAAATCTAGGGGTACAGGTCAGTGCATTAAATTACCAGTAAAAAGGAGGATCCAAGCTCTTCTAAATCTAGGGGTACAGGTCAGTGCATTAAATTACTAAGAAAAGAGGAGGATCCAAGCTCTTTTAAATCTAGGGGTACAGGTCATTGCATTAAATTACTCAGTAAAGAGGAGGATCCAAGCTCTTCTAAATCTAGGGGTACAGGTCATTGCATTAAATTACTCAGTAAAGAGGAAGATCCAAGCTCTTCTAAATTTAGGGGTACAGGTCAGTGCATTAAATTACTCAGTAAAGAGGAAGATCCAAGCTCTTCTAAATCTGGGGGTACAGGTCAGTGCATTAAATTACCAGTAAAAAGGAGGATCCAAGCTCTTCTAAATCTAGGGGTACAGGTCAGTGCATTAAATTACTCAGTAAAAAGGAGGATCCAAGCTCTTCTAAATCTAGGGGTACAGGTCAGTGCATTAAATTACTGAGGAAAGAGGAGGATCTAAGCTCTTTTAAATCTAGGGGTACAGGTCATTGCATTAAATTACTCAGTAAAGAGGAGGATCCAAGCTCTTCTAAATCTAGGGGTACAGGTCAGTGCATTAAATTACTCAGTAAAGAGGAGGATCCAAGCTCTTCTAAATCTAGGGGTACAGGTCAGTGCATTAAATTACTCAGTAAAGAGGAGGATCCAAGCTCTTCTAAATCTAGGGGTACAGGTCATTGCATTAAATTACTAAGAAAAGAGGAGGACCTAAGCTCTTTAAAATCTAGGGGTACAGGTCAGTGCATTAAATTACTCAGGAAAGAGGACGATCCAAGCTCTTCTAAATCTAGGGGTACATGTCAGTGCATTAAATTACTCAGGAAAGAGGAGGATCCAAGCTCTTCCAAAGTCATTAGTACCGGTCAATGCATTAATATACTGAGAAAGTCCACATTTAATTGAGCAAACTCTTCCTAGTCTTGTGGTACAGGTCTATACATTACTGAGAAAGTCATCAAATTAATTAACAAGCTCTTCCAAATGCAATTTTATACATTACTAAGAAAAACCTAATCCAAATGCAATTTGTTAACAAACTCTTCCTTATTAATGGTGCAGGTCCATACATTACTGAGAAAGTCTTCATATAATTGAAAAAGCTATTTTAAATGTTTTAAGTTACTATAAGAAAGTCTTCATATAACTTATTAAGCTCTTCTCAATCAAGTGTTGATGCCTACACATAACAGAGAAAATCCTTTTATAAATAACTTATGAACTCTTCCAAAATTAGTGCATCAGTTCTATACATTCTGAGAAAGTCTGTTTATATTAGTGACCATTCAGGTCAGTGCTGACAAATCAACTCCTACACATCACTTTATAGTAATATTCATTTATAAGCATAATGCAGTGTCCAAAAATATTTTGATGTAAACCAACTTTTATTTGTGTGCGATAAATTTTCACAGGGTTCGCGAGAGCCTCATTGTCACGAATATTTCTAGCCGCGGACCAGCTAGCTAGTATTTGCCCTAAATTTGTAATAAAAATCAGGTGTGTATAAGGCTTGGTCGTGAAAATTAGTCGCAGTGAACCAGTTTATTTCAGGTAAATCAAGAAATAAAGTTGTCGCGAATAACAGTTCATTTGTATTGGTGCTCTCTCTCTCTCTCTCTCTCTGTGCAACTTATTATCTGAGAAGCAAACGGTAAGTGATGAATACAGTGAAAAATAACCATTGAAAGAAACAAAAAACCAACTCACCTTTGTTGAAGCCCTGTTTTTCAACATATTTTCCTAGAAAATAGTATTATGCAAATTTGAATGTAATTAGTAACCAAAATGTGTAAAGCGACTCAGTTCAGTTGGTTAAGAAATTTCATAAAAGGTCATCAGCAAAATTATTTTTAGAACATATTTTAAAGAGCAGACATCCTTTGATGAAGACAAATAGCTTGTTTTAAGTGACCAAAAACTCCCAAACACTTGATATATTGTTTGACTGAATGGAGAACACTTGTGGGATGAAATACTCGGAAGATGTAGATACTTGAGGTCATTCATAAAAGGGACCCACACAGCCAGCTACTTGATGGAAGGGCTTCCAAAGTTCATTCCAAATGTGTCACTTAATTTACAAATTTCAATATGTTGTTCTCAAACAAGGAACAGTAACTCTTGTAAAAAAGAAAGTAGAAACAGCATTTATGCAGAATTTGGGATTTGATCAATGTTAACCTTTTGCAGAGGTTTCCAGTTTTTTTTTTAAAAGCAATTTATCAATATGTTAATTACAATGTACATGTATTTTAATCTAGACTTACTTTTTCATCTTGAGACAAGTAAAAATAATAAGTGAAATATTTATCAAATTTTTATAAAGCATTGATTATTATTTTTTTTTACAATTATGAAAGCCATTTTCCAAGTACACAAGATTAACAATAATTATTCAAATAAAACTGTTGTTGACCACAGTGAAGCTGGGCTTGATGTTGTTTAGCCATTACTATGTCTTAATTGTTACTCAAGAGGCAGGTTTTTGTCAACCAGGAGAAACAATTATTTTTGTTAAATGTTTTTAGACCAATTGTTTCAACATGTTTACATAAAACTGAAAAAATCCTATTAAGCAACACCAATTTATGAAAATTAAACATGGTTCACAGCCAAAATAGCATGCTTATCTTAAGTAATATTGCATGTGACATATGATTGTAATAACATTCTTCTTTTTAAATATTCTGTTTAAAAATAATTTCATTTGTCACAGTGATAATAAAAAATTGAAATATGAAATTTTGGGTTTAAATGACCTAAACAGAAATGGAAATTGTGATGTAAATTTAATATCTTTTTGTAAATGACTTTTCTCCAAATTTGACAGGGGCTGAGAAGACCTATGCTCATCACATGGTGAGAACAGACAGTAGAGAGCAGAAGCTGGACGCTTTTGTGAAGCCGGTCCAATCCAGTTCCTCAGCAGACAGAACCACTCAGCCAATCAGCTCTGAGGCTGCCCAACCAATGGAGACATCGACCAGTGATCAAATGTATGTCATGAGAATTTTGCTAAGGATTACTTCCTTATTTAACAAGAGGCCCATGGGCTACATCACTCACCTGAGCAACAATTTCATCTGATGGAGTCAATCATGCTAAAGTTTTACTTTATTAAAATTTTACTTTATTAAAATGAAATTCTTTTCACATTTCTTCATACCTACTTGCTTCTTGATCAGTTTTACAACAAAACCCAAAAAATCTAAAAACTAATTTAATAAAACCCACATCATGAAGAGTAATTTTTTCACAGGTGGATAGGGCAGGGGAGGGGGGAGTAATGTAAAGTGAGAGTCAATGGTTGTGTATTTCTTGTTGCAGGATGGAGACGCCTAGTTGTGGAGTCCAACACAAGAAGAGACCTGTAAAGCTCACCAGTGTTTTGTCTCTTCAAGAAGAAGTCCAAGAAAACTTGCATAAAAGTCAGTGCTCAATGAAATCTGACACAATAGCACAAAGAGAGAAAGAGAATTTTTTGTTGCTAAGCAGTGTATATTTGATTTTCATGTAACATTGTAATTGTAACTATATCTTGAGCACTGTATCACAGAAATAATTTAGGATGAAAACTGCATTTATTGGCTGTATCTGACTTTTCATGCATTTTCCTTTTTTTCAATCTGTGTATCTAGCTTTCAATATAACTGATTTTGGAGGATTTTCTTTGGACAATTCACTTATTGCTATGCCTTAAATTAAGGATATATTGTTAACAGTAAATACCCGTCATTCCATTTTGTGAAAACATCTTAAATGACAATTTCATTAATTAGATTTAAGGGAAATGTTCCAGTTTCACAAGTTTGTGGGGTGTGTGAACAAAGAGTTCTCCTTAATGCAGCATCAGACAAAACTCTACCTAGTCAACACAACTAAACTAAGGTAACTGTACTGTAAAGTAAAAAAACAATGTTCTGAAGAAATGTATATTCATGTATGCACATGCCCTAATACAAGTGAATATGCCAAATTAAAACAACCGATGACATACTATATAATGCACTGTTTCTCAGAGTGTGAAGGGAAAAAACTGATTGGTTTTGTGTCGGTGTATTATCTGTGGAATTTATTTAATTCTGGTTTCAATTACCCTGTTTTTCAGCCGTGAGCTGTTTTATCAGCTGATGATCTTTGACTTTGGAAATTATGGAATTCTACGACTTTCAGTGAGTAAATATGTTACACAAGTTTTACAAAAGAACTCTGAAATTGATCAATCAGTGAATTAGAAATCATTGTTTGATTGTGATAGATTATTTAGAAACAGATATTCAAATTTTGTTACCCCCAATGGAAAAATTGCATTGATATTCTTTGATTACCAAAGTGAAAAGATTTATAGGTACATAAATGACTACAATGGCAAGATCTCCATATTGTATAAACATTATATGTACTTTATTTGTTGATGATGAAAGAGAGAGAAGAGAGAGAAAAAAATGTTTAAGTGTAACATAACTACATATTCATTCACTCCCTACACTGGCAAGATCTCGATATTGTATAAGAACATCAACATATGCGATTTATATGTGTCCCCTAATTTCAATTGATTTTACATTACCTGTAATTGAATGAAACATACTGAAGATTTGTTATTTTATGACAGTACTTGAAAACAGCGATTCTTCCATTTTGCATTGAATTCGGAGAATATAGAATTGTGAAGGCCAGATTTTTTTCTAATTTGTATTAAGTATATGATAAGTTGTGAAACAAAAACATGTATGATTTACATTTATTTGATGATGATGATAATGATGATGATGATTATAGAGAGAGATAGAAAATGTAAAAAGTCTAACCTACCCACATATTCATTCACTCCCCATTTTTTTTTGTCAAAACAAGCTTATGTCTGCAATTCTTATTGCTGGCTTCACATTTAATCAGAAAAAACTTTTGCAATATTAAACTAAATGAAATATTAAATATTTAAAAAAAATGAACCCCCAAAAAAACCTCTGGTTCAACATACAAAGCCTGTTAATGTGTAATGTGTTATTTCCCATGCTTGTGCGGGATATCATCTAGTTTTTAAAGAAAGATGCAGTATTGTTTAATTTGTTTTGTCTTTAGGAGCCGGCCCCTATATATGACCTTGCCCTGCTTGCCCTTGACCTTGAGGAGAGTGGATGGACCGAGGCTGATGGACCCAAGACTGACCTGGCTCAGTACATTGTGGACTTCCTGAAGTCAAAGGCAGAGATGCTGTCAGACTATTTCTCAATAGAGATAGATGAGGCAAGTACTACAAAGTTTATGAATTTTGTTTTGTCTTTTTGTCATTCTTGTACATGTGTGACAATTTAATACATGTTCAGCACAGGGTTGACGTATGATTAACGTATGTTTCAAGCATGTTAAACATGAAAAACAAGCAACATACGCTGAACATACATATTGAAACATTTTTTAGCTCATATTCAAAACTGATATAACCAATCATGTTTTACATATATTTTATTACGTATGTACATGTATATTATAAATAAAGTTGTTTTATATATGCTTTTTACTGATATATGTTTAATTACTGTGGAACATATGAGACTTTAAATGATGATGCAAGTTTATCTGGATACCGTATATGAATTCATTGTGTGATATTGAAGATTAAATCGGATATGAATAAGCTGAGGAAAAATTCTGTGTATGTTAGAATAAAAATAGAACATGCACCTTTTAATTATAGAATGGTAATCTATGTACGTTACCACTTTTGCTGGATCATTACATCCCCAACATGGAGGGACTTCCTATGTTTGTCCTGAGACTGGCTACAGAGGCAAGCTATTTCAAAGTGGATAATTCTAAAGTGAAATATAAAGTTACTTATCCTTCTTTTTAGAGATAGATTTAAAGTTTAGCAAAAAAAATTTTTATGTCTTAATAATTTTTTTTTCATTCAAAACATGTAAATTGCATGGTTGTACAAAAATATGGATGTCCCAGATTTTAAAAAAGGATAAAAGCATACATTCAAAACATTTTTTTGATTTGTAAAAGGGGAATAACTCTTTGAAAGATTTTGTAAAGAGAGATAACTGTTTTTCCACAGGTTAACTGGGACAAAGAGAAGGACTGTTTCCACACTTTTTGTAAGGAAACCAGTGAATTTTACTGTTTTAAAGCCAGTATGTTTCAGGACCTCCAAAGCGAGACAGAGAGTTCAAAGGTATTCTGTATAACTTAACTGTTTTCAAAAGCGTCAGAAGCAATTGAAACGGGGGGGGGGGGGCAGACTCAACGAAATCTTGACAAGGGAAAAAACAAAACTTTTCGCCAATCCTCATAATCCTAATCCGTAGTGCGAAAGAGGGGGTGTTAACCGCGGTGCATTGCAAAATTTTAATTAAAAGTAGTTTTATAAGCTACTGTTCAGGCTTATTTTCTCCGGATTAAAACTGGTAATAATTAAAAATAGATGATTGATCCACTGATTATGACAATGTATATCTTTGCAAACAAAAGTGGGGTGGCTTAGTGCATACCCCCCCCCCTTCCTACGCCTATGGTTTTATGCTCATATAGTATTTGCCTGTTACACCATTACTTTTTATCAATACATTCTACATAGTAATGAAAGTGAACCAGAAGTATAAAACAAGTCCTGAAGTAATGAACAAACTGTTGATAAAATGTACTTGCATTAAAGAAAGAGTATTGTATTTCTGAATACTGACGTTTAAACCATAGACACTTGGTCTTGAAGTAAAGAATTTTTTAGTAGATATTTATAACCGAACTGAAATTTTCGTGCAGTTTGACATTTACATTTACTGAAACTCTTGGGTTATTTTATTTTCATTCATTGGCACAGGATGGGGAGGTTTCTGAGGAGAAAACGTGGAAGTGGACAGTTGAACATACGCTGTTTAGTGCTTTCCGGAACTTTCTTTTCCCACCCAAGACATTTGCTGAAGATTCTAGTATTTTACAAATTGCCAATTTGCCAGATTTATATAAAGTGTTTGAAAGATGTTGAAAATAAAAACGTAAACCTATTAGAATTTAGTTTGTTATGGTTTTCAAGTTCAGCATTATCTGTATTGGGGTTTTTTTGTAGCACCAAACATAGTTTGCCATTTCGTAATTAAAAAGAATATATAAGATAAAGTTAAGGGAAATATACCAACCTTCAGGATCTGTGTTTCTGTCGTTGAATGACTGAAAAAGTGGTCGTAATACAATCACAGTCCTTTGTCTTACAGTGAAACAATATTGATAATATGAGCGGGAATATTGATAATATGTGTGAATTGTGACGTATTTAGGGATGTAAATGTACATTAGCCACACTTTTCCTTAGTTATTGGCATAATTCCGTTGGTGTAATAAAGTATTGGTATTTTTATTAAGGAGCCTGGGTGGTCAGATCTACCTTAAAATTTTAATTACGTTAATTTTGGTCATAACACTTTTGAGAAGATGAAAAATCCAAATATAAAATCTTTAAAATGTTTACATTTTTCTATACCTATATACAGAGATATGAAGAAGGTTAATATGGTCTAAAAAAGGCCACGAACACCCGTACCTCTTGTTATGTAATTACATGTGTATACGGTTGATTATAGTACTTTTATAATATAAAGAATACTTTCTATAAAAATTAAACATTTTCTTACATCTATCAACATCTGCTTGGGGAGATTACAAATGTACTATTGTCCACTAGTAGTTCTACTACAGTTATTGCCGAGATCAAAGTGATGCCGCGGACATTATTCTCCAATAGGCTATACCACGAATGTCATCAGTAAATTACTGTGGAATCATTTAATTTCGTGGGGCCCAATTTTCGTGGATTATGGGTTTTTTGCTTGTTCGTGGGAATGTAATTTCGTGGATGAGTCAGTTTTCAGTTTCAGTAGGTAAACCAAACCTTTTATAATTAGTTTTCGTTGAGGATGTAAATTCGTGGGCGAGGGCTACCCACGAATACCACGAAAATTGACCCACCACGAATTCTAATGATTCCACAGTATCAGATCAGAAATACCTATTTGTCTCGCACTGATCATGTAAGTACAACTTCAAACTGTAAAAAGTTTTAAAATTATGTCAATTTCAGGTGTTAGTTCCAGTCAAAACGATGTGTATTGCCTCAAATGTTTATTTTTAAGAGATCAA
Source organism: Magallana ariakensis (assembly GCA_020458035.1). Lineage (NCBI taxonomy): Eukaryota > Metazoa > Mollusca > Bivalvia > Ostreida > Ostreidae > Magallana > Magallana ariakensis. The sequence continues at coordinate 4,743,150 of CM035820.1, read as the reverse complement.
CGCGGCTGTTCTTAGGACCTCCCTAGCACATTTTCACTGCGTGTTTTTACATAAAGTATATAACGTGTAGTAGTAAATGTAATAATCGTATTAAATTGCTCTTAAAATATTAGGGAAATGATTCAAAGATATTTTATAAATAAGGGAAGAGCATTAAAAATCCAAAGAAAACTTCTGTCGTCTGCATGTGATTTCTTTGATCGATACACATGTAAACATTACTAACAAAGCCGTTGGGGGTTACACAGAACAGTCGTCAAAATGACCTAGATCGTCTCTCTATAGGAGAAACGATCTGTAGAAATACTGGGCTGTTAGTAGATTAGAAATAAAGTTCTTGTTATCGTGAATGTTGCAGGATAACTTCCTCGGTCTCGAAATGTTGTTTGAAATATAAAAGCCTCGGCTTTTATATTTCAAAACAACATTTTGAGACCGAGGAGGTTATTCTGCAACATTCACGAAAACTCGATCGTACTTTATTTCTTAATTAAACCGAACAGCCTGCCATTAAGGAGGGGGTCTTTTCGGGTTTTCGACTTGTTAAAAGTAAATTTAATTGAATGTTCATTAAATCAAGAAAAAATTAAATAAAGGAAATTTAAAATATCATATTTTTACTTCTTTTTGACTATCATACTACTTGGCATAGAAATGGCAATCAAAGTTTAGAATCTTACAAGGACTATTTTTGGCGGAACATTAGCGTAGGAAAATATCAAATTTTTTTGCAAGTTTATTTAGCATTTTTAAAACGAAAACTTTAATGTTTGTTTTTTTTTAACTCATGCGAACTAATGATAAGGTAATTGGGTTTCAGAATATGTTTTTGAAATATGATTTGCCTATCAAATTACATATTTATTAGCGTTTTTAAGCGCTCATTCTATAAATAGATTTGTGTGAAAAAATCACTAAAATCGAATTTTGCCTCTTATTAAAAGGTCAATATATAAGCTTTTCTGTCAATTTATATCTTTATATAAAGTATTCATAATATGTAAAAACCAGAAATATTCTAATATTGGAAGCATAAAAAAAATAATCAAAATATCTTCAAATTTAAGAAATTAAGAGGAAATGCGGGCTAAGCAATTTCAATTTCAGATGAAGTATTTATTCCAATTTAGTAGTATAAGCTGATAGACATTTTGATATTCTATCATTTGATTAAAGAATAGAAAGTTCATATCTTAAACAAATGTCTATACAACTGCTGATAACTACATTTATTTTTATCCTCCTTGAAGTTGAGGGAAAAGGTAGTGAATTGACCTGACCTTTATTCGAAAACAAGATGGTCGAAATTAATTACACTGATAGAATCATTTGATTATATGATCTGTTTGTCTGTGTCAAAATTTTATGAATTTCTTAAAATAAGAAGTATGTCTGATAACGAGAAGACTCCTTCCTTAAATCAAGTAACTTGTTTACAAAGATGTGAAGAAGTTTCAAAAATAAATTAATAACGAGAATTAATTTTAGATTTTTATTTTTAATTTTTCTACTTGAATAAATTACACGATTTTTTTTGTTGTTGAAAATTTTAACATCATTAGGTGCAAAAAATTTGCAAAACCATTTTTTTCTTCATGTTTAGAATTATAATGTGTGTGTCTTCAGCTAAAAAATGCAATGATTTTTGTCGATACAATTAACACTATTCCCGTTGCCGGTCTGTCGTTATAGCTTGAACATTTTGTCAATAGTTTGAAGAAATGACTTTCGTTAATTTGTTACAAAAAAGAATCTGTCTAAATGTACCAAAATACCAAATGTCGTTTTAGTATAGTTAGTTTTAATTATTATACTGCATTTATCAATAATCGATATTGAATAGCTGCATTATTGAAGTGAAAATTGTTGATTGGCATAGTAAATAAATAAAAAAATATTTCCATAATTAGTTATATAGTCGCTTATATACCAAATCTGAAATTGGAGAGTTGAAAATATGTCTAACAATAATAGCATATGAAATTCAAATACAAAAAGCAATAATTCATGGAACTCGGCCAAAAAGTATACTTGAAAAATGTTATATGAACATTTAAAAGTAGCTCCATAGGCTCGCTGCGTACTGGTCAATGTAAAGAATCAAGGAATCGATCGTTTAATTGATATCTTTATATGTTAATATATATATGTACAGAAGTGTATAGAGAAGATACAATGTATACTACATATACGTATGTATACGGCCACCAGCGGTCTCAATTTTGTTTGATAAACTACTGTATCTGCGCATTACATAACTATCAAGGACCTTAGGTAAAACAGTTTTTTATACGTCTTAAGTTTATCCTGTTCTTCACGATTTTTTTTTTTTTTTTTTTTGCGCAACAAAAATAAATAACAAAATCCTATTTTTGTTATCTTAACGAAACAAACCTGAAATGGAATATCTTGTTAAAGTCATTGAATCATTGTTTTTTTTTTTTCATCCATATCCGTTTGTTTGAGTAAAGACGTGTGCACGCCAACGTTCTTGTTACAATTACGAAATCGACAAGAATCTAGACTATAGGTTATCTGATCGTTTCCTGGGACAGCTATCTTTCTTTCCCCGTTCATTGCTCTCTCACAGACAGATAAGAATCGGACAACAGAAAGGACATGTTCCAAGTACTGATTTGGTGCCTCCTCTCTGTGGGTATTGGTTAGTAAATATTTTTTTTTAACATTTGCTTATCGTGAGTAAAATGTAAAATCGCCATTCTCTTATATTGTCCTTTTCCACTCGCGGAGTAAAATGTAACAATCCTCTACGAAACCGTCAACACGTGAAGAGTTCTGCATGAGTCCACTCGTAGCAGCCGCTAGTGTCACCTTATTTTAGAAATATTAATTTATGGAATGTTTTTTAATTAATTTCTACCTCTGATACGAGTATAATGTGATATTGCAAAGTATGTATTTACACCCACCCAGTAAATTAAAAACAATTTAACAATAATCTGACCAGATAGGTTTATGCTTTATAAACGGCTTCGCAGATTATTAATTTAGCGTAAACTATATTCAGATTATTAAGACATGCTCACTATATATCCCCAAATCAGTCACATCATCCTATAGCTTTTGTTGTGGTGTTTCAGTCCGCGGAGGGACTTGGAGTAACCCGACCTGTGCCCCGGGACGTCACACCATCACGCACCTGTTTGAGTGGAAATGGAGCGACATCGCCGCGGAGTGTGAACGCTTCCTCGGTCCCATGGGGTACTGCGGGGTCCAGGTCTGTACGTCATAACAGTTGATATGTTCTCTTTACCACGTACATATTAATTCATCGCACACCATTGTATTATCACATTGCACACCTTTGTATTATCACATTGCACACCGTTGTATTATCACATTGCACACCATTGTATTATCACATTGCACACCATTGGTAGTATGATCACATTGCACACCGTTGTATTAGCACATTGCACACCATTGTATAATCACATTGCACACTATTGTATTATCACATTGCACAACGTTGTTTTATCATATTGCACACTATTGTATGATTACATTGCACACCATTGTATTATCACATTGCACGCCATTGGTAGTATGATCACATTGCACACCGTTGTATTAGCACATTGCACACCATTGTATTATCACATTGCACACTGTTGTATTATTACATTGTACACCGTTGTATTATCACATTGCACACCGTTGTATTATCACATTGCACACCATTGTATTATTACATTGCACACCATTGTATTATCACATTGCACACCATTGTATTATCACATTGCACAACGTTGTTTTATCATATTGCACACTATTGTATGATTACATTGCACACCATTGTATTATCACATTGCACGCCATTGGTAGTATGATCACATTGCACACCGTTGTATTAGCACATTGCACACCATTGTATTATCACATTGCACACTGTTGTATTATTACATTGTACACCGTTGTATTTTCACATTGCACACTGTTGTATTATTACATTGCACACCATTGTATTATCATATTGCACACCGTTGTATTATCACATTGCACACCATTGTATTATTACATTGCACACCATTGTATTATCACATTGCACACCATTGTATTATCATATTGCACACCGTTGTATTATCACATTGCACACCATTGTATTATTACATTGCACACCATTGTATTATCACATTGCACACCATTGTATTATCATATTGCACACCGTTGTATTATTACATTGCACACCTTTGTATGATCATATTGCACACCATTGTATTATCATATTGCACACCATTGTATTATCACATTGCACACCATTGTATTATCATATTGCACACCGTTGTATTATCACATTGCACACCATTGTATTATTACATTGCACACCATTGTATTATCACATTGCACACCTTTGTATTATCACATTGCACACCATTGTATTATCACATTGCACACCATTGTATTATCATATTGCACACCGTTGTATTATCACATTGCACACCTTTGTATTATCACATTGCACACCTTTGTATTATTACATTGCACACCATTGTATTATTACATTGCACACCTTTGTATTATCACATTGCACACCATTGTATTATCACATTGCACACCTTTGTATTATCACATTGCACACCATTGTATTATCACATTGCACACCATTGTATTATCACATTGCACACCATTGTATTATCACATTGCACACCTTTGTATTATTACATTGCACACCATTGTATTATCTATGGCATGTCAAACGTTGCAATATTCGATCTTTTCCATTTGTATTATATAAATTTTCATTTGTATTCTATAATTTTCTATTTGTATTCTATAATTTTCCAAATATTTTTATCATATAAAGAATGCTATCTGCGTATTAACATCAAAAACCTATCAATCCGCAGACATGACATCATCTCAGTGAACATCATATACATTGTCTCATCTCAGTGAACATCATATACATTGTCTCATCCCAGTGAACATCATATACATTGTCTCATCTCAGTGAACATCAAATACATTGTCTCATCTCAATGAACATCATATACATTGTCTCATCTCAGTGAACATCATATACATTGTCTCATCTCAGTGAACATCATATACATTGTCTCATCTCAGTGAACATCATATACATTGTCTCATCTCAGTGAACATCATATACATTGTCTCATCTCAGTGAACATCAAATACATTGTCTCATCTCAGTGAACATCATATACATTGTCTCATCCCAATAATTGAACATCAAATACATTGTCTCATCTCAGTAAACATCATATACATTGTCTCATCTCAGTGAACATCAAATACATTGTCTCATCTCAGTGAACATCATATACATTGTCTCATCTCATTGAACATCAAATACATTGTCTCATCTCAGTGAACATCATATACATTGTCTCATCTCAGTGAACATCATATACATTGTCTCATCTCAGTGAACATCATATACATTGTCTCATCTCAGTAAACATCATATACATTGTCTCATCTCAGTGAACATCAAATACATTGTCTCATCTCAGTGAACATCATATACATTGTCTCATCTCATTGAACATCAAATACATTGTCTCATCTCAGTGAACATCATATACATTGTCTCATCTCAGTGAACATCATATACATTGTCTCATCTCAGTGAACATCATATACATTGTCTCATATCAATGAACATCATATACATTGTCTCATCTCAGTGAACATCATATACATTGTCTCATCTCAGTGAACATCATATACATTGTCTCATCTCAGTGAACATCATATACATTGTCTCATCTCAGTGAACATCATATACATTGTCTCATCTCAGTGAACATCATATACATTGTCTCATCCCAATAATTGAACATCAAATACATTGTCTCATCTCAGTGAACATCATATACATTGTCTCATCTCAGTGAACATCATATACATTGTCTTATCTCAGTGAACATCATATACATTGTCTCATCTCAGTGAACATCATATACATTGTCTCATCTCAGTGAACATCATATACATTGTCTCATCTCAGTGAACATTACACACATTGTCTCATCCCATTAAACATCATATACATTGTCTCATCTCAGTGAACATCATATACATTGTCTCATCTCAGTGAACATCATATACATTGTCTCATCCCAGTGAACATCATATACATTGTCTCATCTCAGTGAACATCATATACATTGTCTCATCCCAATAATTGAACATCAAATACATTGTCTCATCTCAGTGAACATCATATACATTGTCTCATCTCAGTGAACATCAAATACATTGTCTCATCTCAATGAACATCATATACATTGTCTCATCTCAGTGAACATCATATACATTGTCTCATCTCAGTGAACATCATATACATTGTCTCATCTCAGTGAACATCATATACATTGTCTCATCTCAATGAACATCATATACATTGTCTCATCTCAGTGAACATCATATACATTGTCTCATCTCAGTGAACATCAAATACATTGTCTCATCTCAGTGAACATCATATACATTGTCTCATCCCAGTGAACATCATATACATTGTCTCATCCCAATAATTGAACATCAAATACATTGTCTCATCTCAGTGAACATCATATACATTGTCTCATCTCAGTGAACATCATATACATTGTCTTATCTCAGTGAACATCATATACATTGTCTCATCTCAGTGAACATCATATACATTGTCTCATCCCAATAATTGAACATCAAATACATTGTCTCATCTCAGTGAACATCATATACATTGTCTCATCTCAGTGAACATCAAATACATTGTCTCATCTCAGTGAACATCATATACATTGTCTCATCTCAGTGAACATCATATACATTGTCTCATCCCATTGAACATCATATACATTGTCTCATCTCAGTGAACATCATATACATTGTCTCATCTCAGTGAACATCATATACATTGTCTCATCTCAATGAACATCATATACATTGTCTCATCTCAGTGAACATCATATACATTGTCTCATCTCAGTGAACATCATATACATTGTCTCATCTCAATGAACATCATATACATTGTCTCATCTCAGTGAACATCATATACATTGTCTCATCTCAGTGAACATCATATACATTGTCTCATCTCAGTGAACATCATATACATTGTCTCATCTCAGTGAACATCATATACATTGTCTCATCTCAATGAACATCATATACATTGTCTCATCTCAGTGAACATCATATACATTGTCTCATCTCAGTGAACATCATATACATTGTCTCATCTCAGTGAACATCATATACATTGTCTCATCTCAGTGAACATCAAATACATTGTCTCATCTCAGTAAACATCATATACATTGTCTCATCTCAGTGAACATCATATACATTGTCTCATCCCAATAATTGAACATCAAATACATTGTCTCATCTCAGTGAACATCATATACATTGTCTCATCTCAGTGAACATCAAATACATTGTCTCATCTCAGTGAACATCAAATACATTGTCTCATCTCAGTGAACATCATACACATTGTATCATCTCAGTGAACATCATATACATTGTATCAACTCAATGAACATCATTCACATTATCTCACTGAACATCATATACATGTACATTGTATCATATCACTAAACACCCATATAGGCTAGGTTGTATCATTTCAGTGAATTGCTTTGTCTCATCACATTGAGTTTCTTCTGCCGTTCGATTCAGATTTCCCCTCCTAATGAGAACAGGGTAGTAACGAGTCCCAACAGGCCCTGGTGGGAGAGGTACCAGCCCGTGTCCTACAAACTGGTCACTAGAAGTGGAAACGAGGCTGACCTCCGAGATATGATACAGAGATGTAATAAGGTCAATGTCCGGTAAGATTTCGCTCATAGACTGATTTTATAAAATACTTTTTATAAAATGGTGTTTATACCTTTGGATATGATAATGTGTGAAACTGAACAAAAATATACAGTATTCATATAAATATTTCTTCTTCTTACACGTATTTAAAAAAAAAATCCCACCATTAATTTAGAATTTACGCTGACGTTGTGATCAATCACATGACTGGAGCTGGCGGGTCCGGAACCGGAACTGGTGGCTCTCATTGGGACGGCGGTTCCTTAAGCTATCCCGGCGTCCCTTTTTCTTCTTGGGATTTTAACAGTGGCTCGGAATGTAGCACAGGAGACGGCAACATCCATAATTACAACGACCCTAACGAAGTCCGAAACTGTCGTCTGGTCAGCTTGGTGGATTTGAAACTTTCAAAAGACTACGTTCGTGACTCCATCGCGGGATATTTGAATCACTTGATAAGTTTGGGAGTGGCTGGTTTCAGAGTGGACGCCGCCAAGCACATGTGGCCTGGAGATCTTCGCGCCGTTTTCGGCAGACTGCATGATTTGAATTCTGCTTATTTCCCGTCAGGAACCAAGCCGTTTATATACCAGGAGGTAATTGATATGGGGCACGAAGCAATCAGCGCCGCGGAATATACCGGTATTGCCCGAGTTACTAACTTTATCTTTGGAATAAAACTAGCTGATGTATTCCGGTGAGTCTCTCTCTCTCTCTCTCTCATTTTTTTTTTTAGTACGCGATTACTGATTTATTCCCAATGGTTTATAATTAACAGACACCACAATCAAGCAAAATGGCTGCGGACTTGGGGAGAACAATGGGGGATGCCTAACTCCAATGACGCTGTTGTTTTCATCGACAACCATGACAACCAGAGAGGACACGGCGGGGGAGGTATAATTATAGAAATGACAGCGTTGTGTATTACACGTATACTAGTACATGTATGTGATAATCATGTATCAAATTAAAGCTTCTCTTGAAATTGAGAAGGGACTGGTGAGTTATATTTCTAAAGTTTAGGCTTTGTTCGTTGCCAATCCTAAACTCAATAAGTAAAATGTATACAATCCATAGCGGGTCGTTTACTGTAAAACCAACATGACTTTCAATTATCAACCAATTTAGTTTTTGATTGACCGGCCTTAAATTTAAGACTATACTTATTTCAAATAATAATGAATATGTTTACATGATTAGTTTACATTCTTAAATAATTTCTATAAAGGTTTTTTTTCAATGCCAGGCATACATGTATGCTGTTGGCCAAGACACATTGATGCAAAATAACGTGAGCTTTGTGTCTCGTTGGACAAAACGTACTGAGGAAGGGGGTTAGGCGTACATGCATAACGTCAAATTTACTTAGAATGGATCTTTGTCTCGAACAGGTTCTATTACTAGTAACCGTTTGCTCTGGTTTCTCATACAGGCGGTGTTCTGACATTTTTCGAACCTCGGTCTTACAAAATGGCGACTGAGTTCATGTTGGCGCACCCTTACGGCTTTACACGTGTGATGAGCAGTTACCACTGGAACAGAGACTTTCACGGAGGGGAGGATCACAACAATTGGCAGGGTCCCCCTCACAACGGCGATATGAGCATCAAAGGTCCCGCTATACAATCAGACATGTCGTGTGGTAATGGATGGGTACGTATTTGAATAAAGCAATTCGTACAAGGGCCAATCATGAAGATTATGTAAAAAATTGATCCGAGAAATCTTCACAAGATTGAACCATATCGTTATTATGTTTACTAATCACTTTTCGTCTGGCAAAACTTTTAAACATTCTTCTCTTGTATTACTTATAATCCTAATTTGACGGTATGAAGCAATGTTTGAAGGGCTTCCTTGTGAAAATTTAAGTGAAACCTTGTTAACACTTTCTTGACGAGATACAGTAGCAGAAGGACTGAGATTTTGATCAGATATTTATGCACGTGCTAACATTTCAAAGACAACATTGTATAACACCTCTTTATGAGAAATTTTAAGATTGACATAGGCCTTTTTTTACAGATTTGTGAGCACAGATGGCGTCAAATATACAACATGGTTGCCTTCCGTAACGTTGTCATGGGAACGACAATGACAAATTGGTGGGACAACGGCGACTACGCCATCGCTTTCTCTAGAGGAAACAAGGGCTTCATCGTCATCAACGCTGGAACTTCCGATATCAATGTAAACTTACAAACTGGCTTGTCACAGGGAACGTATTGTGACGTAATTTCTGGCAGTTATGATAATGGTCGCTGTACCGGAAATGAAGTTCACGTTGGTGGTGACGGACACGCCCATTTCCATATTAGTTCCGGAAGTGATGACCCGGTGGTCGCTATACATATAGGTAAAAATAAGAAACATGTCAATTTCTCTATCAGAGTCTTTTCATCTTGTGTTCATTCTATCTTGCATCAAAAGTCAGATCGCTCAATATGCAAAAAGAACACAGAAAAAGAACTCTCTAGTGTGCATTGTATACAGAGTACTGATATAATGCATTCAGGTATTCAAATTCAACTCTTTATTTAAGGATGGGAACAGATATGACCAATATCACAATCTGTTATAATCATCTGTAGGCTGAGGGGTATGTTGAAAATTCACATGAAAATCTAAAACACAATATCTTCAATCACTTTTTTTAGGTGCAAAGAAAGGTTCGGCAAAGAAGGTGACGACATAACAGAAGGGAGGACTGAAGGCTCTCGTGTATCATAAGGCAACATATTTTTTTATATTTTAATAATTGATAAAATAAAACTAAATGTACTTTTGTTTTTATTCTTTATTTGACCACATGCTTTTTAAAACATGACAAACCTCTGTCAACACTTTACGTATTCATGTAGGTGAAATTCTTTTAGACGTTTCTGCGGGATTACAATGCAAGATTAGATTTAAGTTTAATTAAATTGGGCGGAGCTCATCGTCAAAAACTAAGGCCAATATGTACTATTCTCTCCAATTTGGAGGGTAGGACATGGTTATGCGGATTCCATACCGTGGCTTGAAACGATAGGAGGAGCAGGGCTGTATGTTATCCTGAAAAACGTCCAAACAGCTAACCAATAAGGTTGGACCGCTACACATAGGTTCCTAACTGAAATATTTGTTGGAATAGTGCGTGGTATTACCTTGCACTTGGTAGGTTTAGTTTTAAAGCTATACATGCTATAATTGCGTCATTTTCAATGACGGGGAAAATGCATATGTTTGATTACTTAAAATAACATTTATATAGCGCTTTATCTTTAATAAAACTCTAAAGCGCTTTACAGAGTAAGTCAAAATTACATAATAAAACAGGACTAGTTTACATTATACCGCTAAAACAAAACACATTAAAAGTATTAAAATTAACTAATTTCAGGACTCCTACTCTAAAAATGTTGAAAACATGACCGCAATCATTACGTAAAACCTATCAGATATATACACTTAAAGAAATGCCTTTCTAAAAAGATGAGTTTTTAGTTGTGCTTTAAAACATTCAAACTGGTAGCTGGTTGCCACCCTGTCGAATCGACGATCGCCGTAGGTTTTTGCTCGGACTCGCGGCACAACTAATTCTCCGAGCGAAGTGACCTAGCAGGTTTGTGTTCGAAAACTAATTCAGCTAGATACGTCGGAGCAAGATTATGGAGCGCCTTGTATACATAAACACATAGTTTGTATTGCACTGTATACATCACAAGAAGCCAATGTAAATCAAACAGGATGGGCTGAATATGTTCATGCTTGCCTGTCTTAGTAATGAATGAAATGAAATAATGTCCACGTGCAGCAGTGTTCTGAACCCTCTGGGGCTTGATTATGTTGATGCTATTTATGTTGTATAAGAGCGCATTGCTAAAGTCCAGCCGCGACGTAACCAGAGAGTGGACAAGTGTTTTGAATGCCGCTTCCGTAAGAAAGTGCCGAATACTTCCTATTTTCCGAATCTGTGAGTAACTTGTCCTTGAGACCGCATTGCACTGCTTTTCAACAAAAATGCTCCAAGATTTCTCACACTTGGGACACTGTGATTGATGTTTTTGCCGAAGAGTAAGCTAGTCTCGCTCAGGTTTTTGATACGACTTCTCGGGGCAAAAACAATCAGTTCAGTCTTCTCCTCATTTAATTTAAGCATGTTGTTAGACATCCACAGCTTCATATCATTCAGGCAGCGTGTTAACCTTAACGATACATCTTGCCAGTTCTCAGTTGGTTCTACGATAAGATACACTTGTGTATCATCGGCGTATACGTGATACCGTCTATATCATGATGCAAGCTAATCTCGGTAAGTGGACGGGAATAAATGCAGTAGATTTTTGGTCCCAACACTGAACCTTAAGGCACTCCAATATCAAGCGGCACCGGGTCAGAATGTTCGGAACCAATTGATATACGTTGCGTTCTTTGACTCATGTAAGATTTGATCCACGAAAGGGCATTATCCGTGATACCTAGGGTGTGCTCCAATCATTATCTGTGATACCTAGGGTGTGCTCCAATCGTTTATGCAGGATGTCATTGGTCCAGTACATCAAAAGCTGCCGATAAATCCAATATAACAAGAACTGCGCAGCTGTTATTGTCCAGCGCAACAGCAATGTCATGATGGACACGAAGAAGGGCTGTTTTGGTGGAATGGTATTTTCTATATGCAGATTGAAGATTATCATGAAAATGTTACCTTTAAGAAACCCTAAGTTACTCTAAGAAAGTTACCTTTATGCTGTTAATTTTAATGCTCAATTCGATCACGTAACAAAGATATCAAATTTTAAACAATAAAAAATATTTATTTTCCTGCCAGGAAAGTAATACCTCCTCATAAATATCAATCTATCACGTGATATCGACAGCTAATTTTAGGCTATCATACAAAATTAGTGGAGCCTCAACACCTTCATAATTGCTATAAGTTCCCCGAAGGAAAAAATATATTTTTTTTAATTGAAGCATATTTGTCCTATATACGAGTACAAAAAACAGAAAAAAACACAAGAGTGTGAGCATGTATATACTCCCTTTAAGGTACCTCACTACCCCAGACTTTTACTTTTAAGACTCTGCGTCACAAGATGGCGATTTAAATGTTTTGTTTAATTGTTTATATCGTTCGGTTCGGTTGTATATCGTCGTAGCTCAGTGTGTAAAGTGTTGGGCTTCTGAACCGCAGATCATAAGTTCAAATCCGCCTTGAGGCTATTGTTCATGTTTACTGAATTAAATTTTCGAAAATGTAATTTTTCATCCAAAATTGCACATTTTTTTGCCTATTTGACTTAAATACTTCTTATCCATTATGATATCTGTCATAATCAAGTAATTTTCTGCTGATTTGAAAAAAATATTTCGAGGTGTAGTGAGCCACCTTAAACAATGACGTTGGCCATTGTGTTTTCCCCTAAGGACTACTTTAGTTCGCGAAAGTGTTATCCTTATTTAAACATGCAAATGTAAGGGGATCGTAAATGACAAACCTTATACACTTACTATACATAAGTATGTTTCAAATTAACAACTGTTGAGTATATACAAAATCCAAACGGATATGTAAATACTAATTATGCAAACAATAACGGCCACCTGATATCTCGCGGACACTCGCAATGAGACCGGTTTCCCTCTTCCCTCATCAATATTCATGAAAAGGTATTACTTTTCTGGCAGGAAAATAAACAATTAAATTCTATATCTTTGTAACGAGATGGAATTCACCATTGTAATTAACGGAATAAAGGTAACTTTTATAAGTAAACAAACACATGCAATTTCAGTGTCATTCAAACTTGACGCAAATTATTGCGTGTATAGCTTTAAGTGTTGTAATTAACAATATTTAAAAAAAAATGTTTAACAGAATTACTTGAAAATGAATAGGGGTTGTCCTTTGACCATGCTTATAAAGTGTACGAAGTTTGATAAACATGCATGCGAGGGTTTTTATGAATTTTGCTTAAAAGGATGAAATGGACACAATACATACACACACACGCATTATAGCGTGTATAGCTTTAAAATAGAAATTTTATGTACGATTTGACAATAGACATTTCTTGTTTGCGAAAGTGAACATTTCAAATTAACAATTTGATATTTTGTTGGATTTAGGCCCTGTAAAGGTTTTAAGAAGATAAATATTTGGTCTCTTCAGTTACTTGTATATCCTAAATAATGAATCCCCCAACAATACTTTATTTCGCGAGAGGATGCTCCGCTTTGCTGTGCCCTTGTTTAAACACGTTTGGTGATACTGTAAACCAACTTTTGTTCGCGGCGACTTTATTTCGCGATTTTCTTCCGATAAACTGGTCCGCGACGACTAATGTTAGCGACCAAGCCTAATCAAGACTCGTATATTGTTATAACAACCATATGACAGACTGGTTCGCGGCGAGAAATATTCGCGAAGACGAGGCTCTCGCGAAAATTTCTCGCACGCGAATAAAATTAAGTTTACAGTATTGCTTTGTTTTGGGTCGCTTTAAAATGTACATCATGCTAAAAACTACTAGACTAAGTATACGCAAACGTACGTTTTTATATAATATGTTCTGTCCCGACTTTTGATTAATTGAAGCAAGCAAACTTATACTAGTATCTGGATTGCTAAGAGAAAACAATATGCGCTGATTTAAATGATCCCAATATTAGCTGTCATCCTCCGACGAGATTAAGTTTAGTGGTTATGTCACAAGAGTCAGTAGTTCTTTTCAGATTCTCGATAAAACAACCATCATACTGCAGTGAATTGGAGATTGTAAAGTTTTTTTTTTTTTTTAAATCAACGGTAAACTAAAATAAAATAAAGTTAATATTATTACAATAAATATTGATTAAAAATGAAAAATTATTTAATTAAAACAAAAAAATTAAATAAATTAAAAAACGAAAAAAAAACATTGACGGTTTAATATTACAATAAATATTGATTAAAAATGAAAAATTATTTCATTTAATAAAGCAAAAAAAAAAAAAAACCAAAAAACAAAAAAAAAAAAAATTAAAAAACGAAACATTGACGGTTTGAATTGTTTAATAAGTAGAATATAAACACTATGCTTTCTACATGAGACAATTATGATCTTTCCTTTCACTATGTCGTCACCTTCTTTGCCGAACCTTTCTTTGCACCTAAAAAAAGTATGATTATCGATATAGCAGTTATTTTTTAAACATGTCATGCAAGTTACTGTTATTACTAGTATCATTTACGACCTATCAAAATCTATTTTTTAAATATTACAACAGTTCATATAACCAGTTTCCAAGTTCGTTTTAAGAGGGTCGTGGCCATTTTTAGGTTTTACTTATCTCCTGTAGAAGAAGAGTTGTATATAGAATACCAAAATTAAAAAGGTAAAATATTTGGATTTTTTCTTTACTAAATAATAGTTTTTAGCTAAACAAATCATGTCTTAAAACTGTAGGTAAATCTGATGGTTAATGTTTTGACTATCCAGCCACCTTAACGTATCTAAAAGGCAGAGTTATTCACCTACTAAATGAATAGACTTGTTTATAACTGTTGTAAATTTGTATTCAAATACCTATTATAAATAATGTAATGTTCATTTTGTTATATAATGTCTCTTTTTTATACTTTTGAAGTTTGATACAGTTCTAACAACATAAAACTGAAAGCCAATACAGACCAAGCATATTACTTTCGGCTAACCATTCGTTTGTAAATGAATTGTATCTTAAGCTCTTAAAGAGTATGAAGTTTGCTGATGGAGTTATGTTTCATTGCTGCACAATCTGCTACCTCACTTCCCTTATGAACCACCAATGAATGTAAATAAATGAAATAAAATATCAGTCCAAAGTATCATCCATTGCTCGATATTTTTCAATATATCGTATTTTACCTATATGGATAGCGACCACTGGATCCTCACTTCCAGAACTGATGTGGAAATGGGCGTGTCCGTCACCACCAACGTGAACTTCATTTCCGGTACAGCTGCCACTTTCGTAATTACCGGAAATAACGTCACAATACGTTCCCTGTGACAAGCCAGTCTGTAAGTTTACATTGATATCGGAAGTTCCCGCGTTGATGACGATGAAGCCCTTGTTTCCTCTAGAGAAAGCGATGGCGTAGTCGCCGTTGTCCCACCAATTTGTCAATGTCGTTCCCATGACAACGTTACGGAAGGCAACCATGTTGTATATTTGACGCCATCTGTGCTCACAGACCTTTACATAACAAGTGTAATCTTATAATATTTAAATCAAATTGTGTTTCGTAAACTTCAACAAGTTAATGTATGGGTATGGATCCCAGAACCCTAAAAAGTATTGTTATCTTGATTTTAACAATGTCAGGTCATTGGCCTAAATGCTATGTACATTGCATTACATACCCATCCATTTCCACAAGACATGTCTGGTTGTATGGAGGGACTTTTGATGCTCATGTCGCCATTATGAGGGGGTCCTATCCAGCTATTGTGATCTCTACCATCATGAAAGTCTCTGTCCCAGCGGTAGCTACTCATCACACGTGTGAAGCCGTAAGGGTGCGCCAACATGAACTCAGTCGCCATTTTGTAAGATCGTGGTTCATAAAATGTCAGAACGCCACCTGTTTTAGAAACCATGGCAAATTAATAAAAGAATCTATAAAACATGGCACTTGTAAACATCATGTCTATAAAGCACCATGTTCCTGACAATAAAAAAAGAACACTTGTAGGTAAATCAAACCTCACCTTTTTATGAATAACAGTACCCTTATACGGTTTCTCACTCGAAATCTTTCATTCGCTCACCATTGCTGGCAAATTGGGCAAAAGTATCATGCTTTAATCATTATATTGCTAGCATATTGACCCATGCTTTGAACATTGTTGGTATATTGACCAATATGTTCATGCTTTTTGTTTGCGTATTACATGTAAGCAATAGGTCCATACTTACGTGCCTTACGATAATTTTCGGCTTGTTTAACATGCAAATTTAAAGAATTCGTTACCCCTACAGAATACAGTGAAAATTTTCAAAGAAACACTAGTGGATGAACTATCAAATAAATATAATTTGGTTTAACTTTTACCTTCCCCGCTGTGCCCTCTTTGTGTGTCATGGTTATCGATGAAAACAACAGCGTCATTGGAGTTAGGCATCCCCCATTGTTCTCCCCAGGTACGCAGCCATTTTGCTTCATTGTGGTGTCTGTTTTATACACATAACTGCAATACGGTACTCCCCTCCTCCCCAAAACACACACACACACACACACACACACACACACACACACACACACACACACACACACACACACACTAAAAACTGACAGAAAGACGGTTAGAGAGAAAGAGAAATCAGAAAAGAATTAATCTTACCTAAACACTTCAGCTATTTTTATCCCATAAATAAAGTCGGTGACGCGGGCAATGCCGGTATATTCCGCGGTTTTGATTGGCTCATTTCCTAAGTCAATCACCTCCAGGTATATAAAGGGTTTGGTTCCTGTAGCAAAGTAGGCAGTATTCAAATCATGCAATCTCTCAAAAACGGCGCGAAGATCTCCAGGCCACATGTGCTTGGCAGCGTCCACTCTAAAACCAGCCACACCCAAACTTATCAGGTGATTCAAATATCCCGCGACGGTGTCTCGTACGTAATCCTTGGATAGTTTCAGATCGGCCATACTCAGCAGACGACAATTTCGAACTTCGTTAGGGTCGTTGTAATTATGGATGCTGCCATCTCCTGTGCTACATTCGGCACCACCGTTAAAATCCCAGGCAGAGAAAGGGACGCCGGGGTAGCTTAGGGTGCCGCTGTCCCAGTGAGAGCCACCAGTTCCGGTTCCGGATGCTCCAGCTCCGGTCATGTGATTGAACACGACGTCAGCGTAGATTCTAAATGGCGGGATAAATTCAAATAAAGATAAGATTGTATATATACTATAAGAGTATTTCGGATATTCAATTTACATTTTGGTGCAAAACTTTTTTTTTCAAGACCAACATTCTCAATGTGTTTCTTGCAAGTGCCAACAAAAAATGCATATTAAATGTTGTGGGGGAATTCGCGATATGTTAACATATCATGAAAAAAAAAAAGAAAGAAAAATCATAAAACTTTATCAATGGATGAAATAAGTGACAAGCTTACCTCACATTCACTTTGTTACACCTTTGTATCATATCCTGGAGGTCAGCCTCGTTTCCGCTTCTAGTGACCAGTTTGTAGGACACAGGCTGATATCTTTCCTCCCAGGGTCTGTTAGGATTAGTAACTATTCTGTTCTCACTGGGAGGGGAAATCTAGAACAAACAACAGTTGTCAAGAAACAACAAAACTTTTTTGATGGAATAAAAAAAAGACCTTTCCATAAATTACTAGTTGATGTCATGCCTATCATTTGCAGACATAGTTTGTCTTCTTATGACTCAGATCGAGACGATATAGATGTATTTTATGTTAACATTCCCATGGTTGAGATGATATAGATGTATTATATGTTAACATGTCCCTGATTGAGATGATATAGATGTATCATATATGTTAACATGTCCATGGTTGAGATGATATAGATGTATTATATATGTTAACATTCCCATGGTTGAGATGATATAGATGTATTATATATGTTAACATGTTCATGGTTGAGATGATATAGATGTATTATATATGTTAACATGTCCCTGATTGAGATGATACAGATGTATTATATATGTTAACATGTCACTGATTGAGATGATATAGATGTATTATATATGTCAACATGTCCCTGATTGAGATGATATAGATGTATTATATATGTTAACATGTCTCTGATTGAGATGATATAGATGTATTATATATGTTAACATGTCTCTGATTGAGATGATATAGATGTATTATATATGTCAACATGTCCCTGATTGAGATGATATAGATGTATTATATATGTTAACATGTCTCTGATTGAGATGATATAGATGTATTATATATGTCAACATGTCTCTGATTGAGATGATATAGATGTATTATATATGTTAACATGTCCCTGATTGAGATGATATAGATGTATTATATATGTTAACATGTTCATGGTTGAGATGATATAGATGTATTATATATGTTAACATGTTCATGGTTGAGATGATATAGATGTATTATATATGTTAACATGTCCCTGATTGAGATGATATAGATGTTTTATATATGTTAACATGTCCCTGATTGAGATGATATAGATGTATTATATATGTTAACATGTCTCTGATTGAGATGATATAGATGTATTATATATGTTAACATGTCCCTGATTGAGATGATACAGATGTATTATATATGTTAACATGTTCCTGATTGAGATGATATAGATGTATTATATATGTTAACATGTCTTTGATTGAGATGATATAGATGTATTATATATGTTAACATGTCCATGGTGAGATGATATAGATGTATTATATATGTTAACATGTCCCTGATGGAGATGATATAGATGTATTATATATGTTAACATGTCCCTGATTGAGATGATATAGATGTATTATATATGTTAACATCTCCCTGATTGAGATGATATAGATGTATTATATATGTTAACATGTCCATGATTGAGATGATATAGATGTATTATATATGTTAACATGTCCCATGGTGAGATGATATAGATGTATTATATATGTTAACATGTCCATGGTGAGATGATATAGATGTATTATATATGTTAACATGTCCCTGATTGAGATGATATAGATGTATTATATATGTTAACATGTCCCATGGTGAGATGATATAGATGTATTATATATGTTAACATGTCCATGGTGAGATGATATAGATGTATTATACATGTTAACATGTCCCTGATGGAGATGATATAGATGTATTATATATGTTAACATGTCCCATGGTGAGATGATATAGATGTATTATATATGTTAACATGTCCATGGTGAGATGATATAGATGTATTATATATGTTAACATGTCCCTGATTGAGATGATATAGATGTATTATATATGTTAACATGTCCCTGATGGAGATGATATAGATGTATTATATATGTTAACATGTCCATGGTGAGATGATATAGATGTATTATATATGTCAACATGTCCCTGATTGAGATGATATAGATGTATTATACATGTTAACATGTCCCTGATTGAGATGATATAGATGTATTATACATGTTAACATGTCCCTGATTGAGATGATATAGATGTATTATACATGTTAACATGTCCATGGTGAGATGAGATAGATGTTTTATATATGTTAACATGTCCCTGATTGAGATGATATAGATGTATTATATATGTTAACAAGTCCCTGATTGAGATGATATAGATGTATTATATATGTCAACATGTCCCTGATTGAGATGATATAGATGTATTATATATGTTAACATGTCCATGGTGAGATGAGATAGATGTTTTATATATGTTAACATGTCCCTGATTGAGATGATATAGATGTATTATACATGTCAACATGTCCCTGATGGAGATGATATAGATGTATTATATATGTTAACATGTCCATGGTTGAGATGATATAGATGTATTATATATGTCAACATGTCCCTGATTGAGATGATATAGATGTATTATATATGTTAACATGTCCATGGTGAGATGAGATAGATGTATTATATATGTTAACATGTCCATGGTGAGATGATATAGATGTATTATATATGTTAACATGTCCCTGATAGAGATGACATAGATGTATTATATATGTTAACATGTCCATGGTGAGATGATATAGATGTATTATATATGTTAACATGTCCCTGATTGAGATGATATAGATGTATTATACATGTTAACATGTCCCTGATGGAGATGATATAGATGTATTATATATGTTAACATGTCCCATGGTGAGATGATATAGATGTATTATATATGTTAACATGTCCATGATTGAGATGATATAGATGTATTATATATGTTAACATGTCCCTGATGGAGATGATATAGATGTATTATATATGTCAACATGTCCATGGTTGAGATGATATAGATGTATTATATATGTCAACATGTCCCTGATTGTGATGATATAGATGTATTATATATGTTAACATGTCCATGGTGAGATGAGATAGATGTTTTATATATGTTAACATGTCCCTGATTGAGATGATATAGATGTATTATATATGTTAACATGTCCATGGTGAGATGAGATAGATGTATTATATATGTCAACATGTCCATGGTTGAGATGATATAGATGTATTATATATGTTAACATGTCCATGGTGAGATGAGATAGATGTATTATATATGTCAACATGTCCATGATTGAGATGATATAGATGTATTATATATGTCAACATGTCCATGATTGAGATGAGATAGATGTATTATAGATGTCAACATGTCCATGATTGAGATGATATAGATGTATTATACATGTTAACATGTCCCTGATGGAGATGAGATAGATGTATTATATATGTCAACATGTCCATGATTGAGATGACATATATGTATTATATATGTTAACATGTCCCTGATGGAGATGATATAGATGTATTATATATGTCAACATGTCCCATGGTGAGATGATATAGATGTATTATATATGTTAACATGTCCATGATTGAGATGATATAGATGTATTATATATGTTAACATGTCCCTGATGGAGATGATATAGATGTATTATATATGTTAACATGTCCATGGTGAGATGATATAGATGTATTATATATGTCAACATGTCCCTGATTGAGATGATATAGATGTATTATACATGTTAACATGTCCCTGATTGAGATGATATAGATGTATTATACATGTTAACATGTCCATGGTGAGATGATATAGATGTATTATATATGTTAACATGTCCATGGTGAGATGATATAGATGTATTATATATGTCAACATGTCCCTGATTGAGATGATATAGATGTATTATACATGTTAACATGTCCCTGATTGAGATGATATAGATGTATTATATATGTTAACATGTCCATGGTTGAGATGATATAGATGTATTATATATGTTAACATGTCCCTGATGGAGATGATATAGATGTTTTATATATGTTAACATGTCCCTGATTGAGATGATATAGATGTATTATATATGTTAACAAGTCCCTGATTGAGATGATATAGATGTATTATATATGTCAACATGTCCCTGATTGAGATGATATAGATGTATTATATATGTTAACATGTCCATGGTGAGATGAGATAGATGTTTTATATATGTTAACATGTCCCTGATTGAGATGATATAGATGTATTATATATGTTAACATGTCCATGGTGAGATGAGATAGATGTATTATATATGTCAACATGTCCATGGTTGAGATGATATAGATGTATTATATATGTTAACATGTCCATGGTGAGATGAGATAGATGTTTTATATATGTTAACATGTCCCTGATTGAGATGATATAGATGTATTATATATGTCAACATGTCCCTGATTGAGATGATATAGATGTATTATATATGTTAACATGTCCATGGTGAGATGATATAGATGTATTATATATGTTAACATGTCCATGATTGAGATGAGATAGATGTATTATAGATGTCAACATGTCCCTGATTGAGATGATATAGATGTATTATACATGTTAACATGTCCCTGATGGAGATGAGATAGATGTATTATATATGTCAACATGTCCATGATTGAGATGACATATATGTATTATATATGTTAACATGTCCCTGATGGAGATGATATAGATGTATTATATATGTCAACATGTCCCTGATTGAGATGATATAGATGTATTATATATGTTAACATGTCCATGGTGAGATGATATAGATGTATTATATATGTCAACATGTCCATGATTGAGATGACATATATGTATTATATATGTTAACATGTCCCTGATGGAGATGATATAGATGTATTATATATGTCAACATGTCCCTGATTGAGATGAGATAGATGTATTATATATGTCAACATGTCCATGATTGAGATGATATAGATGTATTATATATGTTAACATGTCCCTGATTGAGATGATATAGATGTATTATATATGTTAACATGTCCATGGTGAGATGATATAGATGTATTATATATGTCAACATGTCCATGATTGAGATGATATAGATGTATTATATATGTCAACATGTCCCTGATTGAGATGATACAGATGTATTATATAGATGTATTATATATGTCAACATGTCCCTGATTGAGATGATATAGATGTATTATATATGTTAACATGTCCATGATTGAGATGATATAGATGTATTATATATGTCAACATGTCCATGGTGAGATGATATAGATGTATTATATATGTCAACATGTCCATGATTGAGATGATATAGATGTATTATATATGTCAACATGTCCGTGATTGAGATGATATAGATGTATTATATATGTTAACATGTCCCTGATTGAGATGATATAGATGTATTATATATGTCAACATGTCCATGGTGAGATGATATAGATGTATTATATATGTTAACATGTCCCTGATTGAGATGATATAGATGTATTATATATGTTAACATGTCCATGGTGAGATGAGATAGATGTATTATATATGTTAACATGTCCCTGATTGAGATGATATAGATGTATAATACATGTTAACATGTCCCTGATGGAGATGATATAGATGTATTATATATGTTAACATGTCCCATGGTGAGATGATATAGATGTATTATATATGTTAACATGTCCATGGTGAGATGAGATAGATGTATTATATATGTTAACATGTCCCTGATTGAGATGATATAGATGTATTATACATGTCAACATGTCCCTGATTGAGATGATATAGATGTATTATATATGTTAACATGTCCATGGTGAGATGAGATAGATGTATTATATATGTCAACATGTCCATGGTTGAGATGATATAGATGTATTATATATGTTAACATGTCCATGGTGAGATGAGATAGATGTATTATATATGTCAACATGTCCATGATTGAGATGATATAGATGTATTATATATGTCAACATGTCCATGATTGAGATGATATAGATGTATTATATATGTCAACATGTCCATGATTGAGATGATATAGATGTATTATACATGTTAACATGTCCCTGATGGAGATGAGATAGATGTATTATATATGTCAACATGTCCATGATTGAGATGACATATATGTATTATATATGTTAACATGTCCATGATTGAGATGATATAGATGTATTATATATGTTAACATGTCCATGGTGAGATGATATAGATGTATTATACATGTTAACATGTCCCTGATTGAGATGATATAGATGTATTATATATGTTAACATGTCCATGGTGAGATGAGATAGATGTATTATATATGTTAACATGTCCATGGTGAGATGATATAGATGTATTATATATGTTAACATGTCCCTGATATAGATGACATAGATGTATTATATATGTTAACATGTCCATGATTGAGATGATATAGATGTATTATACATGTTAACATGTCCATGGTGAGATGATATAGATGTATTATATATGTTAACATGTCCCTGATTGAGATGATATAGATGTATTATACATGTTAACATGTCCCTGATGGAGATGATATAGATGTATTATATATGTTAACATGTCCCATGGTTAGATGATATAGATGTATTATATATGTTAACATGTCCCTGATTGAGATGATATAGATGTATTATACATGTTAACATGTCCCTGATGGAGATGATATAGATGTATTATATATGTTAACATGTCCCATGGTGAGATGATATAGATGTATTATATATGTTAACATGTCCATGGTGAGATGATATAGATGTATTATATATGTTAACATGTCCCTGATTGAGATGATATAGATGTATTATATATGTTAACATGTCCATGGTTGGGATGAGATAGATGTATAATACATGTTAACATGTCCCTGATGGAGATGATATAGATGTATTATACATGTTAACATGTCCCTGATGGAGATGATATAGATGTATTATATATGTTAACATGTCCCTGATTGAGATGATATAGATGTATTATACATGTTAACATGTCCCTGATTGAGATGATATAGATGTATTATACATGTTAACATGTCCCTGATGGAGATGATATAGATGTATTATATATGTTAACATGTCCCTGGTGAGATGATATAGATGTATTATATATGTCAACATGTCCCTGATTGAGATGATATAGATGTATTATACATGTTAACATGTCCCTGGTGAGATGATATAGATGTATTATATATGTCAACATGTCCCTGATTGAGATGATATAGATGTATTATATATGTTAACATGTCCATGGTGAGATGAGATAGATGTATTATACATGTTAACATGTCCCTGATTGAGATGATATAGATGTATTATACATGTTAACATGTCCCTGATGGAGATGATATAGATGTATTATATATGTTAACATGTCCCATGGTGAGATGATATAGATGTATTATATATGTTAACATGTCCATGATTGAGATGATATAGATGTATTATATATGTCAACATGTCCCTGATTGAGATGATATAGATGTATTATATATGTTAACATGTCCATGATTGAGATGATATAGATGTATTATATATGTCAACATGTCCCTGATTGAGATGAGATAGATGTATTATATATGTTAACATGTCCCTGATGGAGATGATATAGATGTATTATATATGTTAACATGTCCATGGTGAGATGATATAGATGTATTATATATGTTAACATGTCCCTGATTGAGATGATATAGATGTATTATATATGTTAACATGTCCATGGTGAGATGATATAGATGTATTATATATGTTAACATGTCCCTGATTGAGATGATATAGATGTATTATATATGTTAACATGTCCATGGTGAGATGATATAGATGTATTATATATGTTAACATGTCCATGATTGAGATGATATAGATGTATTATACATGTTAACATGTCCCTGATGGAGATGAGATAGATGTATTATATATGTTAACATGTCCATGATTGAGATGATATAGATGTATTATATATGTTAACATGTCCCTGATTGAGATGATATAGATGTATTATATAGATGTATTATATATGTTAACATGTCCCTGATTGAGATGATATAGATGTATTATATATGTTAACATGTCCATGATTGAGATGATATAGATGTATTATACATGTTAACATGTCCATGGTGAGATGATATAGATGTATTATATATGTTAACATGTCCCTGATTGAGATGATATAGATGTATTATATATGTTAACATGTCCATGGTGAGATGAGATAGATGTATTATATATGTTAACATGTCCATGGTGAGATGATATAGATGTATTATATATGTTAACATGTCCCTGATATAGATGAATAGATGTATTATATATGTTAACATGTCCATGGTGAGATGATATAGATGTATTATATATGTTAACATGTCCCTGATGGAGATGATATAGATGTATTATATATGTTAACATGTCCATGGTGAGATGATATAGATGTATTATATATGTTAACATGTCCCTGATTGAGATGATATAGATGTATTATACATGTTAACATGTCCCATGGTGAGATGATATAGATGTATTATATATGTTAACATGTCCCTGATGGAGATGATATAGATGTATTATATATGTTAACATGTCCCTGATTGAGATGATATAGATGTATTATATATGTTAACATGTCCCTGATTGAGATGATATAGATGTATTATATATGTTAACATGTCCATGGTGAGATGATATAGATGTATTATATATGTTAACATGTCCCTGATTGAGATGATATAGATGTATTATATATGTTAACATGTCCATGGTTGGGATGAGATAGATGTATTATACATGTTAACATGTCCCTGATGGAGATGATATAGATGTATTATATATGTTAACATGTCCCATGGTGAGATGATATAGATGTATTATATATGTTAACATGTCCATGATTGAGATGATATAGATGTATTATATATGTTAACATGTCCCTGATGGAGATGATATAGATGTATTATATATGTCAACATGTCCCTGATTGAGATGATATAGATGTATTATATATGTTAACATGTCTATGGTGAGATGAGATAGATGTTTTATATATGTTAACATGTCCCTGATTGAGATGATATAGATGTATTATATATGTTAACATGTCCATGGTGAGATGAGATAGATGTATTATATATGTCAACATGTCCATGGTTGAGATGATATAGATGTATTATATATGTTAACATGTCCATGGTGAGATGAGATAGATGTATTATATATGTCAACATGTCCATGATTGAGATGATATAGATGTATTATATATGTCAACATGTCCATGATTGAGATGAGATAGATGTATTATAGATGTCAACATGTCCATGATTGAGATGATATAGATGTATTATACATGTTAACATGTCCCTGATGGAGATGAGATAGATGTATTATATATGTCAACATGTCCATGATTGAGATGACATATA
Source organism: Magallana ariakensis (assembly GCA_020458035.1). NCBI lineage: Eukaryota > Metazoa > Mollusca > Bivalvia > Ostreida > Ostreidae > Magallana > Magallana ariakensis. The sequence continues at coordinate 4,715,912 of CM035820.1, read as the reverse complement.
TGTATTATATATGTTAACATGTCCCTGATGGAGATGATATAGATGTATTATATATGTCAACATGTCCCATGGTGAGATGATATAGATGTATTATATATGTTAAGATGTCCATGATTGAGATGATATAGATGTATTATATATGTCAACATGTCCCTGATTGAGATGAGATAGATGTTATATATATGTTAACATGTCCATGATTGAGATGATATAGATGTATTATATATGTCAACATGTCCATGATTGAGATGATATAGATGTATTATATATGTTAACATGTCCCTGATTGAGATGATATAGATGTATTATATATGTCAACATGTCCATGATTGAGATGATATAGATGTATTATATATGTCAACATGTCCCTGATTGAGATGATATAGATGTATTATATATGTTAACATGTCCATGGTGAGATGATATAGATGTATTATATATGTCACCATGTCCCTGATTGAGATGATATAGATGTTTTATATATGTTAACATGTCCATGATTGAGATGATATAGATGTATTATACATGTTAACATGTCCCTGATTCAGATGATATAGATGTATTATATATGTTAACATGTCCCTGATTGAGATGATATAGATGTATTATATATGTTAACATGTCCCTGATTGAGATAATATAGATGTATTATATATGTTAACATGTCCCTGATTGAGATGATATAGATGTATTATATATGTTAACATGTCCATGGTGAGATGATATAGATGTATTATATATGTTAACATGTCCATGGTGAGATGAGATAGATGTATTATATATGTTAACATGTCCCTGATTGAGATGATATAGATGTATTATATATGTTAACATGTCCATGATGGAGATGATATAGATGTATTATATATGTTAACATGTCCCTGATGGAGATGATATAGATGTATTATATATGTCAACATGTCCCTGATTGAGATGATATAGATGTATTATATATGTCAACATGTCCCTGATTGAGATGATATAGATGTATTATATATGTCAACATGTCCCTGATTGAGATGATATAGATGTATTATATATGTTAACATGTCCATGGTTGAGATGATATAGATGTATTATATATGTTAACATGTCCATGGTTGAGATGATATAGATGTATTATATATGTCAACATGTCCCTGATTGAGATGAGATAGATGTTTTATATATGTCAACATGTCCCTGATTGAGATGAGATAGATGTATTATATATGTCAACATGTCCCTGATTGAGATGATATAGATGTATTATATAGATGTATTATATATGTCAACATGTCTCTGATTGAGATGATATAGATGTATTATACATGTTAACATGTCCCTGATTGAGATGATATAGATGTATTATATATGTTAACATGTCCCTGATTGAGATGATATAGATGTATTATATATGTTAACATGTCCATGGTTGGGATGAGATAGATGTTTTATATATGTTAACATGTCCATGGTTGAGATGAGATAGATGTATTATGTGTTAACATGTCCATGGTTGAGATGATATAGATGTTATATATATGTTAACATATATATATATATATATATATATATATATATATATATATATATATATATATATATAGATGTATTATGATATAGATATATTATGAGCATGTACATGGTTGAAATGTTTTAAGGTTTGTTTTATTTAACAGGTCCATATTTAAAATGATATATATGTGTACAAGTAATTTGTTAACATGTCCATGGCTAAGATAATATACAAGAAGATGTATTATATGAGTTAACATGTCCATAGTTGAGATATAATATAGATGTATATGAGTTAGCATGTCCATGGTTGAGATATTATATAGATGTATATAAGTTAACATGTCCATGGTTGAGATGATAAAGATGTATTCATGAGTTAACATGTCCATTGTTGAGATGAGATAGATGTATTCATGAGTGAGCATGTCCATGGTTGAGATATAATATAGATGTATAAGAATTAACATGTACATGGTTGAGATGAGATAGATGTATTCATGAGTTAACATGTCCATGGTTGAGGTGAGATAGATGTATTCATGAGTTAACATGTCCATTGTTGAGATGAGATAGATGTATTCATGAGTTAGCATGCCCATGGTTGAGATATAGTATAGATGTATATGATTTAACATGTCCATGGTTGAGATGAGATAGATGTATTCATGAGTTAACAAGTCTATGGTTAAGATATAATATAGATATATATGAGTTATCATGTCCATGGTTGAGATGAGATAGATGTATAGGAGTAAACATGTCAATGGTTGAGATGATATAAATGTATTCATGAGTTAGCATGTCCATGGTTGAGATGATATAGATGTATTCATGAGTTAACATGTCCATTGTTGAGATGAGATAGATGTATTCATGAGTTAACAAGTCCATGGTAAAGATGAGATAGATGTGTTCATTAGTTAACAAGTCCATGGTTGAGATACAATATAGATGTATTTGAGTTATCATGTCCATGGTTGAGATGATATAGATGTATTCATGAGTTAGCATGTCCATGATTAAAATGATGAAGATGTATTCATGAGTTAGCATGTCCATGGTTGAGATGAGATAGATGTATTCATGAGTTAGCATGTCCATGGTTGAGATGATATAGATGTATTCATGAGTTAGCATGTCCATGATTAAGATGATGAAAATGTATTCATGAGTTAACAAGTCCATGTTAAAGATGAGATAGATGTGTTCATGAGTTAACAAGTCCATGGTTGAGATACAATATAGATGTATTTGAGTTATCATGTTCATGGTTGAGATGATATAGATGTATTCATGAGTTAGCATGTCCATGATTAAGATGATGAAGATGTTTTCATGAGTTAGCATGTCCATGGTTGAGATGAGATAGATGTATTCATGAGTTAGCATGTCCATGATTAAGATGATGAAGATGTATTCATGAGCTAACATGTCCATGATTGAGATGAGATAGATGTATTCATGAGTTAACATGTCCATGGTTGAGATGAGATAGATGTATTCATTAGTTAAAATGTTAATGGTTGAGATGATATAGATGCATTCATAAGTTAACAAGTCCATGGTTGAGATGAGATTAATAGAATCATTCATTATTACGAGTGTGGGATAGTGAAATTCCACCGAGGGGACAAGATTCACGGTCTAGGACGAGGCTCTGCCGAGTCCTAGACCGTGAATCTTGACCCCGAGGTGGAATTTCACTATCCCACACGAGTATATAATGAATGATTATTTTTCTCGCATTATTTTACATTAAAAAGCGATGTCTGACAACTTTCTGTTATGACGTTAGAAAATTTACGTTCGGTTTACTCTTCCGCGTGCTTCAAATAGTGCAAGTCAAAATAAGAGCATACGACATTTTTGTACAATAAAAATACGATAAATTGTTATTAATTAAGCAAATCAATTACTTAATGGATAATCTCAATCAATAATTTTGCATTTTCCACCAGCAGACAACGTTTGTTTACGTTTTAAAGTGGCGTAGTGATACACAGTGTAAGATAGAAAAATCTCACACTGCTGTCTCACACTGGACAAACCGATCTCACACCGGTGATAATGCGAGAAAGATGTATTCATGAGTTAACAAGTCCATGGTTGAGATATAATATAGATGTATATGAGTTATCATGTCCATGGTTGAGATGAGATAGATGTATATGAGTTAACATGTCTATGGTTGAGATGATATAGATGTATTCATGAGTTAGCATGTCCATGGTTGAGATGATTTAAGGTGTGTTTTATTTAACAGGCCCATAGATAAAATGATGTATATGTGTACAATGTGTTAACATGTCTTGGCTGAGACGATATATATGCCTATATATAATGTCCATGGTAAGAAATATATCAGGGTGGACAATTTGTTAACATGTGTGAGATGTTCTATGGATGTAAATGTGTTAACATATTCAAGGTTGAGATGATATACATTTATATTTATATATTTGCAGTTTATTAACATGTATGTAATTGAGATGATATATTTGTGCAACATGTAATATGTCCATGGTTGAGATGATATAAAGAGATAGCTGCTGTGACGTACAGACCTGGACCCCGCAGTACCCCATGGGACCGAGGAAGCGTTCACACTCCTCGGCGATGTCGCTCCATTTCCACTCAAACAGGTGCGTGATGGTGTGACGTCCCGGGGCACAGGTCGGATTACTCCAGGTCCCTCCGCGGACTGAAACACAACAACCAAAGATGTTGTTTGATGGGAGCTAATTTTCTGGAGGGATCGTGTGACTTTGGCGAACGCTAACTTACTGTAAACTGGGACTATATCGATGAACATTAACTTACTAAATGTTCTAAACATGACACTAGTTGCTTCAGTGCTGTCCACGTGCATGCGGACTTTTTACAAATTGTTTTTTTAGTTTTCTTTTTCATTTACATGTATTCATTTAGAGTAAATGACACATCCGTGAATGGCCAGTTGTATAATCTTACTTCTTGCGGATTAATCAGGAGGTCACTTAGGGTCATGCGAATTTGTCCAAAGGACTGATTTTGTGAAGTGTCAGTTTAATTTCATATCCAAATCCAAACATCTATAACAGTTTTTTGGTTATTTTACAGTCTTACATCTCGTTTTAATTTTCCTATTTGCTAATATGCATTTATTAATAACAAATTATTCGATCCCTCCACTAAACAAATGTATGACGTTCCTTGCCCATGGTATAAGCGTTTTCTTTATTAGGAAGATACGCGCGCGCGTGCGTACACATAAAAATTGTGTCGATAAATTAAAGATTTTGGATAGACTTGGAGAATGGAGAACTGGAAACTCATTTTTCCTATTTTTTTTTTTTTTTGTTCCTGGTTTAACTAGAAGAAAAAAATAATAAAGTTTATAAACTTACTAACCAATACCCACAAAGAGGGGGCACCAAAGCAGTATTTGGAACATGTCCTTCCTGTTGCCTTACTCTTATCTCTCTGAGAGAGAGAGCAGTGAACGGACTATATGAGCTCTCCATATATGTAGCTATATTAGGAGACAGTCAGATAATCCGGCGTCACTTCTTTTGGGGTCACGGTGATTTCGTAATCAATTTTTTAAGGGTTGAGGGAGACACCTAAAATCAACAAGGGTCATGGACCTCACATTAACGGCATATTACACAGTCAAGATCTGAACTGCTCTGACCCCACGTTATCAACCCCCCCCCCCCCCAAAAAAAAAATATACTGTAGTAGATTCAGGAGGCAGAATGGTCAAACAATTTCCTATCAGATTTGCCTTGAAATTGTAGGCCATAAACTATTCATTAGTAAAAAATCCAAAACATTATTTTACAATTTGAATATTTTTCTTTATTTTTTTTATACAAAGCAGATAAATATGGGAGAACACACACCGTTCTTAACTTGTTTTCGTACTTAAAACTCTGGTCAGTTAAAAAAGCGTTACATACTTAAGAATGACATGGTTTTTCTTTGAATTTTTGATACATTAATTATAAACTCACTGCGTTTCTCCCTCTAATAACCAATGTACAGTTGTCTTATTGTAAACTTTGTATTTACACCAACCCAGTAAATTCAAAATATAGATTATGACAAAACCCTAAAAATTCTTAAAACGGGTAATATTTCAATAACATATACACATAGAATATGCTTCTGTAAATATTATAATTATAATAAAAAGTGTCAGTTGAATTTCTATTCAACTTTTCAACAATTTATCATGTACAACGTCATAAAATATTCGTGTTTGCTAAATGCATTTTCTATACAAGTTTCAATGTCAACAAATCATACAGCCATTCACTGATTCCAAATTAATTAAAATAAGTAAAAAATAAATAAAAAATTAATGTACATTTATTTTTAATCCATTTTAATAAGTTGGATTAAGTAAAAAAAAAAAACATCTGCGATTATACGGCTATTTAACTAATTAAAACATATTGAAAACCATACTGAACCCGAACAAACTTGCCTTTACTATTAATAGAAGAAATTGATTTCAATCCAATATCTTTATTTCGCTAAATTGTGTCATAAGATACAATAGATAGTTAATTAATACATACCGTGTTATAACAAACTTTTAAGATGTTAATACAATGTTGTGAAAATGTAATTAACTAGCAAGTACTTGTACTATAATATATACACTAAGTATACATGTACACCATGTACTTTTGGGGTAAAGGTCAGACGCGACCTATATCTTCCATTTTTCCCTATCTCTACAATGTGAAGATTTGCACTACGTAATTCCAAAATAATATTTTCATGTTATATGATATTTTTTCTATTTGCTATACATGTATAGTTTGTATTGAAAATATATACTAAGACTTTATAAATAAGCATTCAATTGCATTTTCGCATGCTATTAAAATAAAAAATTCAAAAAAGTCTAACTCCTAGCCTAGTAATGCACCTTGATTTTTTTTTTTGGGGGGGGGGGGGGTTAACAAGTTTAAAAGCAAATTAAGAAGAAATTATCTCAAGAAAAATTATCTAAAGCTGAGGAAATTAACTCTTCTAGTAGATACGTGGCACAGGTATTTTCCTTGTTACAACGTTCCTTTACATATTTCTAGGCACTTAATGGCATTAGTCTTAACCTTATGTATAGTATGCATGCTATATATGTAGTGACATTATCTTGCGCCAGCCGGTTTGGTCTGACTCCGCGCAATCAAATAGTCCGTGACCCACGTGGGGAGGTTGATAAGGAGAGTGAACACAGTCTTGGCGTCCCAGCCCACCCTGTAGTGGGCCTGGGGGTACTTCCCCGTCACCGCGTGGTAGTACGCCTCCGTCACCTGACTAAAGTCCTTGCTGCCCTTGAATTTGGAAAGCCCTGTAGACACTGCAAAAGTTGAGGAAAGAAAAATATCTAATAGTCTTACAATTGGTCATTGTAGGCTATATAGTTGTTTAAAGTAGCGACAACAAAACCACCACAGGAAATACCATTGGATCAATTTTTGTTCTTTTCACAAAGATTTATATTTTTCATAACATCAAGTTTGCATAAACAGTAATCATCTCAAGTATGTCTATCAAGTATGTAATAATTTCTGACCTAAAGAATTGTAAGTTCGATTTTTTCACATGCTTGCTTAAAGTAATTTAAGTTAAGAAAATAAACTTACATTTTTGTACGTAATCTCTGCCATAATAGTCCTTGACGTCTTCCGGGAGTGTATCGAATGACTTCTGGAAGAACTCGGTGGGTTTGGCGCGGTTCAGCATTCCCGTGTCGAAGACTCCGGGCTCCACCACGTGCACCGACACGCCCTGTACATACAACTCACGTCTGCAAAGTTTAAGCAATAAGGACTCATAATTCTTTGAGTATTGTGAGCTAATCATTCAAATACGGTCGGGGTGATCAAGTCCAGTAAAGCCCGAAAGGCTTTGTGATAGATTTGATCGTGAACGCCTGACCGTGATCACCTCATAATATTGAAAGAATGATTCCTTATTTCTATATTTATATAATTTTCAGTAATTGTACGATAAAATATTAAAAAAGTCATTGGTGAAATGTATTAGAACATACATTACAAAACGATTCGTAGTTTTATCACAACAAAGACACTGGAAAATATAGAACTAAATACAGCTGAGAAAAACTTAGTTGGAACTCTATTAGATATAGTAAAGAGTAGATTATATACGATGTATTGTATTTTCATTCTATGATACAGCCGCGCCTCTTTCGACACAGGAAATTGTCAAAGAAAACAACAGTCCAACTTAATAAACTTCATATTTAAAGAAAAGTATAATTTTTTTACGCACTTGTGCGTTTATTGCAAATGTATCCTATAAATGAATACTTTACTTAATTTTTGCAAAGTTTGCGATTTGCAAAAAACCAAAACAAAACACCCTCATTTATACACACGGTATACTGTTTATCTTTCATCACAGTAGAGAAGGAGAAGAAGAAGAAGATCTAGAAGAAGAAGAAGCTGGCAAGTTACCTTAAACATTCTGAGTAACCTTCCACGGCAAATTTAGAAACGACATACGGAGATGAAAACGGAAAGGCGAATCTCCCCGCTATGCTTGCCGTGTTAACAATACGTCCTGAGGATTTCCGCAGGAGCGGAAGAAAGTGCTTAATGATTAAGACCTGTCCAAACAAGTTCACTTTAAGACAATCGTTGAAATTCTCCACTGTTTGGGATTCACAGAGACCCGTATGTAGAGATACACCTGCGTTGTTGATCACTGCCCAAAGTCCTTTTTGAAAAAAAGAGAAATGTATGTTTACATATACGCCAGAAATATGATGATTATCAATATTATATTTCAATGAACGGATCTTCAATGCGCTATAAACTCAGTGAAAGAAATTAGTGAACTTACAATTAATGTTTTTATGCGCGTTGCTCCGCTTTTAGAAAAAAAAGGATCAAAATGAACTCCAGGTACAAACGTACAATGGCATGCATATGATACAAGATAAACCAACCGAACACTCTCGCACAACTATTCTAAAATGTTATCTGGCTAACTTGGTATGTTTTGTAATACAGTTGAAATATGTTTCACCGTGATTTTTGGAAATTGTTTCAGGGGAAGATATTGATTTCTGAGACATAAGACAACATTTACACAACAAAAATATTACATACATGTACAGTATTACGTTCTATGGCATTCAACGTCATTCTCTTACCAGATGGGAGCGTTGAAGGAACGACAACTCAGGATATAGAAAATAGCGCAACACAAACAACTCTCGTAAACTTTTGTTTATTGTGTGCATTCAATTGAAAAACTTTAATATTCTAGTTTTAAGCATGATTTAACAAATCCAAAATTATAAGTCTACACTTTTCTCATGAAACATAATACATTACAATTACAACATTATCTCTTTCATCAAATGTCAATGCATGATTAAAAGAATAACACTGTATTTTCTTCTAATTATAAAGAATAAAGGTTCAGAATCAAGTTTGATCAAATGAATTGAAAATACATGTAACATAAACATTGTATTACTATACCATAGTTTGGGGGCAACCTATTGGAGATCGTCTTGACGGCATTCTTTATATCGTCTTCTTTTGTGACGTCAAGTTTTATCGGAATCAAGCGTTGATTTAGTTCCGTATTTGCATCAAACTCCTTCAGATATGCAGCAAACACATTTATTCCCCTTTCGGCAAAAGACTTTGCCGCCAGGAGGCCAAACCCGGTGTCACATCCGGTTATAAGCACGTAAAGTTCACTGTTTTTCTGTTTGATCCTTAGGCGACTTAACGTCCACTTCAGTGTAAGAAACACGACAATCAGAGCGACACCTAGTGATAGGAACATGGCGGTGGTGCCTGTAATTACACAAAAATTAAAAATAGATTTTTACATTCAGTGCATATTCATTGGAAATCGTGTTCAATAACACAAGTCAAACTTCATCATGGCGTATGAGCACAAGTAAACGTCATCATGCGTTTTGAACAGATATTAAATTATAACATTCAAATTAACCTATAAGCAATCTGATATGTACTTTTGAAATTATTCGTTAAACTATATCTACCCTATCTCAAAACAGAGTTTTCCCGGCAAAGTTTCTGCCACTACACTCAACAAAACTTCTAAGTGTTTATCCTAATAAATAGAATAATTTTAAAATTACGAATAAATTAATGTGAACATTTTAACATTTTGTAACTGATATGTCTTCTTATCAATAACAGAGATAAAACAACACCGATTAAAATCATTTACCCGTGATGAAACGTCAAAACATTAAATTGGTATTTATCTGCGCATGCCTAAAGGGGCATGGTCACGATTTTGGTCAAATTCTATTTTTCTGTTTTTATTATTTACAATGCTTTAGGAATGCATTTCTAATGATCAAATAAAATTTGAGAGTCAGTCGTAGAGATATTAGCAAGATACAGGGCTCACAAGTCTTTGTGATGTAAACAAGGCGTGCCCTGATTTTGTTTACATAGGTTTAATATACCAGTAAAAAATCTTTTTCAAGCTGATTTGTCAATGATCTTATTCATTTTAAACATAAATAAACTATTCCTAACGTTTACTACATCCATTTTAGGTCTAAAACTAGAATTTTCTCTTCAACATTCAAAATGTAAACAAAAGCTTTGTTTACATAGCAAAGAATTGTAAGCTCTGTAACTCGCTTATAATTCAACGAATGACACTCAAATTTTGGTTGTTTATTAAAAATACCTTACTGAAGCATTGTAAATATTAAAATCGGAAAAATAAATTTTGACCAAAATCGTGACTATGCCCCTGATTGTTAATTTTTTGTGACTGATATTTGTTTTTGGTGATAGTTTAAAAAGAAAACCACTTAACATGGTCAAAATTATCACTGAGAACACAGCCAGAGCCGTTGGAATATTGGTGTCTGCATTGTTTCTACAACAGATTGTACTCACTTTAAATTTGCTGTTTATTTTGTCCTCGATATTGCTTTTAATATATCATGCAATCCGAAGGAAACGTTGTTTTGATAATTTTTTTCTATTTCTAAAGCCTATTTATCATTTTCATCGGCAACTTAAAACAATCAAAAAGTTCTGAACGATATTCAACCGAACCGGAAGTGTTAGTGATATCAAGCAAAGGTCAAGGTATCGGATCGCAACCAGAGGTCAAGGTCAATGCATCGTTCTTAACAATTTGAAAGTAAAGTGCAAATCAGTCATCCTGACGGCAAGACAAATAAATGTGCTTATTTCATAGAGGAAATACATTATAATGGGTGAACACTTAGAAGTTTTGTTGAGTGTATATGTTTAGCCGCAGATGCGCACTAAGTGGCATGTTTTAAGGCTGTTCCATCTATTGTTAAATCATGACAAATAGCGTACCGGTATATATAATGGCTTTATATCGACGATACAAAAAATTTATATAAAAATAATCATCACAATAAATATAAGCATTGAATACTTATTTTTGGATGTCTTATAACACACCAGGCCGTGTCGACAAATTATCATACCGCGCGTATCGGAGATAGGTATTAAAATTGGAAAACATGCGGGTCTTGTGGACCTAGTCTCCGTTGTCGCTAGCACAATAATGGTGAACTAAGAGCAAACCTTTATAGATCTAAATATGAAAAATTTGGGGACGTTTTCATATAAGTTGAAGATTCTCGACGGGACGTAAATCAGTCAGAAATCAATCATGACATCTAATATATAATTTTATTATACTTTTATGTTAAATATTGAAATCTGATTCGTTTAGACGCAGTTGACAATCCGTTCTCTTACCCTCAGCGTTAGCAACACGCTTGGCAACGGGCCGATAGAACGAATTATTACATGCGCGTAAATTATGCGCGTACGGTTCGCCGTTAAATTACGTCATTTCTATACAAAAGCAGTAAAATTTTCTCTAAAATTAAGACATTCAGTATAATAAAATAAATAGTGTCTGTTTGGGAGGGTAACCGTTGAAATTGACACCCTTTAAAACCATTGTCAACCGACGCGAAGGGTGTCAATTTCAACGGTTACCCTCCCAAACAGGCACTATTTATATAGTGTTAACTTTGGACCATGCCCACTGCTGCTCTGTTCCTCGGTTCAAGTGTTTTGCTGGAAAGTTTGAAAACATTTATTTCTCGCATTATCATGAGACATCATGTAGTGTGAGATTTTTGTTTTGCACTGTATATTACATTGCTGCTTTAAAACGCCTGCTGTAAGAAAATGATATATGATGGAATGTGCTAATCCATTAAGTAATTGTTTTGCTATTGTTTGCAAAAAATAGTCGTTCTCCTCTTCACTTGCACTATATATAGCACGCGATACAAAAAAATAGTTTTCTCTTAACATTACAGATTTTCCGATATCAATGTCATCTACTTTATTAATTCTGTATAATATCCATGTGAGCTATGAAGCCATTTCGCTCCTTGTCGCCGATTGTAACCATTCATGCGTGGATCCATGCAGATTTTTTTCCCCCAAGAGAAAGGGTCCTAGGGATAATTTAATATGCCGAGGACAAGGCCTACATGTATTTTTGTTACAATTATGAAACTTTATAATCTATATATGTGAATTAACCAATTATTTTAAGATTCTCAAGCTTTAGTGAAGTAATTACATGTAAATGTACTGAAGTGTATTCGGCCCTTATCCAACACCTATATCTCGATACATTTCGCTCATTATTTGCATAGGGAACAGCAAATCTTGCTGACACATAGGTAACCCCCAGGAGTTTTTTTAAAGGTTGACCACTTGAATAATTTTCAGATTGACCTTAAAGCGTTAGACATCGACCTACGGAGACCCAATTATATTAATTAGACTACTAATTAATGTTCACTCACCTGTCAAGAATTCATACACCTGTCAATTTTGTTTGCATCTAATACGTTTTGTGCTGAATATTAGTTGTTTCGATTACCCTTGTGACATGCATTAAACATACACACCTGTGATGTGTATTGTACATCTAGACACAACAACGTGGGTGACTCACCGTTTGTTTACGCTCACCGGCCGCGAGGATTTTCGTCTATTGGGGAGCGGGGTGGACTGAAAACCCTTGACCATGGAGGATGGTCTTGACTGAGCTGTAACAGTTATACATGTACATCCATTTCACTCAAGGATTTTTTCCAATATTTTTTTTGTATAACTCATAAAATATTGGAAAGATTAAACATTTTTTTTTATGCAAAGTCAGTTTATAAAATGGAAGACTTTATTTATCAATGACTCACGAAGATAAAAAAAAAATATTTTCTGTGTGAATACAATATGCATTATGTGCATGCATTCCGTTAAAGAATTTTAGATGCGGCTGATTTTTTAGCACAACGCGAACGTCTCAATGACTATAAAGGCCCCAGTACACATTTTAAAATATATAGAAATGTCAAAAACATTTTTCACTTAAAAAAACTAGACTCATCCAAAAAAATCTTGATAAGCAAAAAAAAAGAAAAAAGAAAAAAAAAGACAACTTATGAAAATCTTCAAAATCCCTAATCCGGGGGGGGGGGGTATGTATAGTATATCTATAACTTCAATTTCACTCTTCATTTCCTTATTTACATTTCAATTTTTAATATACTCCCAAAAAAGTCGGGGGGGGGGGGGGGTCAACTCGATCCATGATAATTCATTTTTTTTTATTTGTAAATTTAAGAAAAATGGTTGCTGCGAGAAAAAGTGGGGAGGGCTGATGCTACGTGCCTGATAAATTTATATGGCTAACTCCTTCCCCCCTTCGAGTATATGGAGCACAGGGTAATTAACATGGTATTGCAAGAAATGTGAGTTTGTTTCTAAACCTAAGTACGGAGCAATAAAAAGGGGGACATGCATCTACCAAAAAATATGACAGGAATGAAACTCCCTTCCCAACGGTATTCTACGGACTTTATATAATCCCAAAGAATATTACGTAATTATATGTAATTTGTCTGGCAGCCACCACTCAAGATCCGCGCTTTTGTAATACCGTTTACTGTGGACTTTATCGTAAATGTTAAGTCATGATAAGTTCATTAAATATGTGTAGATTCCATTGTCAAAATAAAATTGACGCTCTGTTGAATAACACAGCGATAAATAATATGTATCCTGTTCTAATTTATGAATATACACACCTTCTTAGTTGACCTACCTATTTACCGTCAACTAGATAAGATTACGCGTGTAAATAGTTCTCTGTGTTATTTCTATTAAATGAACAAAGGTTTATGTCCTCGATTTATATGATTACAATTATGTTATCTATTAATTGCATTTTACAGTTATCACATACAATAAACAAATAAAAAACGTTAATTCTTATATCGCAATGTAAGTCACGAAAACCGCAAGAAAAAGTAGTTCATTCAACTAGTAAAATGACGTCATCCTATATTTGTTAACCAATCACATTATTCGTCTGCGGAAATTCTAGTGTATGAATATCAAGTATGCGGTTCTTGTTGTTTGGGATTGTGACGCTGATCGTGTAATTTGACGTGGCGACTACGTATTCTGCAAATTTATCCAGTCCGATTGCTGCAAAATTGGTGACGAAAAGTACGTAAGTGGTAAGTACTCGATTGACGAAATACAACAGCTGAGCAAAAAACGGTGAATAGTGAAAAAAGTCTACGGCGAGATCTGCAGATTTTTCAAACATGGATGAAGAAAAATGTATGTAAATTTGGTATTTCCTACCAATCTGATTTTACAGCTGACTTTTTCCCGGGAATTTTTAGATTGTTTATTTGCGCACCCGAATTCAGTGTTTTGAAGAAGATATTCTCATAAATTCTTGTTTTAGGATTTATAAACCCTGTAGCACCGTTGTTAACACAGTGACATCCATTGTTTGCACTTGGAAAATAAAAAGTGCGCGCATTATAAATCGTACAGATTTTGACGGATGTATACTCAAAAGTGCATTTAAATAGTTTCTTTACAATTTTAATCTTGAAAGTTTATTTTTTACTCGACAGTACCCTTAAAGTTATATAAATAAAATTATCTTTATGGTTGTTGTAAGCCTATGCTAACTTATGCACACTAAAATTACACAAAAAAAACTTTAGCTTTTTTGTTTGTAATTGGATGATTATAGTGTTTGTTAATCGAGAATATTTCATTTCTTTAAGAAAAAATGATTATGGATATAAATAACAGATGTATTTTTTTCTAATCAATTTTTGACAGAGTTCATGATGCAATTAATTGTTGATATGCACACAAATTTCCATGATAATTAATCCATTTTTTGTGTAGTATATAAATTCGGGGTACAGACGTCTCGGCCCAACGACACCTCGGCCCAGGGCGGTTGACACCTCGGCCCAGACGGGTCGGCCCAAATCTATTGACACCTCGGCCCATGTAAAAGACACCTCGGCCCAATAAAAATTTCGGTTAAAAATGTATAAATTTAAAAAAACATTGGCAGATAATTACTGTATCTATTCGATCATTTATATATATGTGGTTATAATAATGCAGCTTCATCAATTTTCATTTCGTATGTACATTATTTAATTTCGTGCTACTTAAAAAGTACTAAATCTACGGTTAACGTTACACAGTAGCTGACGTGCTGAGCTGACCACAGGTGCGTAACTACGGTTTGTGTCTTAAAGTGTCTTAAATTGATTCAATTTAGCTTAATATTTCTGATCAAAGTAATATAAGAATAATATATAGTTCATTAAGAAATATTTTTCTCTTATATTGGAAAACTGGGTTGTTCAATATCATCGGTGGTTATCGTCTCATAATTAACTGCTCGTAATTAAATCCTCATTGTCACCCCTGACACGCGTTTGAGACTCCAAAGGAGACTGCCGCATCCTCTTGTTTGTTTTACTATTGGCACTTAATTGTCGTCCTTTTCATAATTTTTATTTCTTGGTTGCTTAACAATTAGCACTTAATGACCTCGTTTCTGCTAATAATTCAATTTCTTATACAAGTATTTGATATGTAATATTTTAATAATTCCAACATATTTAATTACAAAACTATATATAAAAATTATATGTGTGTGTGTGACAAAATAAAATAAAAACATGAAAATCATTTAAATTTTATTTCAATTTTGCTTGAGCCGAGATGTCTTTTACTTGAGCCGAGGTGTCTCAAATTTTGGGCCGACCCGTCTTGGCCGAGGTGTCCTGGGGCCGAGGTGTCGTAGGGCCGAGGTGTCGTTGGGCCGACATGTCTGTATTTCATAAATTCATTTTGTACAATGAAAACTTCTTTAAAAAAAAACCTCTTGAGCAAAATAAAGATGTGTGTAAGATGTACACGATGACATGCGACTTGTCTGCCATTATTTTTCCTTTTTCTTCTAAGAATAACTCTTAATTGAATCTTTTATTATACTCCTTTCCTCAGATGACACAGACTAGAATACTTTTCTTCAAATGCTACTGAACTTGGTCAATAAAATCTCTATTCATTTGTATATTATATGAATTGATGCTTTTATTGTACATCATGTATTCATATTTTCAGAGATGACTGAAGTAAGTTCCTCACAAGCAGGAGATTTAGAGACCAGTTCGGGAATATCTGTGGTACATATGCCCTCCCTCAGCCAGCCTATACAAGTTCAGTCTGTCATTCATTCCAACACACCATCTGTCATTCAGACGGCGGGACCAAACGTTCAGACCATTCAGGTCGTCAGGGTATGTATTAGGCTTGAGTATCGCCAGCTACCTCACGATACGATACATATCACAATATGTTAATGCAATACAACATGTATCATGATATAGTTGTCAACTATTAGATGAACTGATATCTATGTTGCCTACATCTAAAAGACGTAGTATGGCATGATTATGATGTAGAAAATATGTCAACTATTTACAAAATCAATAAACTGTAGAGATATAAAATTCAATTGATAAGAACAAAATGAACAAATTATTTTTAACTTTAATTGAAATTTCTTAATATCTTCATGTTATGTATACTATAATTATGTTACTAATCTATAAAGTCAATGACAATTAACTCATACAGTGTATCCCGATACACATGTGACGATACGATACGCGTATCGTGGGCCCTCACGATCAATACGATCGATATATCGCCGTATCGTTACACCTCTAGCATGTATCATGTTGTCTCCCAAGTTGTAAGCACTTATCAAAAGAACAGTGACTGTCAGGCCTAGAGCAATCTACTGATACCTCAAACCCAACTCCATTTTCTTACGTTTTCAAATTTTAAAGAAAAAGGTCAACTGACCAAAAGTTCAGACCATTCAGGTCGTCAGGGTATGTCATGTCTCCCGAGTTGTGAGCATTTATTAAAAAAACTGTGACTGTCAGGCCCAAAGCAATCTGCCATTACATCACACACAGCTCAATTTTGTTTACTAATGTTTTCAAATTTTTCCCACAAAATGATCCAACATTCATATCACTCAGGTCGTCAGGGTATGTATCATGTCAGGTTTTGTGCAGAGCTTTCAACAAATTAAGACGTGAATTACTTCTTTGAAAATGCTTATTTAAACGTTAAAAAATTGTCTCCTGTCTCCTTTTATTCAAAGTCCTGCTTGTTGAGCATCTGTTCAAAATGCTGTGTCTTGGGCCCAGTCAAACAATACATCATGCACAAATCATTAAGTTTCTAAATTTACAATTTCTTTGTCAAAATTAAGTGTCATGTTAAACACCGTCAAACAACCGAACAAAATTTCAGTCATGCCAAAAAATTAAGATATTATTTTGTGAAAAAATGAGAAGGAAAATGAAAGATCTAATACTGACTGAATGAATAGTGTATTATAGACAGAATTATCAATAGTTAAAATTTTCAATCAGTTTTTTTTATAAAATAGACTGTCTTATTGGAATTTTGGGCTTTGAATCCTTGCAAAACTGCCTTGAACAAGTTAATTGACATTTGACAATTTGTAGATGGATATTAGTATGATATAGTATCTCCCTGAACATAGAAGAGATATAATAATAATTAATATTGTGTTTATGTATTGGACATGTTGGAGATTGAGAGTTTTTTGTTTGTTCGTTTGATAATGTTGTAAATTTAATCAAAGTACTGGTAGTACTGAAAAGCGCTAACCTGGATTGTTCTAAAGGAAATTTACTTTGTGAAGGCTTAGTTAAAAAGAATCGGTTTGATTTTTCTATATTTCAGCTTCTGTATGCGCACTATATTTCCTAATCACTGTGTGGCAGCCCCTGCAATGGTGTACGTAAGCCCCGCACATTAGATTCACAATAGCCCGTGCATTATTTAGATTCATGATGTCTCGTGCAATTATGTGCGTAAACCCCTGAAACTGGTTCTCTAACCAGATTAAATGATGTATATTTCTGCTCATCGGGGGTGGTTATTCGATGCACTGGATGTAGAAGTCTAACGACAATAAAGGGCTGAGCTATGCTTAGCGCTTTAAAAAAATACTTGTTTTTATAAATGAAAATTATATTGATAGTTAAGAAAATCATGAATAGCCTAGGAGATATTCATGTACTGCTAAATGAGTACGTGTACTTTGGTGTGAACTCGTATACAGAACTGAAGTATGAAATAATGTCAAGAGTATGTTTCTCTGGAAAAGGAATCTTTGTTGAAACTTGTGTTGAATTTACAACTTATCTCTCAAAAGCAGTTTAGGTAAAAGAATATATATAATGGAATGAAATATTGTTCTGAAGTCAACAACTAAGTGCTGTACAATGTTGATTGTTCTGTCTTATCCTTCAGGTAGCTCCAGTGGATGAGGATTTGTCAGATGATTCTGAGAATAAAAAGCGACGAGAAATGCTCTCAAGAAGACCCTCATACAGGTATGGTACATTGTAGCTCATACACAATATGTCCAGACTTCTTAGAATAATTTACGCATACACTGTTATACATATAAAAAGGTATCATATCATATAATTGTCGCAGTGCAGAAATTATCACTATGCATACATGGTAATTTCTGTTTTCAAAATGCTGAAAAAAATTATTTGGTAGGGACAATTTTGATGGGTCAATCGTAGAACACCAAACAAACCAATTTCTAATTTTGGCCTAATGTCACTTGCTTCACATGTTAAAGATTAATCGTTGTTTTGAAAAAAAAATCCAAAGTCCTTTATCGTGTTTTTCGTTAATTTTATCATTTCTAGTTGTGTTTTTCCTTTTGCAACATTAGAAACAGCTTTCTTTTAAAAAACAAAAGACTTAGTGCATATAATTGATATTATGGCAGATACTCACTGGATTGTCTTTATTACTGATAGATCTTTAAACAGCTAGTCTATCTAAATGTCCCTTGAGTTGAATACCCACATTATGTGAATGTAACAGGATATGTTATGTAAAACAAATTTTTAGAAGTTCACATTATACTTGAATAATTTAATTTTGGTTGTAACGCGCTTTCTGATTGGCTAAAAAAATTATTTTATATGGTTTAAAGAATGTTGCCTTCGTCATAGTAAGACTAACATCAAAAAACGTATCAATCCGCCTGACATTATGTTTGAATTTTGTACAATTTGATGTCATTTCAAGGGTCAAATGACCGTTTTTATCTACAGTTAATAGCAAAAAATTAAATTATAAGCAATGAATTCAAATATTTATTACTTTTATACGATATAAAATGGTTTGGAACAGTTTATGCTTTTTTATAAACCGCTTTGCGGTTTATAAAGTGTAAACTGCCCCAAACCATTTTATATCGTATAAAACTAATAAATATTGAATTCATTCCTTAAATAAATTTTGGACAGTATCATCAACAATAGATGGAAAAGTCTTACATCATTTAAAGTCAGGTATTTGTAGATCATTTCTTTCATGGAGTATTCCTTCGTTGACTTTGATTTTAAATTATTTTCCAGAAAAATTTTGAATGAACTATCTTCACCAGTTGCGGTGTCAAAAATAGAGGAAGAATCCAACAGTAGTCAGAGTCAGGATGGAGACTCCCCCGAGGGGACCTCAAACCTATCAGGGGTTCAGTACCAGCAAGGTAGTTGTAAGTGAACAAACTACTCACAGTTACAATATTACAGTAAATTCATTGTTAAACATGAGAATTTAATATCGGCTGAAAATTGCAAGAAGCACACCTTGCAGAATTTTATTTTTATGACAGATATAAACTATTATTATGTGTTTTAATCCATTTTAGGATTTCTTTGTATATATGCAGACATGTATAATGAATTCGAAGCCAACACATTATTCTAACATCATTCGTTGATTCCTCTGTAGTTTTACCGGCTGGCACCATACAGATTTCTAACTCTGATGGGGTGGCGGTGTCTCAGGGCCTACAGACACTGACCATGACCAACGCCAGTCCATCCACCACCTCAGCCACCGGCGCCACCATCGTTCAGTACGCACAGGGACCCGACGGACAGTTCTTTATACCTGGTACGTTGTCAATTTTCTTTGCGAAGATTTGCAGAGGAAAAGATGCATTGCTGTATTTTTATTTATTTTCCATGTTATTTAATTTTCCAGACATGTCAGGAACAGTACAAGCATACCAAATAGCAACATCCGGGGCACTACCACAGGGGGTAGTCATGGCAACCACAGGAAGTGCCATGTCCAGTCCACAGAATCTGTCTGAGGAAGCGTCACGAAAGAGAGAGCTACGACTACTGAAGAACAGGTCCGTGTTATTCAAATACAGATACTCTGCCACAGCGTCTGTCATGGGGGGGGGGGGGGGTTGAATTATTTAAAATACAAATAGATTGCTATAGGGTCTATTTTGTGGTACTTTTTCATAAAGATATAAAGAGCAATGTTAACAAGTTTACTAGGATATGAAGTTGGTAAGTCAAGTGATCACATCCTGTGAAGTCTTAAGAGGCTCTCAGAAGATATGATCATGTACCAACCATGTTCATAACCTGTTGAACTTTTTAACATTGCTGTTTATTACTTATATTTACATTTTCAATAAGTTAACTCACTCAGATTTATCAACATAACTGTGTATTTATGTTTTTAATATATAATGATATTGCAACAGTAACATTATAAGCATGTGCGATGATCACCGAGATCCAAAATAATCTATCCAATGTTGCATGGAGGTCTTTTAGCAGCTCTGAACTATCTACTGGTATTGAGAATAGTTTTGAGTGATGGTTGAATGGCTGATTATGTGATTTATTGTATGACTAAATCTGACTCTATTCCATTGCAGAGAGGCGGCCAGAGAGTGTAGGAGAAAAAAGAAGGACTACGTGAAGTGTTTGGAAAACCGTGTGGCTGTGTTAGAAAATCAAAACAAGACACTGATCGAGGAACTGAAGGCCCTCAAAGAACTCTATTGTCAAAAGGAAGGGTAGCGGCCGCCAGGGGGAGATCACTCTTCAGTCTGACAGTGCTAATGTGAACAAGGCAGATATGTCGCGTGTCCATGTTATGGCGTTCTGATGCGTCGACACCAGGGGAATTCGGGCCAGAGATAAAGTCTGTATTTTTGTACTGAGAGAGAGGCCGAAAGAAGCATTACGATCATCATGCATACATATTTCTTCAAGATTCTTCATTGGGGTTTTTTAGAATGCAAGATAAAAAATGCATTTTATACATATATGTATACGTCTGCCTTCATTTTTATCAGAATATTTCATTTTTTTTTTTTATAATTTGTACTGAGTATGATATAATGAATGCAAGATTTAAATATTGCCCATTAAGAGAAGGTATTCATGTTGAATGATCTCTCATTTTGCATGCTGATACTTTAGACAACTTTTCTCTCATTTGCTGTCCAGATTATGGTACATTCTTGCTCTTTAAACAGCTTATTAATAATTTGATATGCATTGTGATCTGTTTGGTCTTTTCAAAGATACTCAGAATTAATTGAGATGTTTAAATGTGATTAATTATCAAAGGTAATTTTTAGCATAATAGAAAAAGAATTGTTAAAAGTCTCTGCCCAGTTGCTTGGGTGAGAGAGAAGTTATGTAAAGTATTTTCAGTATTCATTTTTCTCCCCAAAAAGAGACAATGTTTATTTCATGTGCAGCTTTAAATGATGTTATTGTTGCGAATTGCTCAGATGTTTTTTCCTGTTTAATGCTTATAGATATTATTCTCCTGCCAATTTTGATAGTTCAGTGATGTTTTCCCTTGCTGGTTAATTTTTATTTGGAAGGTATATGATTTGATTTTAGACAATTCATCCCCATGTAATTCTGTTCTTTTCACATCCTACCTTTGATATCGGAAATTTTTTAAAAATTGGTTACCTGTACTTTGATTGCATGACAGGCCCTTTGATTTTAACTGAGGGGAAAATATGTGATGCCTTTTTCATATGCTTAAATGAAAGAACACTTTATTTAGAAATCTCTTGGATTATTCAGTTGAGTTTTTAGTTGTTTTTTTTTCTGTCGGCTTTTATTTAAGGAAAAAAAAGATGAATATGATTTCCTTGCTTAAGTCCCCCTACAGTCCTCTCAGCACTTACTGATGCTTTAGTAACCTGCATAGTTTGACTAAAGAATCAATTTTTAGATCAATATCTATCAAGCGTACACCATTTTGTTGGCGGCAACAAAAAACAGTCTCAAGTTTTGTTGTCGTATGTTCATGTTGTTTTTGTTATGCAATGTGTAATTGCACAATTGTTAGAATTTCATTTATCAATATATATTTATATAAAGATGAAAATAACATGAATTGTGGTAAATACAACTGTAAATGCATTTACCACCTCAATCAAATTCCTACACATCCCAGCTCCATTTTGATTAGGAAATAAGTTGTCAATTGTATTGTAAAATGCATTAAATCTGTGATTGACATTACTTGCTCCCACAATGCAATGGGGAACACTGATGTAGTATATTAGATATAAATTGTTTTGATTCTTTGCATAAAAGTTTCTCTTTACTCCTCCTAAACTTTTCAACAAAATGCTTGTTTGGGCAGAATATTTAATTTGTGTATTTAGGAAGAGAATTTTACATTTGACAAAAAAACCTTAGTTCGAGTCTGTAGCCATGAGATTTGTAGAGTTTTGTAATCTGTTGTGTCATATAAAAAGCACTTGGACATTTGATGTTTACAAGTATCTTACATGTTTCAAAACCCTGAACATTTTGATATCTAGAAACATTTTTTTTATTTTTTTGGTGGTAAGGAAAGATATCTTCGATTCTTAAGAGGCATTGGAAACGAAATGCGACTGGGGAGTTTTTTTTAGCCAGAATGCAGTGTCCGATGTGACTCTGTTGAATACACATTTCTGTGTGTTTAGATATCTTGGATGAAACTTTGTCCATTGATATTGTTATGTATGTTATGAAGAGAATCACTTGATATTTTAATAAAATATGTCGACAAAATTTTAAAATGCTTTGTTTAGATTATTGTAAGATTGGAGAATGTTCAAATTTCAAAGCTGAAAATATTTGGATTTTTTCTGTACTAAATAATTGTTTATTACCAAAAACCTTATATTGCAAACTTTAAGGAAGATCTGATGGTTGAACTTCCCAGCCTCCTTAATTATACCCCCGCTCCGAAGGAGAGGGGGTATACTGTTTAAGTCTGTTTTACCCTTGTGTGTCCGTCTGTCCATCCGTAACAAAACTTTCTGTCGCATTTATCTCAGCAACTATTTATCGCAGATGCTTGAAATTTTAACACTCTATTTGTTAAGGCATGCCATATCGTGGGATATATTTTTGTACCAATCAGACCTAACTTCCTGTTAAATGACGACTTTGCTTATTTTTTAACCAAAATTTTCAAAAAAATTTTCGTCAAAGATTTCTCGGCAACTATTTATCGCAGATGATTGAAATTTTTACACAGTATTTGTATAGGCATGTTATATCGTGGGATATATTTTTGTACCAATCGGACATCAACTTCCTGTTAATTGACGATTTTGTTTATTTTTATCCAAAATTTTCAAACTAATTTCTGTCAAAGATTTCTAAGCAACTATTTATCGCAGATGCTTGAAAGTTTTACACAGTATTTGTATAGGCATGCAATATCGTGGGATATATTTTTGTACCAATCGAACGTCAACTTCTTGTTAAATGACGACTTTGTTTATTTTAAGCCAAAATTTTCAAACAAATTTTCGTCAAAGAATACTCAGCAACTGTTTATCGCAGATGATTGAAATTTTTACACAGTATTTGTATAGGCATGCTATATCGTGGGGTATATTTTTGTATCAATCGGATGCAAACTTTCTGTTAAATGTCGACTTTGCTTATTTTGCATATACACATCAGAGCGGGGGTATCACTAGTGAGCATTGGCTCACAGATATCTTGTTTCCACCTTCGTCATTCAAACATTAATTTAGAGTTACAGTTCTTGATCTGATTGAAAAATGGTTTAGATCTACTGAATAAGAAGTGACCAGAAACGTTTTATGCTGGTCCAGAAATTTTCCCAATGGAGGTCCCAAGGGATAATTTTGTTTGTGGGGTGGGTGGGGGATCATATCCTTTATACGGTAACGTTACTAAGTTTGTGTGATGAGTTTGGATTTTCTGGACTTGTCCTCCTGCATGAGCCCTTCTAAGATCTGTGCATTGACCTGAACTACCGATATATATGGCTCTTGAATTGGAACTCTAAAAAAACTTACGTACCTGACAGAATATATAATGTTACTATATTCATCAAAATTGATGAGTTCTATGTATGAATTCTGCAGACGACATCTGTACACATGGAAACTTATCGCTTTAATCGTCTGTTTAAGTTCCAGTCTATCTTTACTCTAGGACAAGCAGTACTCAATGAACCATATACATGTACATTGTAGTTTTTTTGTTAAACATCTTTAATATAAGTATTCATTGTTAATGCGTATATTTACTCTAAATAATATCAATGTGCATTTTACGTAATAACACACGTCTTACCCAGTGCGTCCAATGCATCTGCAGGTGCGAATTATCAGGGAGACTCTGGAGATGTATCTCTTAACAACAGTGGAATTTTATAGAATAAGGATTTATATTTAAAAAGTCTTATGATAATATTGAATATTTTTTCGGAGTTCTGCCGGAAAGCCCCGAGAAGTTGCAATTGTGAAGTTTCATTGCAAAGGTAAAAACTATAAAGCTAATAAAATGTCAGGCGGGTTTTGAACTCTTGACCTCTATACCAGGCTATGCTGCTTGACTATTTGACGTGCAATAAAAAAAATATACCGTGTTATAGTTGATATATTAATGAGGTTTTTTTTTCCAGAAGAAAATTCGTCAAATACGGAGATCTCCCTTAACCTAGAGTACGGTAGTAAAACAGCATTGTGTCATAAGGAGGATACATTCTCTTTAGAGCAAGAAGCCCGTGGACATCGTCGCTCACCCGAACAAATATAAAATAAAGTATTTTCTATTGTGTCTTTGACTCTGAACCCTGGCTCAAAGGGATTTGTCAGATTTCTCGGATGGTAATAAGAATACTGATCGAGTAAGTGTACCATTGTTGATGGAGAGAAGATCCATATGATTAAAATACAGATTTCCAATATAAGCGCACAGAGCAGAAAAATCTTTTGTGCTTCTGTAGTGATCCCTGTATTTTAATCAGTTAGGATTTTAAAAAAAAATCCCTTTAAGTTCTGAAGTTAATGATAAGAGAAATAAAACGTCTTTTCAACTTACTGCCCATTTTTGCTTTTTCTCAATAATTTCCCTTAAGATTATGTCATAACCGTTCATATGTCATAATGAAATCACCGTTTTAATTTGTAGACTATGGAAACTTCGACGCCATATCGTTTTCTAATCGGATATGTTAAATGCGTTGCCGCAATCGCTCGCCGGCGACGGACGTTCCAGCAATCTGCATCAAATACAACACGGGAAAGTCCTATATACAAGGATGCTTGATGAGAACAAAAACAAAGAAAACAACTATTGAAAGACAAAATTAACAATGACAAAAACACACTAAAGAAAACAACATAGAAACAATTAAGTCAAAATCCAGGACAAAAACAACATAGACAACAACAACAACAACAACACATAAGACAGCAAAAACAACAAAACAATGAGACAATAGAAACAAAGAAAACAAAAACAACATGCTAGACAACAACAACACATAAGACAGCAAAAACTACAAAGACAACAAAAAAAATGAGACAATAGAAACAAAGAAAACGAAAACAATAGCAAAGACAACAACAACAAAAGAGTCATGAACAAGAGAGTCAATATCAATTACAAGGTCAACGACAACAAAAACAACAGACAAAAGAAAAATAAATAGATAAATAAACGACAGCATTAGTTAATTGACATTTTATCAAACCTACTATTTTCTTACTAGATAAATGCTTATAGCGGAAACCGATATTCGCGTTACGACAACTTCCGGAGGAAAGAAAATCGACCAAGTCATACTTGTTAAATAACTTCCCTTAAATAATCCCCATTGTTCGATGTTTGTTGTATTTGTCCTTATAGCCATTAAAACAAGAGACACGTGGCTATTCGGAACCATACATTGGAGTGTAACTTGGGTGAAAGATGTCGACAATAATGGGTTTTGGGAATTGTCAAAAACCCAACACAATAGAACCATTTTAAGAAGGCCCTGGACTTTCAGTAAGACGTGACTGTATTTCTTGCGTCTAAACAAGTTAAAAATGACGCTGGTTTCAAGTGAAATTTACACTGATTGCGTAGTCTTTGCTCAAAAGCCAGACAAATCTTGTTGATTTCAATGAGCAATGGCTGAGTGGCCTACGATGAAATAGACATGATTACGTCACAATGCTGTTAGGAACCAACTACCAAAAGTCCAAGCTCTTGTTAAAATGGTTCTAAATCCTAGCTATACGAAGATATGATGAATTACATTGGAGACTGGACGGTTATGACCATTTTTGAAGAACTAAAGAAGAACTTAATTTCACCGTTAGAATATTCAGATTTTTCCTTTACTAAATGATACGTTATTGCCTAAAAATCATGCCTAAAATTTAAGGTAGATAGTACTATTCAGTCACCTTAAGCTTATTGTATCAATTGTATGTATCATGTGTGACACCTTGTAAAGCTAGTACACCTGAATGCCTTTTTGCAATTCAAAATTTAACAAGTGACATCAAAACGCATGGAAATAATGGAATCGTGGAATACCAGGATTTGTGTGGTTTCTGTTTAAAGGGGCACACGATTTTAATCACAAACTTTTAAAAAAAATCGTCTGTCAGTTTGGCCTAGTTTTTGACCGCCACTGTTCTGAGCATTGATTTAGCTGTATTTGGATTAATTAAGTTCCCTCCAACTAGACTTATATGCCCTGTCATGGAATAGGTATACATCTACACCTCAAACCAAACAATCAATGATTTAAATACTGACAACTCCATATGTATGAGCACGACTACATGTATATGCAAACATGCCCATGTTAAATAAATACAAAATTAAGGGAAGAGGTAGCATGCATTAGAACGGTGATTAAGAAATGTTCTCGCCAGTTAAAGGTGCGCATTGACACGGCACATTGTCGCAACTTGAGGGTTCGATCGAAGATTTGATTTGCAGACGAGAGATTTGCAAATATCAAGATGGCTAACTTTGTCGGACGATGGGAAGACACTGGCGAGAAAGAGAACTTTGAAGAATTCGCCAGCTCGATGAGTAAGAAATTATGAAAGTAAAATTTTGTTATCTAAAGTAAAACGGTTATTTAAGAAATAGGCCTAAACAGCAATTTAAAATGTTCACTGTGATATGAACATGGTTGGTCACGTGATCAAATCCTGTGAAGCTCGAACTGTTTAACATGGTTGTTTATTACCTACATTTACATTTAAAAAAGGCAAAATGTTATTATGTGCTATGTGCTATGATTATTGTGACGTTACGAAAAAGTTCATTTAAGAAATGAACTCAATGTCTACCCAAGTTATATTAACCGTAACTGCTGAAAGAGTATAGTATCAAGTAACAAAATAAAAAATTGAAGACTGCATCAAAAAATTCTTTTGTAATTCACGATTTGGTCAAAAGATATACTTTCTAAAATATATGTGCATGACCTAAGGGATAATAATTACATATATAAAAGGTACATACTTGCTTCTGCAATGACCTATATAAAACCACAGCACTTATAATGCCATTTATACATGTAACTACTGTAACATTAATTTTCTAAACTTCGAAGTCAGTCTGACTAAAATTAGGTTCTTGGATCCGCTCACGTATAGATCGCTACCGCGGATCCACTCACGTATAGATCGCTACCGCGGATCCGCTCACGTATATATCGCTACTATCTATTAATATCCACTCACGTAAATCGTTTGAACATTTACCAATCCACTCTCGAAGAGAGCATTTACTTATCCACTTACGTAGAGAGCTTTTACCAATCGACTCACGTAGAGAGCTATTACCAATATGCTCACGTAGAGAGCTATTACCAATCGACTCACGTAGAGAGCTATTACCAATATGCTCACGTAGAGAGCTATTACCAATCCACTCACGTAGAGAGCTATTACCAATCCACTCACGAAGAGTGCTATTACCACTCCACTCACGTAGAGAGCTATTACCAATCCACTCACGTAGAGAGCTATTACCAATCCACTCACGAAGAGTGCTATTACCAATATGCTCACGTAGATACTACGTACATGTAGCATCTATGATCCATTCCATGAATTTTGCAACGATACTATCCCTCATAGTAACCTTTTCTGCTATGTACTAATAGATCAACAAGAAGAGCTCCTCTATTCTCTCTCTCTCTCTCTCTCTCTCTCTCTCTCTCTCTCTCTCTCTCTCTCTCTCTCTCTCTCTATGTGAATTAATATTTTTAACTCGTCTCTCTGTTTGAAGATTTGCCGGCAGACATCTTGGAGAAATACCGGGCGACCAAACACACCATGCAGTACGCCATCAATGGCAACACATGGACCATGACCTCTCTAGCACCTTCTTCCCTGGAAAAGAAAAAGTCTACACATTTGAAATTGGGAAAGAGATGAATGATACTGGTTTAGATGGCAACGCCATCAAAGTGAGTTTCTTTGATTAAGCTTGTCGGGATTTTGTACAGTGAGTCTGGCCAATCCGCTACCCAGCTGGCATAATGACGTCACCATGACGTTGGTTATAAACATAGTACCGAGATCTTGTTATATTAACATTGAAATGAGAAACTTGATACGGATTAGAAACTACTTAATATTAAAATAGAATAGGGGCATCGTGTATTATTTGTCAAAGGTCAATAATTGTCTTTTGCATAATGCATACACAATGTAGCATAAGTATAAATGTGTTTGTTTTTTTTAACAATGGATACAGAATGTGGTAACGGTGGTTAGTGATAATGAGATCTCTGAGGTCATGAAGGTAAAGATGGGCGACTCATGGAAGGACTACAAGATCTCCAGGAAAGTGGACGGGGGCACGATGACCACGGTATACTGTCTATATATCGATAGGTTCAAGTTCATTTATTTTCACTCAAAACATGTGCATGAATATTTATATTTGCAAATAATTTAATTTTGGTTGTAACGCGCTTTCTGATTGGCTAAAAAATTTATTTTATATCGTATAAAGAATGTTGCCTACGTCATAGTAAGTCTAACGTCAAAAACGTATCAATCCGCCTGACGTTACGTTTGAATCTTGCACAATTTGATGTCATTTTTAGGGTCAAATCACCGTTTTTACCTACAGTTAATAGCAAAAAATTAAATTATAAGCAATGAATTCAAATATTTTTTAGTTTTATACGATATAAAATGGTTTGGAACAGTTTACGCTTTTTTATATACCGCTTCGCGGTTTATAAAGCGTAAACTGCCCCAAACCATTTTATATCGTATAAAACAAATACATATTGAATTCATTCCTTAAATATGCTTCCTTATATGAACCTATAGAAAAGCGAAAACGTTCAATTCTGTATGAACGTTTTCGTGACGTCACAATGACCATAGCACGCGCTTATCGCTTGTCGATTGGATTATTGTAAACATAAAATCTCGGTTATTTTAACAGTTCTGAACGATTTATCTTTTTTCAAACGTAAATATAAGTAATAAACAGCAATTTTTAAAAGTTCACCGGGATATGAAGTTGGTTGGTACGTGATAAAATCTACTGAGAAGCTCTTCGGGTTTCACAGGTATGATCACGTGACCAACCAACTTCATATTCCAGTGAACTTTTTAAATTGCTACCATGAGGTGCACAAATTATATACAAAAGTATAAGAAAAGCAGGATTAACAAAAGAAAAACAGAAAAAAAAAATAAACAGTAGGATTGCCGACCAATTGCAAATCAAATATTTTACTAATTAAAGTACACGTTTTCATGGTCGATAATTGAATTTATTGATTGATTGATTAATTGATTAAAGGTGAAGGGGATCAATAACAGAGTAAAAATTTCAGCAAAAAATTGATCGTTCATTGAATTGTTTTATCTATTGATTGGTGTAAAAAAAAACCTGGGGCTTAATTACATGTATCAAGGTATTAGTCTCAAACAAAACCGATAGCACTGAGGGGAGGATAATGCGAGCGGCTTTCATTAAGAGTTTGATACGTTAAAAATTTTGTATTGCAATTTTAATTTCAAAATCGTTTGATACATATATTATAGGTTATACCAATATCAGACGTAAAACACTGCATAAAAACTTTTAATTTTTCGTTTATTTTAAAGATATTCTATCATATTTTTGAATTTTATTTTATCTTTTAAACATTTAAGTTCAACTTTTGCAGACTGTATCAGCCTTTGGAAAAACTATGAGTAGCAAACAGAGAAGATTGAAATAGACGTAGTGTACCTCTACTTCTAGACTTCTAGATCTACAATCGACAGAAAGAACTATTAAGAGGACTGGACGGTCGTTGCCATTTTCAAGCTATAATTACCTCCTTTTAATGGAGAGCACTGTATAAAGATAAATGAAAATGTTTAAATTTTAAAGCTGAACTATTTGGATGTTTTCTTTCTTTAATTATAGTTTATGACCTAAAATATCATATTTAAAAGTTTAAGGCAGATCTGGTGGTTAATTTGTTGACCACCCAGCCCCCTTAGATATGGTCGCCATATTGGTTTTGAACAACTAATTAATGTCATAAACACCAACTCCTCGTCTCCAGTTTTCTAAAATCCCTAGCAGTTATGTATAATTTTAAAATTATCTATCAATATAAATTTGCAATTTTGTGGGTTTGTTCGTTTTTTTTTTCTTTGAACCAGTCTGATGAAAACCACTGTTACACTCAAGTGTAAGGAGAAAGGGGTGGTTTTAATCAAAATGTTGTTTGTTACAGTACTTTAGCTAGTAAATTTTGAATAAACTGTCAAGACTAATAGATAAACCAGTGCTGCGTTTTCCAATAGAACTTATGACAAAGTCGTAAATATTTTCAGTCTCGTGAAATGATCTTTAACAAACGCTATTTTATACAGAACCATTGAATACCTTGAAAATACATGTAGTCAGATTTTCAATGGAACAAACAATTTAAATTTTTTTAGTCGTATGTATTCCTACGCCACACGAGTAATAATTCCTAAAAATGGAGTAAACTTTTCATAGTTTTGATTTAATCACTAATTCTGTGTGCTGCACTTGCATATTCAGTAGTTCGTAGAAGTGAGAAATTATAAACGTCAATGCAAATATAATTCATGAACAATATAGAGTCTACTCTTTCATCGCCAATAAACAGAATTTTGTTATTTAGTGACTCGTATCTCGAAATTTTTTTAAGTGTGTTTTCACTCGTAATAATGAGATGCATGTACACATATAACTCGTTAAGATAAGAACTATACTTAGGTACAATAAATCAGTATCTTGTTATAACGGAAGAGTTTTTTTATTTCTAAAACAAACCCCTTCTATCACTTTTAGTTTATTGAATATGAATTATAATTTCTGTTTCTTTCTGTTAACTGAAGTAAAAATTACAATATTGTAAAGACTTTTTTTTTAACAAATAACAAGAAATGATACTAAAAACTTTAATCTATAAGGGGGTCATAATTCTACAGGGGTCACTTTTCTTCACGTAGAGTGTGCTCATTTTTATTAAAATGACACTTATTTTTCAGGCAAAAGGGTCATTATTCTACGTAGAATAATGACCCCGGTCAATATTCTACGTAGAAAAATGACACCCGGTCATTATTCTACGGAGGTCATTACTCTGCTTTACAATGGCAAGTCCGTCAGTAGTGGCCGAAAAAATTCAGGCATGTCTGTCCCAGCAACCTACATTCGTAGGCAGATTTGACCAATTGAACGGGGGAGGGGGGTACCCGGTTCAGCTGTAATATAAAAATATGACAAATCAAGAACAACTAAATTCTTTCGACAATGAAATCAGCAAAGAAGGGTGGGTTGGCCCTAGGGCTGTAATGGGTACGATAACCTGCAGACAACGGTATACAATCAAATAAAAAATAATTCATCTTCCGCCAAATCAATACGAGCGAGCTGTGTATTTTATAATTCCATTTTCTTGCTTTTACTTATATAATAATTCTACATGCTACTAAAAAAATCCAAAAAGTTCATTAAATTTCTTTCTGAAGAAATATATACAAACTAATCTTTGCTCAGGACAACGTTAACAATACTTCTATTTTGCTTTAATCAGGGTCTCTAATTGTTTTGTTTTTAAACCGTAATCTTTTTTGTCTGTTTAGAGGTAAATTACACTTTCATAATAACAAATTCCGAAATGAAAATTGCAGCTCATTTTGCTTCTAGTACAAGTTATTCAAGATTGTCTCCGTGTGCACTTTTTTCCTCCTCTAGATTTTCTCTGTTTTTATTATATAATAAATCTCCTGAAATAATTCCAGCTACTGTATAAAGTTTAGCATAATAAGAAATAAGAAATTTGCTTTTTTTTCATTCAAATTTATGATTTGACATGTATCCAAAATTTTATTTAAAAAAATCGAACTTAAAAACAATGTGAGGGTTACGGTTTGGGTGGAGTGGGGGGAGGGGTACTGATAGCAACTTGATTTGCATAAGCACTCTAGTTTCTCAGGCTAGCAGACCTACTCTCTCCAATGTTTGCCTGGTGAATACACAATGGGTAGGCCAATATCTAGAACTCTGAACCTGAACTAGGCCACTTGTGTTTACACTTAAAAAAAACGAAGGATAGCGCAGTCTGTTTTCACAATTAAACTGACTACATATTCATAAGCTTATGTAATACAGGTTTAAAGTGTCATGAGAATAAAGATCGACAAATCTGACTAAATATTTCGTCATTGCTTGCTGGTGTCTCGTTTTCTATATAAGGATAAGGCTCGTGTCGAGATTTCGTTCATTATCTATCTGGTAAATGTATAGCCGCGGGGTGCTGGACAGTTAGAAAAAAATGGACATTCTTGGACTGGTGGACATAAATAACTGGATACTAACCGTCATACTTTTCTGTGTGACCGTGCTTTTGTGAGTATTTATATACTTATATGGAAATGTACATTCTATATTTAGTAAAGTCAGTTTAAGTTCATACAACCTCTCTTTATTTATGTTTTAAATAGAACTGTCCACAGCGATTCTGCCGTTGCCAATATTCGATGCTTTTAAACGTCATGTTTAAAATGCATCTATTCCCATCATTAAGATTATTACCATTCAGATTATTACATGCTTAATATATATATATATATATATATATATATATATATATATATATATATATATATATATATATATATATATATATATATATATATATATATATATATCTCCATATGCGCGGATCCATAAATTTTACCCGGGGGAGGGATAATTTTGTAATTTTGTTTTTCCACGCAGGAAGTTGTCCGTGGACTATTTTAGTCAATTTAACTATGTGAATTTAATAAGTTTGAATATCTAAGGAGCCCCTCTCCTCGACCCCTCTAGATCCGCAATGCCCCCCCCCCTCTCTCTCTCTCTCTCTCTCTCTGATAGGTAGAAAAGCCGTGTCACCTAAAGGTGGAATCAAACTGTCAAACCCCAGCCAGCGTGTGGTTATTATTATTTCTAATCATTGAATAAGTATCCTTCACAAATAATTTGATTTCTTGATAATCAAAATCTGTACGTGACAATTATGAATATTAATATGCTCAAAGTCATATTATCAAAACACACTATGAAAATAAACGTAGTTCAATGTCAATAGAGAATACTAAAATAGTCATTTGTTTGAACACACATGCATACTTTTTTTTTATCATTATGCAAACAGCATGACCTCATTAACAACTGAATCATGTATCGATATTGTAGATTTTGGGGATTACGCAATTCTTCAAAACCCTGTCTAGTCTCTATCGACCATAACATTAAAATTAAATGTCTACGATTACCTCCCTTCGTTCTGGCCCAGTGCATTGCATGGCAATACAGATGCTTTACAAAATACAGCTGAATTAAGCTACCAACAACTCGCAAATAGCAAATATAAATCAGATTATTTTTTCCTAATTTTATAGATTCAGTATACTTTTAAGGGTATTCAAATCATAATGTAAACACTTGCATGGAAGTGTTTGGTACTTCATGTGGTTTTACACGATATTCTCTTAATTAACAATAATGATTAATATAATAAATAATTAACAATAATGATAAATATGATAAAAAATTAACAATAATGATAAATATAATAAATAAATGTTTACTGTTTGTCCACCTCCTGCAAGTTAAATTATAATGCAACTTTTGGGTGAATTATGCTGCAAGACCTAAGCCGTAATATAAGGGGACGTATCTTATATCCTATTGGAATACCCCCCTCCCCCACACTTGTATATATATTTTGCTTGGTGCAGTCCAATCCATACCTTGCAAAAGTTGTTTCCTTTTGCGGAGTCAAAAGAGAAAAAAAAAACCAACAATTTAACTCCCCCTCCTTTTTTGGACATCCTGTAATGAAATCTTTTTAAGTCTAATTTATTCTTCCGAAGTCTGGGTGTCCATCCTGGGCCAATCAAAATACAGAACGGAAACAGATTTTTATTGTCAATTGACAAAGTTACGAACCTCTAAACTACAAAGGCTTCAGTAAGAAATCTATGTGCTTTTCCCTTCAAAGATGGCGGCCAAGGGACATAACTTTTGTAAAGTGCCGATTGGTCTAATTTCAGTCTCATATCGGCCTCATCTTACCCGAACGGTTTGAAATACTATCCCCAAAATGGTTTCAGATTATGACTGGTGTTTTGATATTTTCCTCTCTTCCCCGGAATATTAAGAACAATTCACCCCCTTCTATCCTGTCACGAATATTAAGGTAGCACGTTTATATAAGTCACTAAGGTATCTATGCAACCAAAAAATGTTAACAAACCCCACTTTAACATATACATATATTAAATAAGATAAGACAACACAAAATTCGGAGCCATTATACAGAAACAATGTTTCAAGAATCTATATTACTGATTTACAAGCTAAAATTGCGGAAAAGTACGAATCTCTCGTCATATCGCAAGCTTTACAAAAAAAGTTTCTATTTTTGTAACTTCACTTTCATTGGATTTTTTTTTATCATTGAGTTTCATGACAGGGAATCAAGCTTTATTTTCAAGTAATTCACCTCCATTATACGTTACAAGAAATATTTTGCTATCATTTGTGTTGCTTACTGAAATTGATTCTGTCTCGAGTATCATTACATATTAAGCTATAGGATAAAGGTTATTCTAATATTAGAGTTAACTAATTACATACTAATACATTTTTATAATGTATAAATCAACATCTTATAATTGACTGTGTGACAACAATGAACAAACATTATTAAAATCACAAGATAGCTATTTTGAGAAAATCCTTACATTAGGATAAAAACAGGAAACAACAAATTCAAAGATGCATTGCAACCGTTTTGTCTTTTTGGCAGATACTCGCGATGGAAGCACAGCGTATTCCGGAAGTATGGAATCCCCGGTCCCCCGCCTACACCGTTCTTTGGGGTCTCCCTGAGATACAATAGAGAGGTAAGACTCATATTCGGGGTTGGGGGAAGGGGTAAAATGGGGATGTTATTACTATTTCAATGGACAATAAACAACGTTATTACAGTCAGTTTATGCTTATCTTTTACAATTTTAAGCTATGACATGGTATGCAATATTAATGATATGCTATGCATGAGATTTTAATGCAATGCTATGAGATTTGTATGATATGAAAAATTGATATGAATGGCTTATTGATTTGGTATGCTACGGTATGCTGTGAGATTTGAACAAAAACGCCTCCGTATACAGAGAGTTCCAAACATTTCGAAGTAAAATGATTACCACTAATTTGTAATGTGAACATTTATTCTTTGACCTAAAAACATTTAAAACCGAGTTAAAATCATGTCGTATGCTATGCTATGGTATGCTATGGTATGATATGACGAATGAGAATATATGAAACTGTATGCTACATTATGAGATTCCAATGCTATGGTATGATATTTTAAAATGCTATGCTATGCTTTGGTGTATATTGACGTAAAAATATGCTTGAAGTGACTCTACCAACGGCTACAAGAATACGAAACCCGCGTAGGACTTATGAATGGAATATAAAATATGAAGATCCCTTAAATTTGAATTTTCTTTAAATTAGTCAGATAGATTTAAATAAGTACATGTGAATTATAGTTTTTGAAATGTACATGTAAACTGAAAGGATTATATCGTAAATTCTTAGATTTACTAGGTTACACTATTTTCTGTATTACTGATCAGTCTGTCTAGCCGTCTCTTTATTCGATATCAAGTAGCAATAATTTTCTTCTGTGTTTACGTCATAGTCGAGAAAAGAAATACGTGATAACCTAGAATATATTATATAATATATTAAGTTTCTACTTGACGGTACAGATAGTTTAAACCAGGCAAATAAAAATATCACAGAAAAATACACGTATGTGCAATCTATGAAAAATAGTCAATAGGTCTGAAGAGCTAGATCGTGATGAATTAAAATACTTGTAGTAAAAATTTCAATTAAAATGCTTACAAAACAAGAAAAACAACAGAGGATTAACAGTCAAACAGACAAAATGGCAAGCTGACAAACATAAAGAATAATACACAGACTGAAAGACAAAATGCCACACTGTCAGATGGACAGAATGACGTACACACAGACAGATGGACAGAATGACGTACACACAGACAGATGGACATAATGCCACTCTGACAGATGGGCAGAATGACGTACACACAGACATATGGACATAATGCCACACTGACAGATGGACAGATGGACAGAATGGCGTACACACAGACGGATGGACATAATGCCACACATAAAGATGGACAGAATGAAACACTGACAGATGGAAAGAATGACGTACAGACTAATAAAAAGAATGACACACAAACAAATGGGCAGAATGACATACAGACAATGAACAAAATCATAAACTGAGACTCGGGCAGACAAACAGCTCAGATGGAAAGAATGACACTCAGAACGATGGACGAACGCGTAATGTCAGACAGACAAACGAACATTATAATAAATGCAAAAGGTAAAAAAGACAGACTGACTGACATTATTACGGACAGACAGACGGATAAAAAGGTCGGGAAATGGAGATGTTTAGTCGGTTGCAGACAATGTATATATATCAGACTGTATCTATTATCAGAAAACTACTATACACGTTCTGCTAACTGTATAAACATTTTATTTTGCATGGCAATATCCGAGATATATTAAATTCACATTTTGTGCCAGCAATATATATTGATTTTAAAATCTGTTTTCATAATTACTCAAGGTTTCATTATTGGTTCTTTAAAGGGACTGGCTCTGACAGACCAAGACCTTGCAAAGAAGTATGGGGACGTGGTTGGGTAAGTAAACTTGAAACTTCTTCGAAAATTTCAACAAACGTAAATCCAGACCAATACAATATAGTACTCACAGTAAAGGTATTCAGATAAAACAAAGGTGAATCCAGGTTAATACGACAAAGGTAAATACAGAAACGACAACAAAAGTTAATCTAGGTCAATACAATAAAGGTAAATTAAGGTCAAAACGACAAAAGTTAATTCAGGCTATTAAAACAAAAGTAAATTTAATTTTATACAACAAATGTAAACCGAGGAAAACGACAAAAAAGTCCGGGTACATTCAACATAGGTAGGACCATGTCATTACAAAAAAGTTCAAAACGACAAAGATTAGTTAAGGTCAAAACGACAAAGATTAATCAAGGTTAATACGACAACGGTTAATTCAGGTAAATTTAACAAAGATAAATACTTAATCCATGGTCTTTTAAGAATCATTTCATTATTCACGTATTTAGAATTAAAGAAAATAGTGTACAATCCAGATTCAACATGACTGGCGAAACTTAAAAATAGCCCATACATATAAGAAATTATACGGAAGCGAATTAGTGCCATGTTATGAAATTTTATCTTTAAAATTCCAAATTTTAAAATTAGAATTTCCAAATTTAAAGTTTACAACTTTAATCTTGGAATTTCCAGCTTTAAAGTTGGAATTTACAACTTTAAATTTGATTTTTTCAACTTTAACGTTAGGTTTACCAACTTTAATCTCGGAATTTCCAACTAAAAAGTTGATTTTTACCAACTTTAAGGTTATATTTTCTTGAAATTGAGAACTCATCTTAGTACATAGCCTTTGGAATTTCCAACTTTAATCTTCTTATGATACAAGTATTACAAAAATTTTCTTAATTTCAGACAAATGTTTTAAATAAGTCATCTGTAACAGCCCCATATAATTAATGGCACAATCAAAATATACAAATTGCTCGGCTTTGTTTTGATTTTTATTGTCTCTTTGCTTGCTTCTTTCTTATATTACATTTGATTAACGGCATCCTCTTATTTAACTTATTAAGATAATGTTTATTCAATATTATTTCGATATTTGATATCTGAAATTGTATACATGTATACAGTTTAATATTTTTTTTATATTAAACCATCTAATTTAAACAGATATAATTATAAGTTTATACCCAGTTTGCCTGTGATAAAATGCATACTGTAATATTTACAAGAAATCAATTAAAACTAAAATGTTGGAAAATTAAAATAAAATATAAAGTTGGAAAATCCGACTTTAAAGTTTGAAAATTCAACTTCAAAGTTGGAAATTCCAATTTTAAAGTTAGAAATTCCAACTTTCAAGTTGGAATTTTAAAGAAAAATCAGAACGTGGCACTTACGCTTTCGTAATTCATTGGTTTCAAAATAATTCTTGTTAATAATGCCCATTAACACTTAGGTCTGAACCCTCCACTTCCTTATCTAAATTGAGTTTGCAATTTACATTTATGTAATTGAGGTTTTTAAATTAAACAATCTAGTCAAATGTTTAAAGTCTGTATTATAAAATTAATATCACATATCGACTATAACCATTGTAAGATACTTTTGAATACCACTTGGTTTTTATTAAATCTGAAGTCAGAGTAGCTTGGAAGGACAGCAAATCAAATACTTTCTAACAATAATGATTTTTTGAAATATTTATTTATATTTATTAAGGTTGCCGGGTGGTCAATAAATTAACCATCAGATCTAGCTTAAATATTGAGTTATGATTTGCTAAGCTATAAACTATTATTTAGTAAAGGAAAATCCCATAAATTCCATTACTTAAATATTTTCCCCTATATCTTTATTCAGAGCTCTTCTTGTAAAGGAGATTGATACAGTCTAAAAATGGCCACGACCATCCAGCCAACTTTAATGTATATTGTAATGATAATACGATTGTTATTTATAAGACAATAATTTTTGGATTTCAAGTTTGTTATGTTAATTTGTTACTTAATTAAATTGACAGTGTTTATATGGGACACTCACCGATGCTGTTGGTTTCGAACCCTGAGACCATCAAGGAAATCATGGTCAAAGATTTCTCTAGGACCCCGAATCGGCCGGTAAGTCAACCTTAAACAAGAAGCAACATTTACCAGTAATGCCGACAGGTTACACAGCGGTAATTCCTATCTCTATATAGCACTAAAAGGGAACAGAAAATATATAAAATTAGTACATGTATGTTTGTTTCTTGAAAAATACTTTATATAGAGAATTGACAACTTTTACGGTAGATCTGTATCAGTTTTAACAAAAAGGGCAGTAGATACACATTTTAAAAAAATATATGTAGCTTCAAAAAGGTCCACCCTCTAAACCACGTGTTTTCCGTTTGTATAGAAACAGCCTGGACTTTCGTCAGGAAGCTTGTGCATGTAACTGAGAATTGTTTTATCAAGAAGTAGCCTTATAAAAATAGTCGTAATATAACGAGATAAATAAAATTCCAATTTCCAAAAATTAGTAAAATTTCGGTCAATAAAAAAATACTACTTCTGAAATAAATAACTGAAACTCCATTTGATTAGTCAATAACCGGTGTGAAACCTCAAAATTGAGATTAACAGTTAATCGGAATCTTGATGTATATTCTATGATGCGCACTAGCATGTGAAATATCAACAGATCAAGAACAGAGCACAATCAATGAAAAAGACTGCTTTTTACAAGGGTTTCTACGTCGATTTTTTTTTTTTACTTAAAAACAATTTATTGGGAACAATAAATTGCGTTGATATATATATATATATATATATATATATATATATATATATATATATATATATATATATATATATATATATATATATATATATATTTGTTATCGTGAGTTGAGAAAGAGCTGCCATTGAATACTTATATTTGTGTTTAATGTTAAAGTGTTTTATTATTACAGAAGACATTTATTCCCAGGAATGAAATGGCGCACACTCTTATAAATACAGACGGAGACCACTGGCGTTTTCTTAGAAACACGCTGCTACCGACATTTTCTTCCGGCAAGATGAGGATGGTGAGTGTCACGTGTCACAAAACACTTCCGGTGGCACAACTTTCAACTATAAACGTTGTCCACCCCTCAGCTCTGGAAAATATATGAAAAAACAAACTTATTTAATTCATAGCAAAGGTGAAGTTACCAAACATTAACCACAATCGACTTACAATTTGCTTTGGTCTCTTCAGGCTATCAAAACTCTTTCTTCAACTCGAATGCAAACATTTGCTCTCATTTATCTTTATTTTTAAGTTTGTTCAAAGTTTCTGCATTCATACACTATGGCATGTGCAACGATAACAAAATGTTTACGGAATTGCGATTTGATAATTAAGGTTGATCTTTAAAGTATATAACTTCTCTTAGAAATTTAACGGACTGAATGTTGTACAAACTGAAACCCCATACACAGTAAACCAAACCTACATGTACACCATTTACCAATGTTTAACATCGATGATGCTATCGTTTGTTTTATAAAATTGCATTTATTACTGATTTTACATTACAGTTGGAACCCTTGTTTAAAGCAAAATATGAGCAACTTTTGGATAACCTGAAAGAAAGATCCAAGACTGGAGAGCCAGTAGAGTTCAAGGAGTGAGTTTTAGATCGTCCATCCTTGATAGTGTCTTATCTGTCAATATGTTTTTACATCTTTGTTGACTTTTGAATTAATGTTTTAAAAACTTTCTCTGATTTGATTGACCATTTTTGGCAACGCAATGAATGGGCGTCGCTTATGTTATCTTGAATATTCATATAACTTGTAATATCTTTTTACTGCCATGAATAATAATTAAAAGCAAAATTTCTTTCTTTTTGCAAAAGATAATTATAATTCTATAATATCTTCTTCCTCCGATAATGATTATTAGGAGATTGTATTTTGTATTTTCGTAACCCTTCTAGTGTTTTCGGTGCCTACACCTTGGACGTCATTGCCTCCACTGGCTTTGGTGTGGACATTGACTCACAGAAAAATCCGGACAGCGAGTTTGTGAAAAATGCCAAGAAATTCTTCAACATTACCTTCAACCCACTTTTATTGATGATATGTAAGTTTCTTAATGAGTATCCATGTGTGTATGATTTTTGTTGAAGGCGGGGGTGGGGAGGAGAATGTGTTAGAATGGGGAGGTGAAGAGATAGTTTTTTTACACTATTTTATTTTGGAAATTCAATTTCTTTATATATCTATTTTTATTGAGACGAACAAAAAGTGGCAAAATTGCACTTTACTAAAAACGTAAACATGATAAGTTTTCTATTATAAAACTGGCTAAATATGCATGCTGAGTTTTGGTGAAAGGCTTTCTCGTGAAAAGTGTTTTATATAAATGTAGGATCTTTTTTTCCCTAACAGTGATGTTTCCCAAAATAGACGCTCTATTTGACTTGCTGGGTATCTCTCCTTTGAATCGCAGGAACATAATGGGATTCTTCCGAAGCGTGGCAAGTCAGGCGGTCACTTTCCGAAAGGAAGATAGTTCGGTACGTGATTTATGTGAGATATCAGGAAGAGAGATAGTTCTATACGTGATTTTGTGGGATATCAGGAAAGGAGATAGTTCGGTTTTATGTGAGATATCATAAAAAGGTTAAATTTTTGTACGTGATTTATGTGAAAAATCAAAAAGATATATTTCTGTACGTGATCTATGTGACTTATCAAGAAGCGGGAGATGTTCTGTATGTTCTGAATGTGAGATGTCCAAACGGGGTATAGTTTTGTTTGTAATTAAAGTGAGATACCAAGAAGGGATAGTTCGGTACATGTATGTGGTATATGTGAAATATTAGAGAAAGCATAGTTCGTCGCGATTTATGTGATATATTAGGAACTGTATAAATCGATACGTATTTAATGTTAAAATTCAGGAAGAAATATGTTAGTTACGTACTGTATGTGAATTTCAGCAAGAAAAATAATAGTTTTATAGTACGTTATTTGTTACGAGTTATGTACTTGTTTTTGGTAAGAATGAAAAAAGGTGAATAGTTCAGTACGTAAATTGAGTGAAGGAAGTGGAACGGTTTCGTGATTTGTGAGATATCAGGAAGGAGTAGTTCATTACGAGAACTTGTAAGAAATAAGAAAGGAATAATTTTGTTAGATATCAGAAGGTAGTTCAGAATGTATGATTTCAGTTATGTATGATTTCAGGAGAGAGGTATGTCAGTACGTGATATTGTGAGATATCAGGAAGGTGGTAACTCAGTACGTGATTTTTGTCAGATATCAGAAAAGATGTATGTCAGTAGGTGATATTGTGAGATATCAAGGAGGTGGTAACTCAGAACGTGTTTTTGGTCAGATATCAGGAAGGGGAATATATAGGTAGGTAGGTGCTTTATGTGAGATATCATGAGAGGGATATTTTGAAATGTTATTTATGTGAGATATCAGAAAAGAGGGTAGTTTGGTACATGTTTTATATACGATAGCTGGAGAGGAATAGCTCGGTACGTGATTTGTGTAAGATACCAGGCAGGGGGTAGGAGGTCGGTACGTGTTTATCTGATATATCAGAAAGGATTGTTTATGCAGTTTCATCTGTTAACTGTTCATAAAGTGTCATTTTTATATGTAATGATTAGATTAGGTCATTCGGTTTTGATGTGAGAAGTAATTCATTTTCAATATTCATATTTTGTGTTGGTTACATGTGACGTCAATCAAATTGGTATAATAAATAATTTGCTTACTTAAAAAATTACTTCAATTTGTTTACAGTCAAGAAAAGACCTGCTGCAATTAATGTTGAATGCTCACCATGATACAGACGTTAATGAGGACCAGAAAGCTCAGACTTACGAGGAGGGCGCCGACAAGTGGAAACAGAGGGGTACGGTATACTGCTATTTAATTAGTTAGACATACAGAGAGATACAGTACATTATTATTTCATCGTGTTAAACATAAAGAGAGGTACGGTTTGTTGCGATATCATCGTGTTAGACATAAAGGGGTAAGGTATATTGCTATTTCATCGTTATAGACATACAAAGAGGTACGGTGCATTACATTTTCATAAAACAAGACATACAGACATTGCTATTTCACCGTATAAAACATACAGAGGGGTACAGTATATACATACAGAGGGTTTCGGTATATTGCTGTTTCATCCTGCTAGATAAGCACATGGATACGGTAATTTAATATATAATAATGTGTGATAATAAAAATTTAACTTTTTAAACTTTAAGATATTTTATGTGAAGTTTTTTCGGAATTACGTTCCTATAAGTTGTTCAAGTTAAACATAAGGGCTGTTACACTGCTTGACGAGGGCGCGCTTTGCGCGGCCGGGGCAACCGTGTAACAGCCGTTTTTTCGCATGGTGGTCTTTGTTTCTAGATTGAATTATAAAACTTATCAATGTTTGATTGGTAAGGACCAACCGGACAAACAGTCAACTGTGTTCTGAAATATATTTACTCTGGCCAAGCGGTAGACAAAATGGCAGAGGAAACAGTTTGTTTTATAGACATGCAAGAATAGAAGTGTGATAATTACACAACACTAAAATATCCATCTTATGAAGAAGGTTATATGTATTATATAATATATATTAATCAATTAACACTTTCCATTCAAAAAGACCCGTGCAGGCTTTAGTGATATACCTTGGGCAATTAAATGGACGCTGTAAATGAAAGCCCACCCTATTTTTCAGGTTTAACAATGGACGAGGTCCTTGGTCACTCCATTCTGTTTATGTTGGTTGGATACGATACAACGTCA
The DNA here is from genome assembly GCA_020458035.1 of Magallana ariakensis. NCBI lineage: Eukaryota > Metazoa > Mollusca > Bivalvia > Ostreida > Ostreidae > Magallana > Magallana ariakensis. Next base: position 4,671,747 of record CM035820.1, on the reverse strand, counting down.
AATGCTCTGACGTTCACAGCGTATAACCTGGCTACACACCCCGAATGTCAGGAGAAACTAATCGACGAAATCGACACTGTGCTTGGAAAGGTCAGAAATGAATTAAACTGTACATAGAGAAATATTCGCCTCCGTTTTAATTTCGCCCCTTTCGCCCTACTTGTCAGCTGGCGAATATAAGACTGGGCGAATTCTAACGTCTTATAATATCTCCCTTCAAATACAAATCTGTCTAGGCGAGTTCAAGACGGGGCGAAACTCTTCGCAAGTGTAGAAGGGCGAAAATTACACGTCGTGGCAAAAATAACCCTGTACTGGCACTGCACCAGTTATCGGCTAAAATTTAACGATTTCTTTTCGTATTTCCTTATTTCTTGATATTTTTAAATAAAACTTGATATACTAAAATGGTGAACTCCTTGTTTATGCAGCTGTTAGGTTAATTCATTATTGAGAACCCAAAACATTTTGTTTGTGTGCTTTTTAGCACGCCCCGAATTTGTCGAGTTTTAACGAGTTACTGTACCAGTTATCGGCTTCGCGATAATAATATAGTAAAATCCCTGTACATGTTGATTTGATATTCAACAAAATGTATTTTGAATTATGTCCCTTTTGGGGTCAGACTAAAGGTAGTAGGGGTTATGAAACATAAACAAAACTCATTAAATAATTCGTTTGTTATCATACGGTAATACGCAAAATCGTAGACTATTCATTGCATTATATTGTGCAACCAGGCGTTGAACTGCGCTTTGAATTTCTCAGAATTTAGTGAATTCCTTTTGTTTCTATTTGTTATATGTAGTGATTTATATGTCAAATCAAAGAAGGGATGTGATAATGTATCACAAAGGGATTATATTCTAATTTTAACTTATTACGTCACTTCCCCCACTGCTGAAAGTGCAAAGATGTAAATCAGCAGTAAACAATGATCGTTTAAGCTCATGTTTAAAACACATTCAAGAAAGTTTTCAAGCAAATTTACTTTTCTTTTTTCAAAACAGAGGGCTGGATTAAAAAAATCTCGGATAGTCGCGTGCTATAAACCCGTACTCTCAGTTTAGCCGATAACTGGTCTTAGCCGATAACTGGTACAGTACCAGTATACAGTATATCTCTCACAAAACACGAACTATATTTGCATATACTTTTAGTAGACAAGATATGAACTAGTATGTCGTTATTGCAGTTTAGCAAAAATGATAGATTACATTAAAGTTTTTAGATTAAGTATTTCAACTTTATGAAGATTTTAAATGGAAGCTAAGTACTTCATGTTATCTAACTTTGTAGAACTGACTTGCCTCTCTAGCCTAAATTGACACTTTTATGGTGAAAGGAAATGTTGGATGATCATGAAATGTTTCCTTTTAGTTGTTAAATAATCAAACCTGTTTTTACACTGATAGGAATGCCCCAATTACGACAATGTCCAGAAACTGGATTACCTGGAGAGAGTGTTCTGTGAGTCTTTGAGACTCTATCCATCAGCCGCAAGGTATACTCTGTGTACTTACTTCTAATAGTGATGCATTCATATTACTGATAACTGTAGAATAATTAAAAAAATCTTTGTAGTGTGATTTTTGTTTAGACCGAGAACCTCCCTTATACACAAATTCAAATTATCAACCATTTTTATAAAACACAGTATCCATATATTTATTTAAGGAATGAATTCAATATTTATTAGTTTTATAGGATATAAAATGGTTTGGGGCATTTTACGCTTTATAAACCGCGAAGCGGTTTATAAAAAAGCGTAAACTGCTCCAAACCATTTTATATCGTATAACACTAATAAATATTGAATTCATTGCTTATAATTTAATTTTTTGAAATTAATTGTAGATAAAAACGGTCATTTGACTATTTAAATGACATTAACATGTACAAAATTCAAACGTAACGTTCGGCGGATTGATACGTTTTTGACGTTAGTTTTACTATGACTTAGGCAACATTCTTTATACGATATAAAATAATTTTTAGCCAATCAGAAAGCGCGTTACAACCAGAATTAAAATATTTATATGTAAATCCACAATAGTAAATACACAACAAGCAAAAAAAAAACACCATGTACATACACAGTATTAAATCCACAGCAATTAAATTCACAAGTTATTTTACAACAAGTTAACGCACAACAATTTAATCTATAATAAGCTACGTATGATCCACAATAAGTAAATCTACTGCGGCCATTGGATTCAAAAACAGGTTATATGCAACAAGTAAATTTCCAAGTGAGTCTTCAACAAGTAAATCCACACGAACAAGTAAATTAACAACAATTAATCAAAAACAAATCACCAACAAGTTATTCCACAAAAAAATTAAATGGACCTGAAATTACTTGACATTCCATTAAAATAGGTACACATGAAAATTAATGATTCTACAGTTATGGGAGTATTTTTATGTCTTTCTGAGAAAATATTTTTTTTATAGGTAACCAATTTTCATGCAGGGTTCTTCGTTTTCAAAAATATTTATTTTTTAAAGAACCAACCGTCTTGCAGAGAAAGATATTGTTATCGAAGGTTACACTATTCCGAAAGGCACAGACATTTCTTTTCCAATCTATAGTATCCACAGGGATCCACGCTTCTGGGAAAATCCGACCAAGTTTGACCCTGAAAGGTATATATAAACAGTTGTGGATTCATGTGGACTATATGAATTGATATGATTTGTATTTATTATTCAAGGACGAAATTCTGCGCCTTAAAGAATAAATACAGTAATTGATTGAAATAATTCGGAACTTTAATTCTATGGAAACCAGGTTCACACCAGAAAACAAGGCCAAACGACATCCGTACGCATTTCTACCCTTTGGACACGGTCCCCGAAACTGTATAGGCATGCGTCTGGCCCAAGTTGAGATGAAGTTTGCCATGGTTTACATTCTTCAACATTTTCGATTTAAGACATGCTCAGAAACAGAGGTGAGATGACATAATCAAATATTCACCAGCAATATCTAACATTGAGTACACCAATGAATATATAACAAAAATAAAATCTCCTTAACACTGCAAACTGATCAAATTATCTGGAAATAGTATGTTAATTAAAATACATGAAATAAGATTATGGGTTTATTTTTACTTATTGAATAATTAACCAACAGAAATCAAACAAATAATACACCTTAACAGAGTTATTATCATAATGAAAGTATCTCTCCGATTATTAATAGACCATTTTGGATATTTTTTTCAGATTCCATTGAAAATATCTAAAGCTGGGCTCTTGAAGCCAGAAAATGGTGTTAGGCTGCTGTTAGAACCACGAACCTGAAAGTCTGAAACAGACTTCATCTAAAATCAGAAAAGCACAAGAATCGTGTTGTTTTTGGAGATCTTAGCAAATGCGAACATAAAGAAACTCTTTAAAAAGAACAATTAGAATAGACATTCCTATATTGGCACAAACAATATTCGTAGCTTACTTAGTACATATACCTCTATATTTTGTACGATTAGCAGGTAGCATGTAATATTGATAATTTTTTTAATACATTTATATACAAAATAAATATGACTTTCCATCTATTTTTAAAACTTCTAGTTGTGTGTAATTTTTGTTACCAATCGGAATAAATAAAAGAAAATTTTATCCAAACAATCCATATTAGTTTCTTTTTATTAATAAAATGAGAGAAATTTGAAGAAATATTTAGGTTTGGCTGTAGTGTATTCATAACTCCATTTTGGGTAACAACTGATTTTATTGATATTCATTTACATGAGAGCTCATTTTCAAGAACAATATCTCATACTAAACTTAAAACATACATCTGTCCCCTTACAAAATTAGATACTTCCAATTAAAATTAGATTTTAGATAAAGTTTATTATTAACTGTAACACAAATATGTTTAATGAAATATCCGATCAGTTCAGAATTAAAATTAACAATAAAGTTCATTCACAGTATCGTGAGGGAAGCTTACCCCATCGGACACTACGAGTAACATGCACAGGTTTTTCGGCTGGTGGTCCGACATGAGAGGTAGTTGTCTCTGGGACGGTATTCGGTATATGCAGGTACATCATCTCCGGAGACGGAGTAACTTCGGACACGAGTAGGTCTCCGGAACTTGCGGTTACGTCTGTAGCATCTTCCTTTGCTCTGGATAACATACGAACGTTTCGTAGAGTGCAAGTCTATAACGAATTCGCTCGTCAATTTTCCTGATTGGGTCTGCATCATTACTGGGTCTCCTGCTTTAAACTCATAACAGCTGAACTGTGGTCCATTATCACTAATAATGATGTCTGGGATTCCATATTTTGAAATCATGCTTTTCACATGAGTTATCACACACTTAAAGGTATGCGACTCTAGTTTGGCAAGATCTGGGCACTTTGATAAATATTCAACTACCAGTAAGTAATGGTTTCCACCAAGTTCAAACAGATCCATTCCAATCTTAGAACCACTGACTAGAAGGAAGTTCACTTGGTATTATCGGTTCCTTAGGTTAAAGCTGACATGAATTCATAAATACGCATTATTTCCCTTTTATCTCCGACTACCGCCATATTAGTTGTCGATTTCTATTGTTCTGCTCATCGCTACACACCCCCTATATAAGGCCGATAGCACTATTTATGCTTCACCACATTCAGGTATTTCATATGCCCGAACACGTTACGTTGGATAAAGACTTGTAGAAACGCGTTTTGAACAAAAATAATATGACAACCACTGCACGGACAAGGAATATCCAATGAACGACGAAACAAGACAGACTAAAATCCAGGCAAACATATGTCAAAAATCCTTCATAATAATAGACCGTTTTCCTTTGTATGTTATAGCATCGCACATGCGCAAACCACACACTGTGGCAGATCGAGCAATGTCACTGATCGCCTGGATTTTAGAAACGGAGCGTTTTTGTAGAAACCGATGGAAACGATGTTACGTTGTTACTTTCTTGGATTTACTATCATTTATCTACTGTGTTGGATGAAGTGCCGCCGGAGTTACAAAAAGATGCAGACGTTATGTATTCTGTATGAACGACACACGTGTTCAAGGTGCATGCAAAGTAAGCTTACGCAGCACTATTAGTGCAAAATAATGCGGATACCTTCGAAATTCTTTCAAAGAATAAATATATTTTGTGTTTTATTGATTGTAGTTTCCTTTTTTCTTTTCTACAAACATTTTACTACAATGTGTAGTTCATGCATTTAGAAGTCCGTGCAGCCTGAATGCCTCGATCGAAAAGCAATCGACCGTAACTTTCTCAACCGGTATATATACCCCAGTGGCAGTAGAGGAGCTATCGAAACTAATATGGCGACCAAATGCTTTTATGAATTCATGTCAGCTTTAAGCAGCCTGATATTTTGTACAAGTTGCACACGCGCTTACTCTTCTTATGTCTGTTCACATCCCGTTCCAAAAGAAAATGTCTCTCGCTCTGTTGTTGGTCTTCACAACTCTTTGGTGTCCAATCTGTAGCTTCTCCAACATTTCATTCTGCATGGACTTTGGGACTATCAATTTGTGTGACTTGTAGAGAATACCATTAATTCATAAGTTCATCACGGAAACTTGATGGATCTATCACTTGCTGAATGTTTTCATCCAGTTTGATTGAGTAAGTGTCTGGTAAGCATCCAAGTCCACTGAATAAGTCCTGATAATCCTGGGGAATGCCATGTGGTACCGCACGGTTTCTCCTCTCGATTCTGTGTATTCGCTGAATGAGTCCTAGCTAGGACCATGTGTCAGCTCCCAGAACAGGGTTCACAGTTTGATCAATAATGTAGAATTTCACACACGGCAGCATTGCTTTTTTCCATACACAGGCTAGTATAACAGTACCAGCACAACGAGTGTCCAGACAATGCCTTCAGTGGTGAAAATTTAAGAACAACTTTCAGGTTTTTGTCTTTTTTTTTTAGAGCTGATGATAAAACATTACACATTGCTTTGGTGTCAAGTTGGAAGTGAATATTGATGTTCTTCACCATCACTATTTCATACCATTCTGCACCATGATTTACACCATTAATATTCACTGAACCAATAAAAAATCTTCATTTGATGTGTCTACTCCATGCACACTTTGATTTAAAGTTTTTCTTGAACTAGCACCAGCACGCATGTTTCCTGTATGACACTTAACTGCAAAGTAGTTTGGATGTCCACACTTATTACATGTTTCACCATATGGAAGACATCGTTTAAACTCATGAGTTTTGCCACAGAATTTAAACTCTTTCACTATCAATTTTTTACTTTCACTTTCACATTTATTCGGTGTTGACTTCCGGCTGGGGATGCCCTACCTTTCGAGATTCCATGTACCGATTTGTCTTTCTTGGACTGTATTTGCTGCTTAGAAATTACACAAAGTTAATAGCCTTCTTCAAGGTCAAGTCTGAACCTTCACCAATGTATTTTTCACGTACCTTGTGATCCGGAATACCAGACACGATATCATCTCGAATCATATCGTCCTGATCCTGATATCCACACTCTTTTACTAACAGTCTGAGATCTGTGATAAATTTTTCAAACGTTTCTCATTCCTTCTGTGTCCTACTGAGGAACTCTTCAGAAATGATAATAATTATGCATTAACATTTTCATATCTGAATTGACATATAGGTTTTAAAGCTAGAATTTTGTCTCTTCAGACGAATTTCGCACAATTTTATTGCATCGCTGACATTACTTTTGAATCAACCCCCGAACAACAAATAAAAACACAGAAGAAAAATTATTCACGTGTTACCGGATTGCTACATAAACAGTGACGGAATAAAAGGAGTTGAAATGATTTTATTATTCCGGGGAAGAGAGGAAAATATCAAATTAGCAGTCATAATATAAAAACAGTTAGGGGATAGTTTTTGGCATAAACTTTTCAAATCGCTCGAGTAGTATGAGGCCGATATGAGACCAATCCGCATTTTACAACAGCTATGTCCCTTGACTGCAGGCCGCAATCTTTGGGGTAAAAACCCAAAGATTTCTCAATGTAGCCTTTGCTGTTTAGAGGTTTTTAAGTTTGTCGTTTGACAAAAGAATTCTGTTTTCATTGTGTATACTGATTTGCCCGAGATGGACAATCCACACATCGAAGAAAGAAATCAAATTCAAAGAGATTTCACACCAAGGCATTCAAATATTTGGTTGTAAAGAGTAGAAAGTTAGGTTTATCTCTTTTAACTTTTGTGTTGTCTCCGCACAGGGAAACAACTTGTGCAAAACGTGGATTAAGTAATATAAATGTATATGCAAGTGTGTGTCGAGGTGGGGGCATTTCAATAGGATATTAGTTACGTCTCCTTAGATTACGACTAAGGTCTTGAAGCATACCTCACTAAAAGTTGCATTATTTCACTTGCAGAAGGTGGATAACATTAAACATTAATTATGTCTCCCCTTTCAAAGGGGAGACATATTGTTTTTGTCGACTTTCTTATTCTTCTTATTCTTCTTATTCTTCTTATTCTTCTTCTTCTTCATCCAAATTTGTCCAGGCCGTAACTTAAATACCCTTTGAGATTAAGACTTCAAACTTGGAACATAGGTAGATGGTATTGAGAAGGAGTGCACGCCACCAAAATTTTTGACCTTGACCTATTTTGACCTTCAAGGTCAAGCGTTTTATGAAAAACAGTGTCCAGACCATAACACAAGACTCCTTCAACATAGAGACTTTTAACTTGTATCATAGATAGATGGTATATAACGTAGCTAAACACCACCAAAATTTTTGACCTTGACCTAAATTTTTTTTTCAAGGTCAATTTAGAAAAAACGTCATCGTTCATCTCTTGAATATACTTTGACAGAAGGACTTCAAACTTTAAACAAAGAACAATAATAATACACTGAGGTGTACTATTGTTTTATATTTGACCTTGACCTTGTCTTTACTCAATGTCAAATTAAGAAAAAATAATAAAATTTTGTCTGGGTCGTAACTTAAATACCCTTTGACATTAAGACTTCAAACTTAAAACATAAATAGATAGTATTGAGAAGGAGTGCAAGTCACCATAATTTTTGACCTTGACCTATTTTGACTTTTAAGGTCAAGCATTTTATGAAAAACAGTGTCCAGACCATAACACAAGACTCCTTCAACATAGAGACTTTTAACTTGTATCATAGATATATGGTATATAACGTAGCTAGTCCCCACCAAAATCTTTGACCTTGACCTAATATTTTTTTTCGAGGTCAGTTTAGAAAAAACGTCATTGTTCATCTCTTGAATGTACTTTGACAGAAGGACTTCAAACTTTAAACAAAGAACAATAATAATACACTGAGGTGTACTATTGTTTTATATTTGACCTTGACCTTGTCTTTACTCAATGTCAAATTAAGAAAAAAATAATAAAATTTTGTCTGGGTCGTAACTTAAATACCCTTTGACATTAAGACTTCAAACTTAAAACATAGATAGATGGTATTGAGTAAGAGTGCACGTCACCATAATTTTTTACCTTGACCTATTTTGACCTTCAAGGTCAAGCGTTTTATGAAAAACAGTGTCCAGACCATAACACAAGACTCCTTCAACATAGAGACTTTTAACTTGTATCATAGATAGATGGTATATAACCTAGCTGAACCCTTCCAGAATTTTTGACCTTGACATTATATTTTTTTCAAGGTCAATTTAGAAAAAAAGTCATTGTTCATCTCTTGAATATACTTTGATAGAAGGACTTCAAACTTTAAACAAAGAACAATAATAATACACTGAGGTGTACTTTTGTTTTATATTTGACCTTGACCTTGTCTTTACTCAATGTCAAATTAAGAAAAAAATAATAAAATTTTGTCTGGGTCGTAACTTAAATACCCTTTGACATTAAGACTTCAAACTTAAAACATAGATAAATGGTATTGAGTAAGAGTGCACATCACCATAATTTGTGACCTTTACTAATCTTGTGTTTCAAGGTCATTCATTTTCTAAAAAATATTGTACAAATCATAACATGAGATTCATTCAACATAAAAACTTTAAACTTTTATCACAGATAGATAGTAAGTAACCTAGCTAGAACCTACCAAAATTTTTTACCTTGGCCTAATATTTTTTTTCCAGGTCTAATTAGAAAAAAAAATATTCTTGTCTTTATTTAAATATACTTTGATAGAAGGATTTCAAACTGTAAACAAAGAACTAAAATACCATGAGACATACTACTGTAAATTTTTTACCTTGACCCTTTTACTAACTCAAGGTCAAATTAAGAAAAAAATCAATTTTTTTTCCAGACCATAACTTCTAAATTCTTTGACAGTGATTTTAAACTTAAAACAAAGTTTGATGATCTAGCGAAAAATTGAACCATACCAAACTTTTTGACCTTGACTTATTTGGATCTTAGGGTCAGTCATCAGGAAAAAAATCCTTACAATAATGACTTGTATCATATATGGATGATATATAACATATACCTGACATCGTTCTTTTTCACTTATTAAATTTGCCCCATATTACAAACCTGGGGGAGAAGGGGAGACATTTGTTTTTTTTGTAAAAAAACAATACCCACTAGTTTATCATTATTACCATGATTGTTAAATAAGAGAATATTGGGCAAAACCAATATTGTGCCAAATACTTCCATGCACGTACATTATTTAAATAGCCTTTAAAATATACGGAATCTGTAAAATTAGGAAAATTTAATCTGATTTATATTTGCAATTTGTGATTCATGGGTTGTTGGTAGCAGAATTCGGGTGTTTTTTTAAAGCATCCGATTACTAAACGATGCATGGGACCGGAACAAAAAAAAAACATTGCCTAGTAGCCTGGACAAGGTTGAAATCGCGTATTTCCCAAAATCTATCATATCTTTACTTGCTTCAGTTGATAAAGAGGTCATGTTGTTTGTTTGGTAAAAATCCTGATGCATTTGTGTTCAAAGAAATGACATCTAATGACATTGAACTACGTCTATTTTTATAGTGGGATTTGATAATTTGAATTTGAGCATATTGATATTCAAAATCGCTAGATACTGATATTGATTATCATGAAAAAAATAGTGAAAAATACTCATTAAATGATTAGAGAAATAAGTTTACTAGATCTTTCAAACTTTTGTTGATATGGCATTTTTAAATGAATTGGCTTTTCATCAAATTTAATTTAACAGCATTGTACAATTTGCAAAAGTTTATTATAAGAAGTTAATTTCTGCCATTCTGTTTTGAATTCACTTATAAATATACCACCAAGAAATTCTTAAGCACCAGAATCATATATCGTCATATGGTCATATATGTATTGAATGAAATTCACATGAACTAACCTTATAGACGTCACTCATCTGCTCTTTTCTGATTTCCGAGGCTTGTCTTTAAAATTTTTGAGAGGCAGCTTTGATATGAATATGATGTGCCTCTTCCTCGAGGGATGAATCCCTAATTTTAAATAGAGTACTAAAGAAAAAATACATCATTATTATAAAGGCTTTCTGAAATTTTATTGTTGGTGTGACCCAACCTAAAAATTTCTTCGAATTCCTCTTATGTTTTTAATAATAGAAACTAGTATACATTGTTTGGATAGAAATGTCTTTTTTTAAAATTCCGATTGGTAGCAAAAATTACACACAACTAGATATATGGTATGTAAATATATTTAACCAATTGTCAATATTACATGCTACCTGCTAATGATGTATTTTTCTTTAGTCCTCTTTTTAAAAATTAATACAAATCTTTGGAACAAGAAGATTTTAATGAACATGAAAAGATGGTCAAATTAGATATTTCTTCCAAAATGGTCGAATTCTTTACACCTCATTGTTAAAGTTTCAAATGTTTTAGTTATGATATTATATTGTTAATCGGAAATAAGTGAATTTTTTAACTGCCGCGACCGCAGTCAGGATTATGTAGTCTGGATCGTAGTCATTACGAAATGTTATTACTGGTGTGACCCAACCTAAAAATGTCTTCGAATTTCTCCTATTTTTTTAATTATAAAAAAAATAATACCTTGTTTTGAACCTATTTTATCTTGAAGAACCCACTGACTGAAATGTGCAAATTTCTCCCACAACGCACAACTGATCGAACAACCCATGGGTAAACACATGTCGTAGTAATATTTGTTGTCAAATTTCAAACCTAACATGGTCATCAGGATGTACAGGACGAAAACGAAATGCTGACTTCACATCCATTTTTGCCAACTGACATTTTACCTATAGGATAAATTAAAGACAATACAGCATCAAAAGATGCATATTAATTAGTTACAGAAAGGGAATCTGGGTTCATAAAATCGTTGACGCTAAGATTTGCAGGATGAGAAAGATGATGAGTTAAGCGCCATCTTTTTTGGTAAAATACACATAGGAGATAATGTAAAATTTTGTAAAGGAATAGAGTCAAAGGTAGGTGCAGGTCTGTAGCTCCCGGTCTGAAAAACATCCTATGGACGACCTAGGAGCAACAGTACCTCCCATTGTAAAACTCTGCAATTAACGGCGCACCAAAAAATGCAAGTCCCTTTAAAGTGACATGTGAATAAAGGTCGACAAACTTTTGGTCATTGCACACTGGTGCCTCGTTTTTTATTCTTGATATTTAGGGATAGATTTCGTTCATTATCTATCTGGTATATGTAAAGCCGCGGACTGCTGGACAGTTAAAAAAAATGGACTTTCTAGGACTGGTGGACATAAATAACTGGATACTAACCGTCATACTTCTCTGTGTGACCGTGCTTTTGTGAGTATTTTTATACTTATATGGAAATGTATATTCTATATTTAGTTTAGTCAGTTCATACAACCTCTCTTTAGTTATGTTTTAATTTGAACTGTCTACGCCTTTGCCAAATTTGATGCTTTTAAAGGGGCATGGTCACGATTTTGGTCAAATTCTATTTTTATGTTTTTATTATTTACAATGCTTAAGGAGTGCATTTCCAATGACCAAATGAAATTGGAGAGTCAATAGTGAAGTTTTAAGCAAGATACAGGGCTCACAATTCTTTGTAATGTAAACAAGGCTCGTGCCCTGTGTTTGTTTACATAAGTTCAATATACCAGTAAAAAATCTTTTTCAAGCTGATTTTTCATATTCCTACTCATTTGAAGCATATATAAACAGATCCTAACGTTTACAACATTCATTTTCGGTCTTAAACTGGAGTTTTCACTTCAACGTTCAAAATGTAAACAAAAGCTTTGTTTACATAGCAAAGAATTGTAAGCTCTGTAACTCGCTTATAACTCAACGAATGACGCTCAAATTTTGGTTGCCTATTAAAAATGCCTTACTGAAGCATTGTAAACGTTAAAATGGGAAAAAAATTTTTGACCAAAATCGTGACCATGCCCCTTTAAACGTCATGTTTAAAATGTATCTATTCCTATTATTCAGATTATTACAAGTTTTCTCTCTCTCTCTCTCTCTCTCTCTCTCTCTCTCTCTGGTAGAAGGATAGAAGGCCGCGTCATCTAAAATGTCAAAACGCAGCCAGCGTTAATTCTTTCCATGTACATCAAGCTTTAGTAATTTGTTTTTCTAATCATTAGATAAGTATACTTCACAATTTGTTTTGATAATCAAAATCTGTACGTGACAATTACCAGTATCAATATGCTCAAATTCAATTTATCAACACCCACTATGAAAATAGACGTAGTTCGATGTCATTAAAGAGCACTATCAGTGTCATTTGTTTGAACACAAATACATCAGTTTTTTTTTTATACAAACAACATGACCTCATTAATAACTGAGCAAGTATCGATATAATAGAATTTGGGAAATACGCAATTCTTTTCAACCTTGACCAGTCTACTTGTTTATAGGCAATGCTTTTGTCGTTCCGGTCCCATGCATCGTTTAATAATCGTATGCTTTAAAAAAACACCCCAATGTTGCTACCGACAACCCAGGAAATATGTATCAGATTAAATTTTCCTAATTTTATTGATTCAGTATACTTTAAATGCTATTAAATAATGTACTTGCATAGAAGTATTTGGCACAACATTTGTTTTACACAATATTCTCTCGTTTTACAATCATGATAATGATAATCTAATGTTAAATGTTATCCACCTTCTGCAAGTAAAATAATGCAGCTTTTTAGCGAGTTATGCTTCAAGACTTTAGTCGTAATCTTAGGGGACATAACTATTAACCTTTTGAAATGCCCTCACCTCGACACACACTTGCTTATGCATGTTTATTACTTAATCCACATTTTGCCAAAGTTGTTTCCCTGTGCATAACTCGCTAAAACGTTGCATTATTTCACTTGCAGGAGTTGGAAAACATTAAACATTAATTTAACATTATTATCATGATTGTAAAATGAGAGAATATTGTGCAAAACCAATATTGTGCCAAATACTTACATGCACGTACATTATTTAAATAGCCTTTCAAATATACGGAATCTGTAAAAATAGGAAAATTTAATCTGATTTATATTTGCAATTTGTGATTTATGGGTTGTTGGTAGCAAAATTCGGGTGTTTTTGTAAAGCATACGATTACTAAATGCTTGGGACCGGAACAAAAAAAAGGATTGCCTATAGTCTGGTCAAGTTTAAAAAGAATTGCGTGTTTCCCAAAATCTATTATAACGATACTTGCTCAGATATTAATGAGGTCATGTTGTTTGTGTTAAATAAAAAACCCTGATGTATTTGTGTTCAAACAAATGACAATCCTTGTGTTCTTTAATGACATTGAACTACGTCAATTTTTATAGAGTGTTTTGATAATTTGAATTTGAGCATATTGATATTCATAATTGTTAGATACAGATATTGATTATCATAAAAAAAATGGTGAAGGAACTTATTTAATAATTAGAAAAATCAAATCACCAAATCTTTCAAACTTTTGTTGATATTGCATTTTTAATTGTATTGGTTTTTCCTCAAATTCAATTTAACAGCATTGTACAATTTGCAAAATGTTATTATCAGAAGTAATTTTCTTTCATTTTTTTTTTTAATTCACTTAATCTACCACCAAGAAATTCTTAAGCACCAGAATCATATATCTGTATTGAATGAAATTCAAATGAACTAACCTTATAGACCTACTCATCTGCTCTTTTCTGATTTCCGAGGCTTCTCTTAAACATTTTTGAGAGGCCACTTTGATATGAATAAGATGTGCCTCTTCCTCGAGGGATGAATCCATAATTTTAAATAGAGTACTAAAGAAAAATACATCATTATTTTAAAGACTTTCCGAAATGTTATTGCTGGTGTGACCCAACCTAAAAAATTCTTCGAATTTCTCTTATTGTTTTAATAATAGAAACTAGTATATACATTGTTTGGATAGATTGGTAGCAAAAATTACACACAACTAGAAGTTTTAAAAATAGATGGAAAGTCATATTTATTTATATGGTATATAAATGTAGTTAAAAATTTTTCAATATTACATGCTACCTGCTAATGATGTATGTTTCTTTAGTACTCTATTTAAAAATTAGTACAACTCTTTGGAACAAGAAGATTTTAATGAACATGAAAAGATGGTCAAATTAGATATTTCTTCCAAAATGGTCGAATTTTTTACAACTCATTGTTAAAGTTTCAAATGTTTTCGTTATGATATTTTATTATAAATCAGAAATAAGTGATTTTTTTAACTGCCGCGACCGCAGTCAGGATAATGTAGTCTCGATCGTAGTTATTACGTTTAGCCAAGATTTCGGTCCCTCGCATTGTCATTTACCCGAGCCTTCACTTCGTTTCATTTTAAGTTTTAACTTCCGGTCAACACCTTTGATGTTTAAGTGGTGAATTTATAGCTTGTGAAGATAATTTACGTATTACATATCAAATACTCATGTCTAAATTGGAAGAAAGATGGATGATTATTGGGGGTGGCGGTTTAGCTTTTCACTGAAAAACTAAGGGGTTTAGTTTTTCAGTGAGAATCTAACCGCTCCTTTTCTACCGGAGGATGTTAGGAAATATGTCATACAAATCTGATTTATACAATTGAAAATTTATCAAATAAAGAACAAACAAAATACAAAACAAACAAATGAAAACGAATAAATAAATAAAATAAATTCAGAATATAGCAATTCAAGTATTTTCTTCCATTACACCTGCAACTGCTAAAATCACACTCAATTATTTATGATTTTTTTTCATGTTACTAAGGCTATTATTGTCCATTACAATTTTCCAATTGGATAAAGCTGAATTCCGAGGAAAATAATTACTCCGAAATAAAATAATACCTTGTTTTGAACCTATTTTAATTTGAACAACCCACTGACTGAAACGTGGAAATTTCTCCCACAACGCACAACTGATCGAACAACCCATGGGTAAACACATGTAGTAATATTTGTTGTCAAATTTCAAACCTAATAATTGATGGTCATCAGGATGTACAGGACGAAAACGAAATGCTGACTTCACATCCATTTTTGCCAACTGACATTTTACCTATAGGATAAATTAAAGACAATACAGCATCAAAAGATGCATATTAATTAGTTACAGAAAGGGAATCTGGGTTCATAAAATCGTTGACGCTAAGATTTGCAGGATAAGAAAGATGATGAGTTAAGCGCCATCTTTTTTGGTAAAATACACATAGGAGATAATCTAAAATTTCGTAAAGGAATAGAGTCAAAGGTAGGTGCAGGTCTGTAGCTCCCGGTCTAAAAAAAATCCTATGGACGACCTGGAAGCTACAGTACCTCCCATTGTAAAACTCTGCAATTAACGGCGCACCAAAAAATGCAAGTCCCTTTAAAGTGACATGTGAATAAAGGTCGACAAACGTTTGGTCATTGCACACTGGTGCCTCGTTTTTTATTCTTGATATTTACGCGGAGTGCTGAACAGTTAGAAAAAATGGACATTCTAGGACTGGTGGACATAAATAACTGGATACTAACCGTCATACTTGTCTGTGTGACCATGCTTTTGTGAGTATTTATATACTTATATGGAAATGTACATTCTATATTTAGTTTAGTCAGTTCATACAACCTCTCTTTAGTTATGTTTTCATTTGAACTGTCCACACCGTTGCCAAATTTGATACTTTTAAACGTCATGTTTAAAATGTATCTATTCCTATCATTCAGATTATAACAAGTTTTCTCTCTCTCTCTCTCTCTCTCTCTCTCTCATGCTCTGTCTCTCTCTCTCTCTCTCTCTCTCTCTCGTAGAAGGATAGAAGGCTGCGTCATCTAAAATTTCAAAACCCGGCCAGCGTTAATTCTTTCCAATGTACATCAAGCCTTAGTAATTTGTTTTTCTTATCATTAAATAAGTATACTTCACAATTTGTTTTGATAATCAAAATCTGTACGTGACAATTACGAGTATCGATATGCTCAAATTCAAATTATCAAAACCCACTATGAAAATAGACGTAGTTCGATGTCATTAAAGAACACTATCAGCGTCATTTGTTTGAAAACAAATACATCAGTTTTTTTTTTATTTTATACAAACATCATGACCTCATTAATAACTGAGCAAGTATCGATATAACAGAATTTGGGGAATACGCAATTCTTTTCAACCTTGACCAGTCTACTTGTTTATAGACAATGCTTTTTGTCGTTCCGGTCCCATGCATCGTTTAATAATCGTATGCTTTACAAAAACACCCCAATGTTGCTACCGACAACCCAGGAAATATGTATCAGATTAAATTTTCCTAATTTTATTGGTTCAGTATACTTAAATGCTATTAAATAATGTACTTGCATAGAAGTATTTGGCACAACATTTGTTTTACACAATATTCTCTCGTTTACAATCATGATAATAATGATAAACTAATGTTTAATGTTATCCACCTTCTGCAAGTAAAATAATGCAGCTTTTTAGCGAGTTATGCTTCAATACCTTAGTCGTAATCTTAGGGGACGTAACTATTATCCTATTGAAATGCCCCTTACCTCGACACACACTTGCATATGCATGTTTATTACTTAATCCACATTTTGCAAAAGTTGGTTTCCTGTGCGGAGACAATACAAAGGTTAAAAGAGATAAACCCAACTTTTCCTCTTCTCTTTACAACTAAATATTTGAATGCCTTGTGGTGAAATCTCTTTGAATTTGGTTTCTTTCTTCGATGTGTGGATTGTCCATATCGGGTAAATCAATATACGCAACGAAAACAGAATTTTAATGTCAAACGACAAAGTTACAAACCTCTTAACAGCAAAGACTACATTGAGAAAGCTATGGGTTTCCCCAAAGATTGCGGCCTGCGGCCAATGGACAAAAAATTTGTAAAATGCGGATTGGTCTCATATCGGCCTCATACTACCCGAGCGATTTGACATTTTTATGCCAAAAACTATCCCCTAACCGTTTTTATATTATGACTGCTGTTTTGATATCTTCCTCTCTTCCCCGGAATATTAAAAACATTCCACCTCCTTCTATTTCGTCACTATTTATTTAGCAATCTTTAAGGTAGCACGATGTATGTGTTTATATTACATGTAGTTACTAAGGTATCCAAGCAACCGAAAAATGTTAACAGATCACACTTTTACATATACATACAGTGAATAAGATATGACAACACAAAATTCGGAGCCATTATACTAAAACAATGATTTAAGAATCTATATCACTAATTTACAATCAAACTTTGCGGAAAAGTACGAATCTCTCGTCATGTCGCAAGCTTTACATACAAAGTTTCTATTTTTGTAACACCACTTTCATTGGATTTTTAACAAGTAAAATAAGCTTTATTTTAAGTAATGCACCTCCATTATATGTTGCAAGTAATATTTTGATGTCATTCCTGATGCTTACTGAAATTGATTTTGTCTTAAGTTTCATTACATATTAAGCTATAAGGGAAATGTTTTTGTAATATTAGAGTTAAATCATTACATACCAATACATATTCATAATGTATAAATCAGCGTCTTATAATTGATTGTATGACCAAAAAAGGAGAAAATCCTTACATACGAATGAAAACAGGAAACAAATTCAAACATGAAAAATGACAATAACAAACTGTTAACCATCTCAAAAATCCACAATGCGAAATACGAATTTAAGCAGAGAAACACGGACCTCTAAAAGATAGAGGTGGGATTAGGTGCCTAGGAGGAGAAAGAATCCCCTGCCGACCGGTCGCACCCGCCGTGTGCTTATTGTCAAGATCATGAAAAACAGAAGAAACCGTAGTCAGTCCGGTGTATAAATAATGGTCTTACAAGTATGAAAAACCGCAGTCAGCATGTGTCCTTATGAAACATTGTACTTGCTGAGGAGGTCGTTGTATCATAGAACTTGCGTAAAGATGATTTTAAGATGCATTGCAACTGTTTTGCTTTTTTGGCAGATACTCGCGATGGAAGCACAGCGTATTCCGGAAGTATGGAATCCCCGGTCCCCCGCCTACACCGTTCTTTGGGGTTTTCCTGAGATACATTATAGAGGTAAGACTCACATTCGGGGTTGGGGGAATATTATTGATACGCTATGCATAAAATTGTTATACAATGCTATGAGATTTGTATGTTATGCTGTAAAAATTGACATGAATGGCTTAATGATTTGGTATGTTACGGTATGTTTTGAGATTTGATAAAAAACGCCTCCGTATACTGAAGAGTTCCAAACATTTTGAAGTAAAATGGTATGAAGTCAAAGTTTACCACTAATCTGTTTTGTGAACATTTATTCTTTAAAATAAAAACATTTAAAACCGAGTTATATCATGTTGTATGATTTGCTTTGGTATGCTATGGTATGAAATGACGAATGAGCATTTATGAAATTGTATGCTACAGTATGAGACTCCAAAGCCATGGTATGAGATTCAAAACTGCTATGATATGCTATGATGTATGTTGTAAAAATATGCTTGAACTGACTCTACCGATGGATATAAAAAAACACGAAACCCGTGTAGGACTTATGAATGGAATATAAAATATGAAGACTCTAAACTATTTGAATTTCTTTAAATTCGCCTGATTTATTTAAATAGGTACATGTGAATTATAGTTTTGAATTACATGTATACTAAAAAAAATTGTATCGCATATTCTTGGCTTTACTTAATTACACTATTTTCTGTATTATTGATCAGACTGTTTAGCCGTCTCTGTATATCAAGTAACAAAAATATTTCTTCTGTGTTTTATTTGTTGTACGGGGATTACGTAATGTACGGGGATTACGTAATGTCAACGATGCAATAAAATTGTGCGAAATTCGTCTCACGAGACAACAATTCTAGCTTTAAAACTGCTATGTCAATTCAGATATGAAAATGTTAATGCATTGTTATTATCATATCTGAAGATATATTTAATAGAGCATGAGGTAAGGATAGTCGCCGCACGCTGCCGATGTTATTTCCAGATCCTTAGCTATATGTTAAAACTTTATAATTTGATCCTGAACAAAAAAACTGGTCATTTAGCTTTATTGAAGTTTTTTTAAAAATTATTTTTTAGAATTGAACAAATTATTACTCTTTTTGTGTTTGATAGAGTAGACTATTTGATTATTTGATGTGCAATCAGTTTTATTGATGGTTATTCAAAATGTCATAAACGTAGCCTTTTAATATGGCTGATGACATGAGAATCTAGCTAATTTTTTCTCCAGGGCGTATGAACTATCTAATTTATTCATCAACATGGCATATGCTTTTATAAAACATTTAAACTACTTTAAAAATACTTTGTTCACTCACTCACTCATTCACTCTCTCTCTCTCTCATTTTTAGGTTTATATATCAATTTCAATGCATTTTCTAGTTATTTATATATATTGATGCAAAACTGCACCATGCATCTTTATTCGGTCTTTTAATTTCTAGATCTAGAAGGAAAAAAACCACGTTTAACCGAATGGGCGGTAACATTTCCTATCTACTTTTTAGAACAGTTAGAAAAGTATATGTACCATGTACCATGTACTTGCTTTAAAATGAAAACCTTAAAAAAGAAGTGAATTTATGATGCGGCGATGTCACAATCACGTTATAAAGTAAATTAGAATAATTTAATTCTGTTTATAACGCGCTTTCTGATTGGCCTAAAAATAATTTTATATCGTACATGCATAAAGAATGTTGCCTACATTATAGTAAGGCTAACGTCAAAAACGTATCAATCAGCCTGACATTACGTTTGAATTTTGTCCATGTTAATGTCATTTTATAATTAAAGGTCAGATGACCGTTTTTATTTACAATTAAAAAAAATTATAATCAATGAATTCAATATTTATTAGTTTTATACGATATAAAATGGTTTGAAACAGTTTATGCATTTTATAAACCGCTTCGCGGTTTATAAAGCGTAATATGCCCTAAACCATTTAATAAATATTGAATTCATTCCTTAAAGAAAACATCGATTACATCATAGTAAAAAAGATAGAAAGAAATACGTAATAATCTGGAATATACTACATGTATATAAAGTATCAACTGGACGGTACAGATAGTTTAAACCAGGCAAATATAAAAATCATAGAAAAATACATGCATGTGAAATATTTGAAAAATAAATCAATAGGTCTGATGAGCTAGACAACTTAGTTAGCAAATATACTGGAAAAGACAAATCAAAGATTACAGATGTAGATCTAAAATAATTGACCGTGATATATAAAAAGACTTCCTGTGAAAAAATTCAATTAAAATGCTTACAAAACAAGAAAAACTCAGAAGATCAACAGCCAAATGGACAGAATGGCATATTGACGGACATAAAAAATGACTCAGAGACAAAATGAAAAAATGCCACAATAACAGATGGACAAAATGACTTACAGACAAATGGACATAATGACCTACAGACATATATACAGAATGACATACAGGCAGATGGCCAGAATGACATACTGACAGATGGACAGAATGAAACAGATAGATGGACAGAATGACATACCCAGACAGATGGACAGAATGACATACAGGCAGATGGACAGAATGACATACAGGCAGATGGACAGAATGACACAGACAGCTTGACAGAATGACACACAGACAGATGGACAGAAGGCCACACAGACAGGTTGACAGAACGACACACTAAAAGATGGCAAAATGACTTACAAACAGATGAACGAAATCGTATACAGACCCTTGGACAGACAAACAGGCAGATAAACAGACTGAGATTTTGACACACAGACTGACGGACAACACGGCATATAGACAATTCAGATAGAAAGAATGACACACAGAAAGATAAACACGTAATGACAGACAGACAAGAGGACATTATGATACATGCAAACGGTCAGAAAGACAGACAGACAAATAGGCAGACAGACTGACATATTTACGGACAGACAGACGGAAAAAATTCAGGAAATTGAGACGTTTAGTCGGTCGCTGATAACTTATTTATATCAGACTGTATCTGTTATCAGAAAACCACATTTATTTTGCATGGCAATCACCATGACATCCAAAATTCACAGTTTTTGCTCCAGATATTTGCAATCTATATTGATATAAGATATGTGTTTTTATTACCAAAGGTTTCATTTTTGTTCAAAGGGACTGGCTCTGACAGACCAAGACCTCGCAAAGAAGTACGGAGACTTGGTTGGGTAAGTAAACATGAAACTTCGAACAATTCAGCAAACCTAAATTCAGACCAATACAACAAAAGTACTAAAGGTATAGGTTATTATAGAATTGATAAAAGGTAAATCCAGGTCAATGCCACTAAGTTACACTGTAAGGTTTATTCAGATTGAAAGGTAAATCCAGGTAAAAACGGCAAACGTAAATCATAGTAAATCGGCAAAGGTAAATCAAAGTCAATACAATAAAGGTAAATCAAGGTCAATCAGACACAAGTGAATCCAGGTCAATACGACAAAGATGAATCCAAGTCAATACGACAAAGGTCAATCCAGGTCAATCCAATTTAAGTGAACCCAGGTCAATACTACAAAGGTGAATCCAGGTTAATACGACAAAGGTAAATCCAGGTGAATCCGATTTAAGTGAACCAAGGTCAATACAACAAAGGTGAATCCAGGTTCATACTACAAAGGTTAACCATTTAAGTGAATCCAGGTGAATCTGATTTAAGTGAATACAGGTCAATACGACAAAAGTGAATAAAGGTCAATACGACGGAGGTAAATCCAGATAAAACGACAAACATTTATCAAGGTAAAATGACAAACAAATCTAAGTAAATTCATTAAAAGGTTAATCCATATTAAGGCAACAAAGGTCAATACGACAAGTTAATCCAGGTCAATATACGTTAAAGGTTAATCAAGGTCAATATAAGTCAAAGGTTAATCCAAGTAAATATACGTCAAAGGTTAATCCAGGTTAATATACGTCAAAGATTAATCCAGGTTCTTCAATAATCACCTCAAAATTCACGATTTTAGAATTTGATAAAGAAAGCATTGCACAACTCAGCCTGAAAATGACTGTGGCAAAATAAAAAATAAAAAACACAACATAAATATGTAGATATCATTGGTTGATATCCATACACACTCTGATCTTCAATCATTTATCGATATTGTGTTTGCAAATTAAACTAACGCAACTGAGGTTTTTAAATTAAATATTTTAAACAATTCTGCATTGAAAATTATATTATGTATCGACTTACATGTATCTATTGTAGAATTTTTATGAACACCATGTGATTTTTACATATATATATATATATATATATATATATATATATATATATATATATATATATATATTTATTTAATGTGTATTTGTAACGATAATTAATGGATTGTTATTAATAAGACAAGAATACATGCAATTGGATTTTAAGTTAGTCACGTTAATTTGTTACTAAATTAATTTGACAGGGTTTATATGGGGCACTCACCGATGCTGTTGGTTTCAAACCCTGAGACCATCAAGGAAATCATGGTGAGAGATTTCTCTAAGACCCCGAATCGGCCGGTAAGTCAACTTTAAGGTGTAATATCCCTCTGCTTTTAATTTTATTATATATATTTTTAAAAAAAATCCGTATTGATTTTTATTAAAGTCAATATCAAGAGATTCAAATGAAACAAAGTTTTCTAAAGTTTTCTAGCGCTGCTAGATTTTTCAAATATAGATAATGTGTGTAATCATGATATGAAGAAAATTAGACATAGTGATTATAAAAATCAAATTTTTACCATCGCAGCATAAAATTAAAAAAATGAAATGTATATTAAATAATATATAGTTATATACAATGTCATTTTATGTTACAAAACATAATGAAGCGCTGCTTTTTAGTTTAGAATAACACTTTGTTGTTAAGGTTTGTAACAAAAACTGCTTCAATCAGCAAGCGTTATCTTTCTTTTTCATAACCTATTGTATGTTTTACATACAGGTTTTACATAAAGTACATGATAAATTGCCATAGTTTCTAATTTTTAAGAAAATGTTTTCTGTTTTTAAAATTTGGATAAGATGATAGTAAATGGTCCATATGTTTAAGAATGCTTAAAATGTCAACAAGAGCATTTTTATAACATAAAAAGGGGATCATAAGAATGATCTTCCAGTAATTGGTATATAAATCTCAATATGGGGATATATTATCTTGAATAAAATGTGGTATATAATTGGTCTTTTTTTATTTTATTTTCCCATTAGTGCTCTCTCAGAATAGAAGACCCTTATTCAATTTTAGACACTTGAAATGTTATAAGTTTCAAATAATGATGACTAAGTCTAGAGTGTACAATTGCCTTAGTGACGCTTTTACCAATTATAATTCATTTACCTTTGTAAAAGAGCTATTAGGAGAAAAATAAAAATTTTCCATCTATAAGATTATCTGGCCTAAAACATCAAACACGTATTGTTCATGTACTGTACTTGTACATACATTATAGTTATATTTGAAAAAAAAATGCATTGGGGGAGGGGAGAAAGGGGGTGGGTATAGATATTACCTCATAAAAATTTGATCAATATGATAAGTTTCTAGTAATTTTTTGTAAAAGATTTCTAACTTTTTTGCCCCTTGCTAAAAGTTAAAGTCCGTTATGTTTCGTTCCGTTCAAATGTTTTCTTTCTATATTTGAATTTAAATAAATGTCACCTTCCAGCATAAAATGGGGTCCAGCACCACCTCCTTTGTTGCTACATGCCTTAATCATTGAAACGAAGTGAGAATATTTTCTACAGAAGTTAACTTTTATATCAGAGGAACATTTCATCTTAAACAAAGAACACTATTTACAAAAAAATACCAACAGGTTACACAGCGGTAATTCTTCTCATTATAAAGTACTAAAAGGGAATACAAAATCTATAGAATAAATATGTTTGTTTCTTGACAAAATATCTTATATTTGAAAACTGATAAATTTTACATTACATCTGTATCAGCTTTCACAAAAAGGGCACTAGATGCCACATTCTCTTTAAATATCTAGCATCAAACAGGCCCACCCTCTAAACCACGCGTTTCCGTTTGTATAGAAACAGCCTGGATCTCTTCAGGGAGTTGGTGCATGTAACTGAGAATTGCTTTATCAGGAGGTAGTCCTTATATAAAATAGTCGTTATCTAACGAGATTTATGAAATTCAATTTTTATAATAGTTTTTATAATAACAAAAAATAGTGAGATGTCGGTCAAAGAAAAAATACTGCTTCTGACGTTTATAACTAAAACTACAGTTGATGGATAAATTACCGGTGTGAAAGAAACATTAACATTGAAATTTTCAGTTATTCTGACTTTTGATGTATATTCTATGATGCGCACTAGCATGAGACATAGCATGAGAAATATCAACAGATCAAGTACAGATCAAAGCCCATTGAATAAAAAGACTGCTTATTACATGTGTTTCTACGTTGATTAATTTTTTCACTTAAAACATTTTATTGGGGAATAATTGCGTTGATGAAGCTATGAACGCAATTGATGGTTGTAAGGAATTTACAGCAAGAGTATAACATGGTTATGCAGACATAATTGACAATACTAGTATTATGACAATTATTATCATTATATATATATATATATATATATATATATATATATATATATATATATATATATATATATATATATATATATATGAATATAAATTTGATTTGCTATCGTAAGGTGAAAAAGTGCTGCCATTGAATACCTACATTTGTTTTAACGTTTAAGTGTTTTATTATTACAGAAGACATTTACTCCCAGGAATGAAGTGGCACAGACTGTTATAAATACAGACGATGACCACTGGCGTTTCCTTAAAAAAACGCTGCTACCGACATTTTCTTCCTGCAAGATGAGGATGGTGAGTGTCTCGTGTCACAAAACACTTCCGGTGGTACAACTATCAACTATAAACGTTGTCCACCCCTTAGCTCTGGAAAATCTCTGAAAAAACAAACGTATTTAATTCATAGCAAAAGTGAAGTAAACAAAAAAATAATAACCACAATCGACTCAAAATATGCTTTGGTCTCCTCGGGCTAACAAAACTCTTCCTGTTTTATAAAATTGTATTCATCAGCGATGTTACATTACAGATGGAACCCTTGTTTAAAGCAAAATATGAGCAACTTATGGCCAATCTGAAAGAAAGATCCAAGACTGGAGAGCCAATCGAATTCAAGGGGTGGGTTTTATATAGTATACCCTTAATAGTGTCTTATCTTCAATATGTTTTGCATCTTTGTTGACCTTTAAAATAATGTTTTAAAAACTTCCTCTGATTTGATTGACCACTTTTGACAACACAATGAACCGGTGTCGCTTACGTTATCTTGAATAGTCACATAACATGTATTATTTCCTATGTAGCTTGTAACACGACATTTGATTTGCTAATGAGCGATGTGTAAATTTCCGTACACCCGACTTGAGCTGGGGGAAAATAACGTGACGTCACATAGCATAAAATGCGTAGACAACGTGACGTCATAATGCATGAAATGCGTAAATGGTATGTCTTGAAAGTGTAATTCACCATTGATTGGACATGGAAAACGGATTTATTTGGTTTACATGGGAAATAAATTCTTTATCCAGGTCCAATCAAGGGTTACGGGGATTTACCCTCGTGTTGTATTCCATACACCCTTCGGCCTCAGGGTGTATGAAATACAACCCGAAGGTAAATCCTCGTACACCCTTGGACCTGGATAACTAATTATTTCTTTTTACAACCATGAATAATAATTAATAGCAAAATTCTTTTCGTTTTGCACAGGATAGTATCTTTATCCCAAGCGATTATTAGGAGATTGTATTTTGTATTTGTGTAACCATTCTAGTGTTTTCGGTGCCTACACGATGGACCTCACTGTCGCCACTTTCTTCGGTGTAGACATTGACTCCCAGAAAAATCCGGACAACGAGGTTTTGAAAAATGCCAAGATTTTCTTCAGCAATGGCTTCACCCCAATTTTATTAATGATTTGTAAGTTTCTTAATGAGTTTCCATGTGTGTATGATTTTGTTGGAGGCGGGGGTGGGGGAGGAGGAGTTAATGTCTGAGAATGGGAAGGTTTTATACACTATTTATTTTTGGAAATTCAATTTTTTTTTTCAGATAATAAAATTGAGACTAACATAAATAAAAAAATGACAATAACAATCCGTCAACCATCTCAAAAATCCATAAAACGAAATACAAATACAAAGTGGCAAATTTCATGAATTATGCGTTTAGTAAAAACAATTCGCACTTTACAAAAAACTTTACCATGATTAATCATTTCTATTATATAACTGGCTAAGAATGCATGTTGAGTTTTTTTTTTTGTGAACAGTACATGTATATTATATAAATGTAGGTTCTTTTATCTAACAGTGATGTTTCCAAAATTAGACGCACTGTTGGACTTGCTCGGCATCTCTCCCCTGAATCCCACGGACATTATGGCAACCTTCCGAAACGTAGCCAGTCAGGCGGTCACTATCCGAAAGGAAGATAGCTCGGTACTTGATATATATGAGATATCAAAAATAGATATAGTTCTGTATGTGATTTATGTGATATATCAAAAGAGGGATACTTTAGTACGTGATTTATGTGAGATATCAGGGAGGGGAATAGTTCGGTACGTGATATAAGATATCAAGAAGGAGGATAGTTAGGTACATGTACGTGAATTATGTGAGATATCAAGAGAAGAATATTTTTGGTAAGTGTTTTTTGTGATTTATTAGGAAATTCGGTACGTGATGTATTGAGATATCAGGATGGGAAATATTATAATACGTAATGTTTGTGAGATATAAGAAACGGTGATAGTTAGATGCATGTTTTGTGAGATAGGGAGCTACTAAGTACCTGGTTTTGTGAAAATTAGGGAAGGGGAAGGGATAGGGGTAGTTTAATACGTGATTTATGTGAGATATCAGGAAAGGGGATATTTCGGTACGTGATGTTTGTGAGATATCAGGAAGGGGGATATTTCGGTACGTGATTTTTGTGAGATATCAGGAAGGGGGATAGTTTGGTAGGAGATTTATGTTAGATATTAGGAAAAGGGATAGTTTTGTACGAGATTTATGTTAGATATCAGGAAAGGGGATAGTTAGGTACGTGATTTTGTGAGATATCAGGAAAGGGGATAGTTAGGTACGTGATTTATAAAGATCAGGAGAGGAATATTTTGGTATGTGAATTATGTAAGTTGTCCGAAAGGATTCTTGTACTGTTTCTTTGTTATTTTTGCAATTGAAAAAAGTGTCTTTTAATATTCAACCAGTTCCATCAGTTAATTTTTCAGAGTTTCATTTAAATCTAAAAAATTCTAATATATATATATATATATATATATATATATATATATATATATATATATATATATATATATATATATTG
Organism: Magallana ariakensis; assembly: GCA_020458035.1. Taxonomy (NCBI): domain Eukaryota; kingdom Metazoa; phylum Mollusca; class Bivalvia; order Ostreida; family Ostreidae; genus Magallana; species Magallana ariakensis. Next base: position 4,643,908 of record CM035820.1, on the reverse strand, counting down.
TACACACATATTATGATTTGTTTTAGGTCATTCGGTTTTGATGTGAGATAAATTCTTTTTCAATATTCATATTTTGTGTTGGTTGCATGTAACATTAACCAAATTGGTGTGATGAATTGTTTACTTACATAAAAAATTACTTCAATTTATTAACAGTCAAGAAAAGACCTGTTGCAATTAATGTTGAATGCTCACCGTGATACAGACGTTAATGAGGACCAGAAAGCTCAGAGTTACGAGAAGGGCGCCGACAAGTGTAAACAGAGGGGTACGGTATACTGCTATCTAATCAATTAGATATACAGAGAGGTACGGTACATTGCTATTTCATCGATTAGACATACAGAAGGGTACGGTATATATTTTGCAATTTAATCAATTAGACATACAGAGAGGTACGGTATATTGCTATTTCATCGTGTTAGATAAGCAGAGGGGTTCTGTAATTTAATATATAATAATATGTGATTATAAAAAATTAACTTTTTAAAGTTTAAGATATTTTTCATGTGAAGTTTTTTCTTAATTACGTTCCTACTAGTTTTTCAAGTTTAAGTAAGGTTTGTTACACGGCCTGACGAGGACGCGCTTTGCGCAGCTGAGGTAACCTTGTGACAACTTTTTTGTAGCATGGTCTTTGTGTCTAGATTGAATGATAAAGCGTATCAGATTTTGATTGTTAAGGACCAATTGGACAATCAGTCAACAGTGTTCTGAGATATATTGACTCTGGCCAAATCTTAAAGCGGTAGACAAAATGGCAGAGGAAGCGTTGTGTTTTATAGACATACAAGAAAAAGCATAAATAACACAACTCTTAAAACCTCCATTCTATGAAAAAGGTTATCGTATACTGACCCGAGTGATTGGTCCAATGATTAATTAATTAAATTTTCCATTCAAAAAGACCCGTGCAGGCATCAGTGATATCCCATAGGCAATTAAATGGAAATTTGCGGTCATTAGAAGGGAACCATCCGACAATAATAAATCAAAGTCAATTCACGAGTTAAAAATACATTTTGACCAAAAAATGTGTTATATAAATCTTAAAACTGAGAGAAAACTTATATTAAGTTAATCAAATATCAAGATTAAATTCTCAAGCATCTTGACGACTCGTGTTCAGTTACGCTGTAAATAAAAGTCCTCCCTATTTTACAGGTTTAACAATGGACGAGCTCCTTGGTCACTCCATTCTGTTTACATTAATTGGATACGATACAACGTCAAATGCTTTGACATTCACAGCGTATAACCTGGCTACACACCCCGAATGTCAGGAGAAACTAATTGACGAAATCGACACTGTGCTTGGAAAGGTCAGAACTGAAGTTATAATAGTGTATACAGGGAAATATTCAGCCCCGTTTTTTTTCGCCCCTTTCGCCCTCGTTGTCAGCGAGCGATTATAAGACTGGGCGAATTCCAATACTTTATAATATCTTCCTTTAAATACACCTGTGTCTAGGCGAGTTCAAGACGGGATGAAACTGTTCGCAAGTGTAGAAGGGCGAAAATTACACGTCGGGGCAAAAATAACCCTGTGTACAGTATATCTCTCACAAAACACGAACTATTTTTGCATATACTTTTTATAGACAATATATAAACTAATATGTCGTTAGTGCAGTTTAGCAAAAAGGGTAGATTACATTAAAGTTTTTAGATTAAGTTTTTGAACTACTTGTATATGCAGGATTTTAACTGGGAGCTAAGGACTTCATGTAATCTTAAGTTGGAAAACTGACTTGCCTCTCTAACCTTAATTGGCACTTTTATGGTAAAAGTAGGAAATGAAGTTCGGCGAAAAGAAAATGTTTGATGATAATATGTGTTTCCTATTCGTTGTTACATAATCAAACCTGCTTTTACAATGATAGGAATTACCCAATTTCGACAATGTCCGGAGACTGGATTACCTGGAGAGAGTGTTTTGTGAGACTCTGAGGCTATATCCACCAGCCGCCAGGTATACTCTGTGTAGTTAACTCTAATACTGATCCATCCATAAAACTGATAACCAAAGAATAATTTAAATTCTTTGTGGTTTAATTTTTTGTAGATTTTGTGAGACCCTCCCTTACACACAAAGTCAAATTATCAATCATTTTTATATATTTATATAAAACACAGTATCCAATAAATGAAAAAATGACAATAACAAACCGTCAACCATCTCAAAAATCCATTAAACGTAATAAAAATTCAAAGCAGAGCAACACGGACCACGAAAAAGATAGAGGTAGGATCAGGTGCCATGGAGGAGTGAGCATCCTCTGCTGACCGGTCACACCCGCCGTGTGCTCTTTGTCGTAATTGAAAAAAAACCCGGAAAAGTCCGTAGACAATTAGATGATTAATTATGGTCTAACAATTAGTATGTAAAACGTCAGTCACCATGCGACCAAGTGGAAGATTGTATTTGCTTACAAGGTTGTTGTATCGACCATAGAACTTGTTTGACAGTAGCTTGCCTCGCCTTAGAAACTGTTTATACGAAGAGCATGCCCTTGCGTATCGAATTAACTGAGAGACAAAAACACCATATGCAGGTGATGAAGGTATATTGCTACATAAGTAAGGAAAGTTGACTATAGAAAAATTGAAGTCATCGCGTTTATCATAAAGTTTTGTTGTTAGGTTACCATCAATGTCCATTTCCAGTAAAATATCCAAATATGAAACAGATGACGCAGACTCTGTGGTATCCATTCATTTAGCTAGTACACCCACAACAGTTAAGACACAGCAACAACAACAACAAAAAAAAAACAAGTACATACACGGTAAGCAAAATCTATAACAATTAAATCCACAACAATTAAATTCACAAGTAAATTTACAACAAGAAGTTCTACCAGAAGTTAACCAACAACAATCTAATCCATAACAAGCTACATATGATTCACAGCAAGTTACATGTAATCCACAAAAAGTAAATCTACTGCCAATGAATTCAAAAACGGTTGCACGCAACAAGTAAATTTACAATTTAGTTTACAACAAATAAACCCAGAGCAAGGTAATCCAAAACAAATAAATTAACAACAATAATCCATAACAGATAAATTACCAACATGTTACACCAAAAAACATTAAGTGGTCCTGAAATAAATTGACATTTCATTAAGATATGCACCCATGAAAATAAATGATTCTACAGTAATATTGCTTTTACAAGAAGTATTTTAACGTGTTTGTTGAATAAATATGTATTGTTAAACCAATGTTCATGTAGGGTTTTTCATTTTCAAAAAAATTTATATTTTGAAGAACTAGCCGTCTTGCAGAGAATGATATTGTTATAGATGGATACACTATTCCGAAAGGGACAGACATTTCTTTTCCAATATATAGTATCCACAGGGATCCACGCTTCTGGGAAAATCCGACCAAGTTTGACCCTGAAAGGTATATATAAACAGTTGTGGATTCATGTGGACTATATGAATTTATATGATTTGTATTATTCTTCAAGTACTAAATTCTGCGCCTTAAAGAATAAATACAGTAATTGATTGAAATAATTCGAAATTTAATTCTATGGAAAACTAGGTTCACACCAGAAAACAAGGCCAAACGACACCCGTACGCATTTTTACCCTTTGGACACGGTCCCCGAAACTGTATAGGCATGCGCCTGTCCCAAGTTGAGATGAAGTTTGCCATGGTTTACATCCTTCAACATTTTCGATTTAAGACATGCTCAGAAACAGAGGTGAGATGAAACAATCAAATATTCACCAGCAATATCTAACATTGAGTACACCAATGACTATAAGAAAAATAAACTCCTTAAAGGTATATGTGGCGTATTTTTAGTGAATAACAATAATAAGATCTGATTATTTGCTTCATTTCTTTACTTAAAGATGGGACTTTCACATAAATTACGCTTTATAAGTCAATCGCATACCAAAGATAAAAGAAATCAAAAAAATATTTTTTATTTTTACCGGCACGGTAAAAAATACAAAAGATTTGAATAACCCCGCCTTAAATGGGTCACGTGACATCCATCTTGGTCTATCAACAAGAATGGCGACGACGAGAATGATAGGTATACCGTTAAGTTTGACAGATTTGGCAATGAAAGAAAAAAGAGACAGACTGACAAGGATAGGAACAAAGGGAAGATTGTCATCGGAGACCATGTAGATTGATGGAACAGGAATTAAAGCCGAATTAAACTTAAGTTTCCATGATGAAGTTGTAGGGGTTTTGCTAGTCAGGTTCGTGCTCCATGTGTCCCGTGTCTTTACTTTATAAGTTTTAAACCACAAGTGGATTTTCGTTTAGATGAATTTTTTAATAAAGAATAAATAAACACCCTCAGTACATGCATCCCTCATAGAGAGGGGTATTTACTCCGTTTAGCGTGTCGATGATGCTAAAATCGTGCTTCGTCTCTATTACACTTAATAAACAATTTATATCGTTCTACATTAATGAATATCGGAATAATAATGCTTCGAGTATCATCTGATATAAGAATTATTTAATTTAAGACATGAAAAACGTGATTCTAATTTGTAAACAAAACTCTTCTTCCATCGTGTTTTCAATGCCAGGTTTTCCCGCACTCATGCGCAGTGGCGTTATAAATGGCGGATCACATTAATATTCATCAGACGTGAAGCAAAGTTAAGAGACAAATAACTAAAGACAGAACATGTTTTATGGGCCTAGAGTTTGTGAAACGTCTAATTATAAAAAGCATGATGTTTATTTTTACTCAAACTCACGTCAAAAATTTTACTCCAGATACGCCACATATACCTTTAACACTGCAAAGAGATCAAATCATCTGGAAATAGTATGTTAATTAAAATGCATGAAATAAGAATATAAGTTTATTTAAGTTATTCAGTTCAATCAACAGAAATCAAACAAACAATACACCTCAGCAGAGTAATTATCATAATTAAAAAATATTACGAATACGAGTCTGTTTTTTGTGGTGATGCGTGTATATATTCTAGTAAAATTTTGTAGAATTTTGAAAACTGATAGAAGTAAATATTGATTTTAAAAAAAATGTTGTTAAGAGTGTGTAAAAGTATGTTTTACTATTTTACTCTATAAATAATTATATTTTTATAATAAAGAAAATGTTGATCAAAATGAATTTTTATTAGGGATTTTTATTTAAGATGATATGGGGTACCTGTCTTTATTAATTTGAATAAAAGAACACGATCATCAAAATTTGTTTGAAAGGTCAAAATTATAAAAGCCCCAGAGGGATGCGAACTCTTGACTTACAGATTCGCAGTTATCTCTCTAACCAATTGGGCTACGCTATTAGGTAACAATTTCGAGAAAGAAAAGAATTATAAAAGTATAATAAAATTTTACTTTATTTTAATGTTTATTTCGATTGAAAATACGTCACGATATGGAGGTGTCCCATACCACCTTAAATGATAGCATCTCTCTGATAATTCATAGACTATTTTGGATAATTTTTTTCAGATTCCAGTGAAAATATCTAAAGCTATGTCTTTGAAAGCAGAAAATGGTGTAAAGTTGCTGTTAGAACCACGCACCTGAAAGACGGAAATCTTAGCAAATGCAAAACATTAAGAAACTCTATAAAAAACAATTAGATTAGACATTCATATATTGGCAGGACAATATTCGTAACTTATATAGTACAGATACCTTTATATTTTGTACGATTAGTAGATGACATGTAATATTGACAGCGATAAGTATGACATTTCCATCTATTTCTAAAACGTCTAATTGTGTCTGACAGTGTGTCATTTTTGCTATCAATGAAAAATAAAAAAAGATATTTTTATACAAACAATGTATACTAGTTTCTCTTTTTAAGAAAAATAAGAGGAATTCAAAGAAATATTTAAGTTTGGTCAAACCAACAATATAATTTCGGAAAGTCTTTAAAATGATGATGTTTTTTTCTTTAGTACTCTGTTTAGAAATTTATTAAAAATTGATACAAAAACTTCTTGGAACGAGAAGATTGTTATGAGCATAAACTTTGGCATTGTTGTCGAAAAGATGGTGAAATTAGATATTTTATCCAAAATGTTCGATTTCTTAATAACTGTAACGTACTTGATATGATTGTATATATAATTTAAATTTCCCGCTTTTCTTTTTACTCTCTAAACCTGTTACTGGAGTGACGTGTACACTGCTAATTTTAAATACCGCACTCCAGTCCCTGCAGTCCAGCAGAGTGGACGTGTGTCTGTTTAGAGGCACGTTGTAGTCTCCAAGATTGGGAAACTTCTCCCTACTTTGTACATTTCTGGGTGTTTGTCACAAATTTCAAGGTATTTGTTTTTATTTTTTTATGTTATAGGCGTTTAATTGTTTATTTGCTATGTTAGAAAGCTTAGTTTAAAAGCACGTGTTCGAATGGAAAATTGTCATTTTAGTACTGAATACTAACGATAAATTGTTTAAAGTTTATTCCATTCTATTTGAAAAGTAATTATGTTTAAGGGGATGACGGTTTATACCAGATTGTATGCTGAATTGTCATAACGTCGGAGACGACTACGGAGGGCCAGACCCGCCATTGTTCATCTATTACGGGGACACGTGGTGATGGTGCATGGTAGCCGGAAGCAGTCTACGCTGGAGGCGTGTGTATATGTGTGTTGTGTTGTGGCGTCCTACCTGTCTACGTACCGGAGCAACGGTTGTGTCATCTGTCCGTGTGCTTGTCTATATGTGATGTCCGGGGTTTGGGTGTAAAGTCGCCGGTAATATACTGAGGAGCCAGGACAACGGAAAAGTGACAAAATTGATTAAAATTTCACTTTTATTGTTTTGAATATTTGGTTCTAATTGAACTGTAGTGATATTTATTGAAAATTGATTTGTAATTTGATAAACGAGTTTAAGGAAATTATTTGAAAGTCTAGATACATTTGGATCAACTTAATTGTTTAAAGTTTGGAAATCATATCTTATTTAGAAGTCAATTTTAATGATTTGTTGTTGAAATTAGAGCCGGCTCCCTCACTTTTAGAATCTGGTTTAATATTTTATTCATTAATTTTTTTCCTTTTGTATATATTTCTTTTTCTTATTAAATATTTTTTGTTTATTTTGTGTTTTGGTTGTTTCTGATACAGACATCGGGCAATTCCAAAGAACTCGTCTGAACATTATATCAGTTCAGGATATATGATTCATGACAATAACACATGGTTAAAATTTTAAATGTTTTCAACCTTTTTAGGGGCAAGAACCTCCCTGTAAACACAGGGAATTGGTAATTTTGTGTTTTTCCATTTCTTACAGTTTCAGGGGAACAGTATTATAGTATATTCAAGATTGACACTATATCTGGATAAGTTATTTTACGTCTGACATTTTTTGTATAAAATGACGTGTTGATAACGAACAGTGTTCAAATTCAGAACTCCAAAAGAAAAATACAGAACAGGATAAGAGCAAACACGGACCTCTAAAAAATTATTTAAAGTTATGTTCAAATCAGGTGCCACTGAGAAGTGAGTACCCTCTGCTTACCGGTCACACCAGTCGTGTGCTCTTTTTTCGTAATCGGGAAAAACGGAAATATCCTTAGACAATTAGGTGATTAAAATTGGATTATTATTGGATATTCCTATGTTTAAAATAAAGTCCCTTTTTCTAACAGGATGATTTTATAGTCATTTCACATGTTGAGCAATGCTGTTCTCAAACAGATTCTAGATTCTAAATTGTTATGGGATATAAACCTACATCAAACTCTGGACACCCTGTGAGGCCCAAGAATGGTCCAGTGGCAAACGTCTAAACAATTTTAAAGAATCAACAATTTGTCAAAATGCTTCCATATAAGTAAAGACATATTATAACATTTCAGTTTTTGTGAATTTAAATGTTTTCCTTTGAAAAATAGAATCTCCACTGTGGCTCCAACCTACTCCTCAAGATTTTGATTTTAACAAATTTGAATCTACACTGCCTAATGTTGCTTTCACTAAATTTAAAGCTTTTCTAGGCAAATGGTTTTTGAGAAGAAGATTTTTTCTATATATTCTTATGGTAAAGATTTGTTCTAACCCCCCCGTTGTGACCCCACGCTACCCCAGGGGATCATTATTTGAACAAACTTGAATCTACGTATACCTAGCCGAAGATGCTTCAACACAAGTTTCAGCTTTCCTGGGTGATTAGTTTCAGAGGAGAAGATTTTTAAAGATTTACTCTAAAAATTCCTATGTTAAAATTCTAATCCGATTGTGTCCCCACCCTACCCCGGGGTCATGATTTTCACAACTTTGAATCTGCACTAACTGAAGATGCGTCCACATAAGTTTCAGTTTCCTTGGCTGATAAGCTTCTGAGAAGACGATTTTTAAATATTTACTCTATATATTACTATGTAAAAATTCGACCCTCCATTGCTGCCCCACCCTACCCCTACCTCATGATTTTCAAAACTTTAAATCTACACTAACTGAGAATGCCTCCACAAAAGTTTTTTTCAATGGTTCTTGAAAAGAAGATTTTTGAAAATTTCTCAAAACGTTTCAATTATTCCTAATTATCTCCCCTTGATAAAGGGCGTTGTCCTTAATTTTCACAGCTTTGAATCCCTTTTGCCTAAGGATGCTTTGTGCCAAGTTTGGTTGAATTTGGCCAAGAGGTTCTAGAGAAGATGTCAAAAATGTGAAAAGTTTATGGACAGACAGACGGACGACAGACAAAAAGTGATCAGAAAAGCTCACTTGAGGCTTTCAGATCACGTGTGCTAAAAACTTCAGTCAGCATGCGACCCAAAGGAAGATTGTATTTGTTGACAAAATCGTTGTATCGACCATAAAACGTACGAAAAAATGACTTCAATCGAGACTGTTAATAGTTCTGTTTTATCAGTTTGTTTGTCAGTAGCTTGCCTCGCGTTAGAAGTTGAATTAACTGAGAGTTAACAGTCTAATCAAAGAAGAAATAAAAAATCATTACAAGTAATACACGAATTTTGATATATGACCATGGACATTTACCTCTTTAACCATGTAACAAACCATCATGGATACTTCTATCTAGAGTAGTCCAATATCTATGCGATATATTATCTGAAGTTAAAGGTGTTTTGAAAAAAAAAATAGCGTGGACTCAAGAATGCAGGATTCTCTTTATAAACTCTTTATATGATAAAAGTTTCAAGTCTCTATGTTTTATGAAGTATAACGAATGTTCAGTCATAAAGAAGATGTTCTCTTGATTAAATTAAGAAAAAACACCACAATACTAACATAAGGTGTCTCTCCAAAAGTTTAAAAAGACTTAAACTTGACATAAAAAAGAACTAGAAGACGAATCGGTAATGAACTCTTGGACTTTCCACGTTTTTGAAAGTTGGTATTTGTAAAAAAAAAAAAAGGAATAACTCTTTGCTTTTAACAAATGTAAAGTAATATGATAAAAACATAACATTTTCGCATACAAAGCACAATGATCATAGCGAATGTTTGACACATAGTACTAGTTTACAACAGCACAAATATAAATAAAACCCCAATTAACAAAAAATCACAACAATCTTTTAATTGAAATCACATGAAAAGATTTCATTATTTTGCTGGTTTACAATCAATACATTCTTACACCATATTTTGTGCAAGTATTAGTAGACAAAAACACAACTACATTGATTTCAATACATCGACCGTAGAAATTGATCGGTAGATGTGATTTAAAGATGGACTTTATTGTCTTTAGATTTAGGATTACTAGGCAACTTTTCCTGAGTTTCTTAAGCTAATATCGGGTTCGAGTTTCTTAAGCTAATATCGGGTTCGAGTTTCTTAAGCTAAATATCGGGTTCGATAAAACACCATCCTCCTCCTTTAGTCCGCTAAAACCAGCTTTCCATTGCATACTGATTGGCGAAATACTAAGAGAGTTCCCAGGAAAAATTGCACACGTCAAGTTTCGCAATAGTAAACTTAATGTTTTAAAGACAGTTTTGAAGACATATAGGTTTTAAATGGTTTTTAAATAGACATGTACAATATGGTTTTAAAGGGGCATGGTCACGATTTTGATCAAATTCTATTTTTCTGTTTTTATTATCAACATCTACAATGCTTTAGGTATGCATATCTAATGATCAAATGAAGTTTTAGAGTCATTCGTAGAGTTATAAGCAAGATACAGGACTCAAAATTTTGTGTTGTGTAAACAAGGCTTGTGCCCTATTTTTGTTTACATAGGTTCAATATTCCAGTAAAAAATCTTTTTCAAGCTGATTTGTCTATATATTTATTCATTTTAAGCATGAAGAAACAGTTCCTTACGTTTAAACATTCATTTTAGGTCTTAAACTGGAATTTTCACTTAAACATTCAAAATGTAAACAAACGCTTTGTTTACATAGCAAAGAATTTCAAGCTCTGTAACTCGCTTATAACTCACCGAATAGCACTCAAATTTTGGTTGCCTATTAAAAATGCCTTACTGAAGCATTGTAAATATTAAAATCGAAAATTAATTTTTCACCAAAATCGTGACCATGCCCCTTTAAAGACCATAAGAATAGCTATATGGTTTGGATCTGTAACGTTCGTTTCTTGTATGCTTGTCTAACGTGTTTACCTCTGGAACTATTGGATTTACACCAAAAAACATGGGCTTCGTTTTCTTTCCTTGAATGTCCATCATATATCTCCTCAATGAAGGGTTATATGGAACCTATTCACGTCTTGTTTTGTTCATTATACTGTCCATTTCATAAAAACAATCACTGACCCATCAGGATAGGGTGCTTCAGATATAACAATTGTTGGTTTTTTTTGTCAGTTTCGTATGCATTTAAATAATTCATAAAAAATCGATTTCTGTCTAAATCGTGTACACATGTCCTGTTTTTATATCAATGATATATGATGTGGTTGGTTCATCTTTGTTAAAAGTTAGACTTTTGGACGGAAGGAGTGAATGTTACATGCCTTTTAAGGTCCAGACAGAGAGGACTTGCAAATATAAGGACTGTTGAAATGATTGAATGCTGGTCAGGTTCTTCGTTATTCGTTATATCAGTTAGCTTCACAATATGTTAATGAAAATCACCTCAGTATAAGCGTCACTTATAATGACGTGTTCGATATAAGCGTATTTTACTGCAGTTATCCACTGATATCTCTCTCTTTCATTATATAACTATAACTGTGATATTTTTGGACCGTAGAATTAAAGTGATATTTGACACATGTGGATTTATTACGCGATAAGAATTACTACGCAGTAATATTATCAACGAATGTATGCACTTAAAATATGTATACAAATGGGTTGTCGTTGTTGCTCCTCCTTGAAATCAATAAGAATTGCACATGATGAGGATATCAGTTATTTTGAAAAAACATCTAATACAAATGTGTGTGTACATATAATATTAAAAAATCAATGGAATTCTACATGAGCCCTTTCAAAATTCCGTTCTCTGTTGTAATTAATTATACGTGTTAAATAATTTTGCCACTTCTTTACACACTGCTCATCACGCCCGTAAAGCTGAACTTTTCAACGTTAATTCGATAAATTTCTAAGGCCTACTTTCCGCCTTAAATTTCTTCCTGGTAAAATTTTAGTACAAGGGCCACGACCGTCTCGGATGTAGGCGAGCGAGACTTACTTCATGCTTTGTCGACAATACTTGATAATAGTCTAAATGTCAGCACTGTTTCTTAATCTAGATTAGCCCGTTGCTGACTAAAATAATTTATTTTATTGCTAAACAAGTAAACAAGCACCAAACAATACTTAAAGATATGCAATTTACAATTTGACAAAAAAAAAAAAATAATTTGTCAAAACTTTGCTTAACTTATTAAGAGGGCGCGATGGTCGTCGTTATTTTAAGACACTATACTGATTTATTTAACAAATATTTTATTATGCAAATAAATATACATAATAGGACTGGACATCAGGCTACGCCTATTTTAGTCCTCTCCCCACGGATAAAGTTACAACTGATATTTCAGTTACATTTGAATTATGTAAGAATAATAGTTACAGAATATAATAAATTCATAATATAATATGAAGCATGTTGTTGCAGCATTTAAGAAGTTGGAATTCATGTAGGATTAAGAACAGAGAAAGAAAATAAGAAACAAAAAAATAAAAAAAAAAATAAAAAAAACCAAATTAAAAAAAAACCCCAACCCCCCCCCCCAAACAAAAAACAAAAAACAAAGAACAAAAAAAAAAAAAAAAAAAATGGGGGAAAAATAATGACAAAAATTGTGGTCATATTATAAACAATTGAAAATAAGAAAAATTGACATGATAATGAATATTTTATATGAAGTATATAATAAAAATAAGAGGTATAAAATATTGAGTGCATGTATAGATATACTGAAGTAAAGTTTAGGATAAATTTATCATGCAAGATTATTCATAACAGGTATTATTTAGAATCTTTTTGTTGACTTGATATATTGTTGAACTGCTTGAAAAATTGAGCAGTTGGTTTTATAGGGAAGTTGTCTATCGCCGAAACGTAAAACATGTAATACTTGCTCATGATTGAGATTGTTTAGTTTTATATTATTTTGAATACTGTTAATAAGCAATGTTCTGTGATTAATGTAAGCTGGACAAGCAAGGAAAAAATGAAAATTGTCTTCACATGTGTGACCACAATTATTACAAGTTGAAGTGTCACTTTTAAGTTTTTTAAAAATGTTGATTAAAAAGGTGAGCTTGTAAATCACTGGATTTATTTCTAAGTTGACAGTGAGCAATATTTTCTTTGCGATTTCAATAATTGTAGACTTTTTGCATTTTGCATTTTTGGCTTGCTAATTCTACAGATTGTGTTTTCAGTACATTTTTGAAAGATGAAAAGGGCTCAATACATTTTGTTTCCAATGGTAAATTATTCCATAGCTGAATAGTTGATGGCAAGAAGAAACGGTCCAAGACGGTCCTAGACTGTGGTACATGTATATAACTAATTTAAGGTTACCACCCCTGTTAAGGCGCCCTGTTTAGACTCCCTATTTAACAGTATGGTAGGGTCGACTCAGCGCTCTGGCGCCAGAAATCGGTGCTAATATTGTCCCTTTTGGGACTGGGGATCCCGAGGGAACATCCGAGCCCTGAAGAATCTTGTGTCACATGGGTGGCACAAGCTAGCGCCCTGTTTAGATTATTTTTTCAATCGGGATCGGAAAATTCCGTTTATAGTCGATAAATGTAAAAAAATTTCGTTATTGCTGAGCAGCTTATTAACCATTGCTGAGAAGCTTGACTTTGTTGCAGCTTAACGTTATTGCTAAGTAGCTTGATTTGGTCTCTGACTTTGGTCTGTTCACCTGCGTATGAAAAAAATGGCGGATACAGTGAGTGATCGCGAGCGAACGGAAAGAGAAACGACGTTTGAGGGCTGCAGCCATGAAATTTCTTTTTGCGAATCTCCAAAGAAAAAAAGAAGTCGGTCTGAAGGAACAGCTATAACTTCTGATACAGATAGTCCAGATTCCGGGAAACGATGTAAACGAGTCCATTTTGAAACAGAAACCTCTTTGTCACGAACGGATTCAGAAAGCCCGGTGTTTTTAAAAAATATTCCAAAATACACATCTAAATGGTCAGAAGAAGTACTACAATGTCTTAGAATTCAGGTAGTTCAAATATTTCCTGATATGCATGACGTATTTCTAGAAGGTTGCTTACACTTTATAGATGACCCACAAAAACGTGCCGAAATCATGCCAGACCTGTTTGTGTCAAAGGATGAAAATGAGCAGATGGTGATTGAATGCTTTAAGCATGTGTTGCAGCATATATTTACTTTGCATTGTGATGATCTTTCAAATGTTAAACTAGATGATCTAAGAGAAACGGAAAGTGTGTTGACAAATCCACATTGGATTGACAATTTTGCAGAACGATCTCCAAATAAGAATTATTGCAGAAGGTAAGTTTGCTTTACTGAGGTGGGCAAAATTCGAATATAGCTTTTAAAAACCACATGAAATATGACTAGGTATTGATATAATTTATTATATGAATTACGGTGCAACCATTGGAGTGAGCGCAACAGGAATTACAGATGCTTTTACTTATTAGGTTTAATACTGACTGACTACAGAAATATTCTGGTTGATCAGTCTAAAAATGGCAAGGTGAAGTCTATGAGACTGGTCAACCCAATATATTACTGTAGTCAGTCAGTAACAAACCTAGTAAGTGTTTTGTTTTCCCGAGGACTACTAAGTGAGACATTTATTTCACAAGAAGCGGTGAATACACAAATCCATGTAAAACCAAATCTGGCCTTGGGCCTTACATCTTGTCCAATATGACCCCATCACAATAACTGCCACACTTCTCTCTTGTAGGGCAAATAGATGCATTTTGGTGAAGTTTATTGAAGTAGACAATTAAATGACGTAGATTAAACAATTGACGTTACGTCATATTTCACCAAATTATGTCATTTTGCCCTGGAAAAGAGCAGTACTGCAGTTAGGTACCGTGAAGGGGTCTCTTCAAAATTCTCATTCTCACCTTTCAAGTAGTCTTTGAAAATCTTCGCTACACCCCTGTTCACTTTCAATTTTTTTTTGCTATTTAATGTACACGCTTTCTCCCTTTCCTCCTCAGAGGTTTGAGCAAATCTCGACACTGCATGCTATTTTATTCTGCTTCAGACACAACAAAGTAACATAATTTCAAAGGGCAACTTCTCGCCTCGCCATCTACGAGACTGACCAACCCGATATATTTCTGTAGTCAGTAACAAACCTAATAAGTAATCATATTTGGCAGTCATGTCTCTTGTTAAACCAATGACAGTGTGACATTTCAGGCCGAGGTAAAACAAAGGTAAATATCGGTGGAACATGGGATACTTCAAATACCCCGCATATGTCGAAGTCCACTGCCAGCCCTGATCATTTTTTCTGTATAAAAGATTTTAAAAAACTCCTGATATCTCGAATAATGTAATCTCAAATACTCTGCTTATGTCAAAGTATTTTGAAGGGCCCAATCCCTAATTTCACCTGGCCAGGTTTATCTTGAAGTGAAGTCATTTTTCTGGTAAACTGAACATAATTGCATGATGTCATAACTTCACAGATTTTTGCCTTCAGCAATATTCACATCTTTCGAAACAAGTGGTACCTCAAACTTGTTTGGTGAAAGTTAATTGGGGTTGACAGTAAGGGTGTTTTGTGCTGTTTACTACCAATTAACAAATTCAGAATGAAGCACAGTCATATTCACTGTTAATGTGTTTAATAAGACCCACCATGTATGTTTTCATATTTACCGCGAGTCCTCATGGTGTGAAATTGATCGTGGTTTAACACAGGTAACTTAGGTAAAACTGCACATCCTCGTGGTACATCTTTTCACCTCATCCACACCGTCACGGTCTTGTGAAAGTGATATCATTTGAAAACTGTCCTTGTCTTTAACGCGAGTTTCCTCCCCCAATTTCTTCTCACACAAAATATGTGAAATATGATTAAGGAAATTCATGAATATATTTATATTCCTTTATTATATTAATGGAGTTGATTGTTATTCTGTATGCCTTTATTTTAAAAGAAAGTAGGTAAAATAAAAGAGACATGTAATTATGCTAATACATAATTTGTATACTTCTGATAGCATTAAACAATGTTATTTATTATAATATTGTATTTTTCCTAAGCTCATGATTGGTCGATTGCTGTGACGTGACCGTGCTATAAATTCTGTTATAGACTTTACTATACTAAAAATAGAAAATTTATTGACCTCACTATACTAAAATTAGATTTTCACGACAAAATACTGGTTTTGGCACGTGCGACATTGTGACGTCATAATTGCAAATTAAATCAACACCTTTACATTATGAACAAAATATTTCACTATTAAACTGTTAAACGCTCGAAGAGAATGAAGAGAATTAGTTTTTGATTTATTATAATAAAACAGTTATAGCCTTTTGATATCGGTCAATACATGGTTTTATAGACCTGATGAGAGTATATCAACCTCGGACTTCGTCCTCGGTCGATATACTCTCATCAGGTCTATAAAACCATGTATTGACCTCATCAAAAGGCTATAATTGTATAATATTTGTTCTTGGAGCATTCATCGGTGTCAAATATTGGCCATCAATTAAGTTAATCAATTACACATTTCATTGATATATTTTATTTAGCCTCGGAAATTGTATTGCATTGTAGTTCTCGAGAAGAAGATTTTTTAACATGTTACCTATGATTTTTTTAACATTTTTCCAAACATAGTTTTGATTTTTTTGACATGTCGTCACATGGTATCCATATAATATCACTTGTTGGAAAATAACATTGCACAGTAAAATTGAAACCAAATTCGAATGGAAAAATTTATTGCGGTAAGTCCCAGGAAAGTTTTTAACAGATATTAAAGTACATATTTTAATGTGTTTAACATATGTTTAAGTTGTATTAGAGTTCATCTTTCAATTGATAATCATCCTAGAGATTTTACCTATTTCTATTGAATGTTTAGGCATAAATATTTTTGTCTTAAGCATTTTACGAGAGCAGGGAAAAACAGCAATTGACGTTATTTATTTTTTTAACTATCGTGCCCTAAGGCTGAAATCTATGTGATACGCATTCACTTTCTGTGTATATACAGTGTACCATTATAAGTAGCTGCAATAATGTAGCCCTCTCCCGATTTTTTTTTTTTTTTCTTTTTGGGAGAGGGCTACAACTCCATAGGATCTCCGTAATGGTGCAAGTGCGGGAGTGATTCACTCCCGCATCGTTTTTGGCTCAAATCGTATATAAATGACAATAACATTTGCATTTCTTACCTGAACTCGAATATTGTAGTTGTGTATGGCATAAATTAATCCAAAATTATCAAGTATAGTCCATATATCGGTTATTTTTCGTGTATTTCAACAACGCAAGTTAAATTTGTCCGCCATGTTTACTGATCTTAATCGGTTTTATTTTGGGACAGCCAATGAAAATTTAGGAGCGGGTCTTGAACTGAATATAGGAATTCCCCCATTTTAAACATAAATAACGTGGTAAATATGAATTTTCCATCATATATCCTTTCCTTAAATGATGTTTTAGTGATAGAACGAGGTAAGACCGCTTATTTACACTGACATTCACGTTATCAAGCCCATCAAAACCCCTAGCGTTAATCCCATAAATTCATGGAGAACTGTCATGGCTGCTGAAGAAGACGACTGGTAAACATGCTGGTGTGTTTTATCTGGTTTTGATTTATATATGGTTAGTATGTTCAACCTGAAATAATAAATCATTTTATCTAAAAGAAGTATAACATAAAAACGATCTTTTCAGACCGAAGTCAGCCGAATTTAAAAAAATAATTTTGCACCATTATGGCATTACGGAGATCCTATGGAATTGTAGCCCTCTCCAGTAAACATCAGATATAAAAAATCGGAGAGGGCTACATTATTGCAGCTACATTATAAGGGTTGATAAATTGAAGTCCATTCTTTGATTGTTGTTAAATAGGCATTGCGAAGAAACGTATGTATGTCGTATATTGTAATTATCAAATTGTACAAATGATCGATCTATTTTTTACAATGTATATGTAAAGGAATAACGTTTAACTGCATAACTGGACACAAAGTAAACAATTTAAATCAAATCATAATAATTGCTAATCTTCCTGCACTTGAGATCCCCCTTTGACGTCCGACACGAGACAGGTGCATGCTTCTGACACCGGAAATTGTTAAAAAAATATACGGTATATATGGAAAATGTTTAAAAATCTTCTTCTTGAAAACTACAATGCTTTAATTTGTCAGAAAACTACATAAGCATCCTCAAATAGTGTAGATTCTAAATTATATTTTATGTTATTAAATCTGTGACCCTCAATCTATTACTGGGGCCCTAAGAGGGATTCAAAGTTTAACATAGAAATATAGAGGGAAAATGTTTTAAAAACTTCTTTTAGAGAACTACAATGCTTCAATTTGTGAGATTTTCTATGCAAACATTCTTAAATAATGTAGATTCTAAATTAATAAAGCTGTGACCATCGGACTAATACTGGGGCCCCAAGAGGGGCTCAAAGTTAACATAGAAATATTAATGGAAAATGTTTTTTTGAGAACTGTAATGCTATATATTTGCGATATTACTATGCAAAGTTTCTCAAATAGTGTAAATTCTAAATTGTTTAAACCTGGACCAATACTGGGGCCCCAGAAAGGGGTTCAAAGTTTAAAATAGAAAAAGCATATGCTACAAAATAGAATGTTACAAGGAACTGTTGTTCAGGTGAGCGATGTGGCCCGTGGGCCTCTTGTTCTAATTTGTATATAATTCATTGCCTGTATCTCCATTTTCTGACAGTGTAACAATTTATCTGAAGAGCATTTCTAGGAAGTGGCTGCAAATACATCTTTTAGGCACTTGCCCTGGGGCAAGACCAGTGTTTGAAATAACCATGCACCCAACCGCCAGAGACAGACAGTGGATGAATAAATTTGTCCACATCCACACCTGACTGGATGCACTAAAATTCCAATTTATTAAAAACTTACAGAATAGATAATTCTTTTATCAACCATTATAGTCGGGATCTAAGTAATCTTTTAGGAAAGTGTGACAAATTAAACCAATTAATTTTTCATTTGTAATTTTCTTTTTAACAGAGTGTTGGAGGATCTTGCAAGGAAACTTAAGCTATTTGTGTGGCAGCTAATGCACATGGTGAGAAAATCACAGAATCAAGGGAAAGAAATAACTGAAGGAATGTACCAGGAATTGTTTGTGCTCTTTGCTAAAACATTCAATCTTCATATTTTGTAAGTATATATGAGAATAATTTAATTCTGGTTGTAACGCCTCATTTGATTGGCTAAAGAATTCATTTATATTGTATAATATAACTTGCCTACGTCTCAATATGACGTGATTGCAAAACATATTAATCCTCTTGACTTGAAAAAAAATGTATAAATCACATATTTGTAAACATAAATGAATATTATTTGCCATGTTTGAAAACTGGGGTAAACGTTAAAGAACAAAAAAGGGAAATAGCTTTGCTGTTGTAAAGTACAGAGATACTGAAAAATCGAGCTGGCCAAACACTGGTTTCTCCCTTGAAAAACTTTTCAAAGTATGTAATTTTTTAAAGTGTTGTAACACTGCTATTCTGTAAGGGGATGAAAGTCACTTACTTCCCTTTGATTGGACACCAGTCCATCACAAGTTAAGAGAATAATGTATTTTGCTTTCTTGTTATGTAAAATTATTTACAGACCCTGAAGTGTCATACCACACCAAAAAAGGGTGCAACTTCTGTGCAGTTGAATTTTTAACACAAGGATACAATGTACATGTGCATTTAATTACACAAAAGAATCGACGTAGGTAGTTTCATCAGATTTCATTCAGAACCTTTGTTAGCTCACCTGAACCGAAGGTTCAAGTGAGCTTTTCTGATCACCAGTATCCAGATCCGTCGTCTGTCTGTAAACTTTTTCACATTTTTGACTTCTTATCTAAAACCACTGGGCCAAATATGATTTAACCAAACTTGGTACAAAGCATCCTTATTAGAAGGGAATTCTAAATTGTTAAAATAAATGGCTAAACCCTTGTAAAAGGGGAGATAATTGTGAAAGAGTGAGTATAGGGTGTGTGTCTTAAAAAAAATTCTTCTCAAGAACCACTGCACCAGAAATGCCAATATTTACACAAAAGCTTATATATATAGTGAAGATTCTTAATTGTAAAAATCGTGACCCCCAGACCAAAACTGGGGCCCCAGGCAGGGTTCAAAATTTAACATAGAAATACATTGGAAAAATATTTAAAAATCTTCTCCTTAAGAACCACTGCATCAGAAATGCCAACATTTACACAAAAGCTTTTATATATGGTGAAGATTCTTAATTGTAAAAATCGTGACCCACGGACCAAAACTGGGTCCATAGGTTGGGTTCAAAGTTTTACATGGAAATACATGGGAAAAGTGTTTAAAAATCTTCTCAAGAACCACAGCACCAGAAAAGCAATTTTTTACACAAAAGCTTGTATATATAGTGAAGATTCAAAATTGTAAAAATTGTGGCCCCTGGACAATACCTGTACCAGGGGCCCAAGACAGGGTCC
This sequence comes from Magallana ariakensis, assembly GCA_020458035.1. Lineage (NCBI taxonomy): Eukaryota > Metazoa > Mollusca > Bivalvia > Ostreida > Ostreidae > Magallana > Magallana ariakensis. Next base: position 4,623,767 of record CM035820.1, on the reverse strand, counting down.
AACATATGTAGGAAACATGTTTAAAAATCTTCTTCTCATGAACTACAATGCAACCGTCTGGGATATTGTTATGCATACATCCTTGGCAATTGTAGATTCTAAATTGTTAAAATTAAAAATTGCTAAATTGTTAAAATTGTGACCCACGGACCAACACCAGGGCCCCAGAAGGGGAACAAAGTTTAACATAGAAGTATATAGGGAAAAGTATTTAAAAATCTTCTTCTCAAGAACTACAATGCTACAGTTTTTAGCTCACCTGACCTGACCTGAGCTTTAAATTATCCACAAAAATTCAAATGTTATTATTTATGGTTTTACTTATATGCAAGCATTTTGAACTATAGTTGATTCTTTAAAATTGTTTAGACTCTGGCCCCTGGATAATTCTTGGGCCTCACAAGGGGTTCAAAGTTTGATGTAGGTTTATAATCCAAATATAAACAGTCTGATCATTTTCTCAAGAACTCCAATTCTCAATATGTAATATGACTGTAAAATCATCCTGTTACAAAGGGGGTCAGTGATAAACATAAGAATATGCAGGGGAGTTGTTTTATATACAGGATCTATCATACAACATTGTTAAGATATTTTGTATATGACTCGAAGATTCTAAATTGTGGAAGTTGTGACCCCAAGACTAATAATGGGGCCCCAAGCGGGTTCAAAGTTAACATAGAAATATATATTAGGGAACATGTTTGAAAATTGTCATCTCAAGAACTACAGTGCAACAGTTTGTTGGATTACTATGCAAGCATCCATGGGTATTATTAATTCTTAATTGGTAAAATCATGACCCCTGGAATAATACTGTGGCTCCAAGAGGTTCAAAGTTTAACATATTAGAAGTAAAAAGGAAAGATGTTCAAAATTCTCTTCTTGTGAATTACAATGCTTCAATTTGTCAGATTATGAAGTAAGCATCCTAGAATAGTGTAGATTTTAAATTTTAAAAGCCGTGACCCTTGATCTAGTACTGGGGCCCCAGAAGGGGTTCGAAGTTTAACATAGAAATAGAGACGGAAAATGTTTAAAAATCTTCTTCTGGAGAATTACAATGTTTCAGTATGTGAGATTACTAGTACTTTGCAAGTATTCTTAAATAATGTAATGTAACTATAAATTAATAAAACTGTTACCACAGGACTAATACTGGGGCCCCAAGAAGGGTTCAAAGTTTAACAGAGAAATATGTATGGAAAAATATTTAGAAAATTCCTTCTTGAGAACTACACTGTTACAGTTTGTGAGATTACTATGCAAGGATCCTCAAATAATGTAGATTTTAAATTGTTAAAGCTAACCATTACCATTGACCAATACTGGGGCCCCAGAAAAAGGTTCAAAGTTTAAAATGGAAATAGCATATGCTACAAAATAGATTATTATACTTTCATGTTAAATACTGCAATCTGATTGGTTTAGACGCAGTTGACAATCCGTTCTCTCTCCCTCGCACGCTTAGCAATGGGCTGATAGAACGAATTGTTACATGCGCGTTAATTATGCGCGTACGGGTCGCCGTAGAATTCACGTCTTTTCTATATAAAAGCAGTAAAATTTGCTATAAAAATTATGACATTCAGTATAATAAAATAAATAGTGCCTGTTTGGGAGGGTACCAGTTGAAATTGACACCCCTCGAAAACCATTGTCAACCTCCGCTTCGCGTCGGTTGACAATGGTTTTCTCGGGGTGTCAATTTCAACTGGTACCCTCCCAAACAGGCACTATTTATATAATGTTACAAGGAATTGTTGTTCAGGTGAGCGATGTGCCCCATGGCCCATCTTGTTAAAATTAATTGTTTCAAAATGGTGTGTGAGTTTTAACAATTCCCCAAATGGTTTATGATTGACAAAACAAGCAGGTATACTCATGAAAATAAATCTAGAAAACAATATATTTATCAATATACTTATCAAACTTGTATTCTTTTTTCAACAAACAAAAGACTAAATCAGTTTCAACCGTAGACTGCATAGAAAGTCTCTCTCTAATATCCCATAACGGTACGATATTCAAACACACCAAGCATTAAAATGTTTTTTATATACAGTTATGAGATATGAATTTCTTAGAAAAATAATTCTTAACTCGTAGAGGTAGTGTCTTCTCATAATAAGCATGTAGGGCTTTTTTTCCATCGATAACTGAAATGATTTGGCTGTGTACAATTAGCAACATGTGTGAACCAATTGAGCTAGCTTGTGGTGTAGTAGTACGTTTCAGGGTCTGTACAACATGTAGCATGTATATTGATCAGATTAGCATTGTACAACTCATTTTTCAGGTCAGGATCCAATGTTGAAAAGTACACCATGGGTATTGGGGATGAGGGTAGATTTGTTGCTGCACCAGATGCTGTGATCTGCCATCCAAATACAGATGAGGACAAGATATGTGCTGTAGTAGAAGTAAGAAGTCAATAAGAACACTCAGTTAACTTAGACTGACTGCATGTGATATCTGTGCCTATATTGTAATGTTATTACCAAGTCCTACTACCCCTAATTGTGTCTACTACATACTGCATTACTGGAGTTGCATTGGGGGAGGGGCGGGGGCGGCGGAAATGATGGTAATAATGTATATGAGAATTTGAGAAAAACTAAATGCATGGTTATGATGTTCATGAAGCCTTCTTCCTAAATTGTAAAATTCATGGTCAACATTGGCCCAACCCTAGGGCCTAAACCCATGACCCAGAGGCTATGAATAACACAATTTTGGTAGAGGGCTTCATGGACTTCATAATCATGCATAGTTTTTTTCCAACGTGTGGGACTCGCAGTGGGAGTAGAGAAGATTTTTGAAAATTTGGCCCTTTTTTGCTTAACCAATGAGGCCCCAGGGTTGGTATGGTCATACATTTCACAATTTATATTCCTCTTATCTAGATATCTTAATATATAGAATACATCTGTCACTGAGGGCAAAAGGGCACCATAGGATAAGGGGAACTAACTCGTATAGGCCCAACCCAATAGACAGGGGGTCAGCCTATAGTTATTAGGCTTAAATTGACCTCTAAGTCGGATATGCATAGAGCTGAGCTGAAAGCTTAAGTGAACATTTCTGATTATATTTGTCTGTTGTTCATCTGTCTGTCCGACAACTAGGTAAACAAATCATACTGACACATTAACATGATGGTTTTATTTACAGGTTAAGAAATATGTGTTAGATGAAGGTTATTCAAACCAAAATGTGCATAGCATACGAAAATGTGAAAGGAAAATTTCTAATCCCCATCATATTGGATCAGATTTACAAGGTCAGCATGTCGGACAGATTCTCTGTGCTCTACCACACTCACTTTTTGGAGAAAGAGGGAGTTTTGGAATCGTAGTTCAAGGAACAAAAGTAAGTTTTCAAAATTTAAGAAAGAAAAGAGATGGTTATTGGGATTAATATAATCTATTTTAGGGTATTTATTATGCCCCCTCCCAAAAACTTTTTTCAGTCAATTCTCGAATTATCGCCATTCTAATCATTCGCCATTCTTACAAAAACACCATATTCTTAAGAAACAGTTTTCTGCTATATAAGATTCTCTTTATGACGCCAAATTTGAAGACCACCACCCTGTTTTAAAGTCCAGCGTCCATTCAAAGTGTTTATTTTCTCATCAATACCACCCCAGGTGCGTGTGATCAGTGAAGCAGGTAAATAGTTCACAGGTTGCAATCAATCACATGTGCATCTATAGTTTCACATCATCTTTGGTTTCACCAGCTCTCCCTAAATCTCTCTTCTGTGCCTTTTTCGAGGAGGTGAACCATGATCAGAAACTATACCAGTGTAGGTGAGAATTGAATCCTTGGAAGGTAAAATATCACCTACTGTTCTTCTATTAATTGATTTCTCCCACAAAACAGAAAGATAACTTGCGATTTATGTCTGGGTGCATTTTTGGTGAATTACCTGATAAGCATTAATTTCCTTTTTTTTCCATCAAAATTTATCAACACCACTGTATTGGCAAGCAATCCCTCTCCTTCTCCAAGCCATAAAAGCCAATAGGGCTGGTGCTTATCCCCAGTTTCCCAACTAAACGAATGAGAGTCGTTAACTCCCCCTGGATGGGACACCAGTATGTCGCTGTATAACTCCCAGCATGAGCTGGTACCCAAGTTCAGCTGCGTTGACGGAGACAAATGTAGATAATGTGCCTTGTCTAAGAACAAGTGACCACAGCGGGGCTAGAACCAGCAACCTTTGGGTTACTGGCCTAACACCTATGACCACTGAGCCATGTGCTCCACCTTGGCGAGCAATGACAACCAAAGTCATTTTTACTGAACAGAAAACAGAACAATTCATATAAAGAAAATTATCAATAAGTTGTTTATTCAATTCTTTGTTTTTTCAATTACCTCAGTTGCTTTGCTGTGTACAGGTTGAATTTACTTTCCAACACCAAATCTTTGCAAATTTACCTTTCTTTTCTCCAGGTGACGATTTCATCATTCAAAGCAGACAGTTTTTACTGCCAGAATTTGCAAAATGGGTTTCTGATGAAAAAAGGAGCAACAATAACATTCAGCAAAGAATATAACATACTTAGAAAGGAAGGGAGAACAGATTGTATTCAAACCTTTCTTCATTTTAAGAAACTGATGGAGTTTTTAAGTAAAAAATCTTTTTCCTAATCAATGAATATTTGTATGATGGGCTTTTTTAATTATTATTTTTAGCTCATCGAGACGAAGTCGGGGGAAGCTCATGCTATACCCCCGGCGTCAGCGTCTGGACCTGGTTAAAGTTTTTGAATCAGGTCCTGTATCTAAGTTACTACTTGTTCTTTCTTCACCAAACTTGCATAGATAGTACATCTGGGCCTACTAATTAACTTAAAAGACTTGGATGCTGAATCTGGGCCATGAATTTCAGATGCTAGAAGAGGTTAAGGTTTTTGGAGCAGGTGTACTTTGATGGCCATATTTAAGTTATTACTGGTCCTACCTTCACCAAACTTTCATGGATGGTGCATCTTATGCTACATTTACACCTGACAGGCTTGAATGCTGAATCTGACCATAGGTTTCGGATGCTTGAGGAGTTTAAGGTTTTTGGACCTTGTTAAAGTTTTGGAGCAGGTGCCCGTTGATGGCCATATCCAAGTTATTATTGGTTCTATCTATACCAAACTTGGGTGGATGGTGCATCTTGTGATACTGATGCACTTGACAGGCTTTGATGCTGAATCTGAGCCATAGGTTATGGATGCTGGAGGAGGTTATTGTTTTTATAGCAGGCCACATATCTAGGTAAACAATGGTCCTTACTTATTCAAACTTGCATGGTTGATTTAACTTTGTAAATGAATCACAGAGCTAGCTTCAGATACGGAGAGAGATCTTGATTGTCCAGATGCTTAAGCAGGTTTAAGATTTAAGACAAAATCAAATTGTTTTATGGTCATTGAGCTGGTTATATAATGAAGCAAATCCTGTTCATACCCAATCAACTTGTACAGTAAATATAACTTTTGAGGTGTAATATAGATGTAGCTTCAGATACAGAACTTGATTATCTGGATGCTGGGCAGGTGAAATCGCCCTATTTGATTTATGTATTAGTGGAGTTGATGTGATTAGATTGGCATTTGACCAAATGGATTTTGCTGGACTTCTTTTTATGATTTTTTACACAATTTTTGCAAAAAAGTGACATCTCAGTGCATGTATTGTGTAAATGAAATGTACCTGTAAATAAAAGGAGTAACCTGCAACTGTTTGATGTTTCATATATTGACTAGATACATTGTATTTATGACATAAAGTTAAAAATAAACATTGTCACCCGGTTACACATTAGTACTCTAGGCTGAGAGGAACACAAGAGTTGCACATTATTACCCTAGGCATTGGATACAGTCCACTGAGAGGATCACAACAGTAATACATTAGTACCTAAGGCTATTGACATGATCCCTTGAGAGCAAAACAACAGTTATACAATAGTACCATTTGCTAATCATACATTCCACTTAGAGGATTACAAAAGTTACACGTTTCATTCAGTAAATTAGAGGATATAGTTGTTGATTTAGTCCACTGGGAGGATTCCAACAGTTACACAGTAAGTTTACATTACAAGTTTAAGAGTCTAAAAAATAAACAAAAACTTGAATATTTATTAAATGTAAACACAGAAGCAATCCGTCAATACAGTGAAAGTTCTAGCAAGTTAATGGTCATCTTCGCTAGCCAATGTTTTCTGATCCACACCGCTCCTCACGAACCCAAGGGTTAGTGAGGAGCGGTGCGGATTAGAAACCCTTGGCTAGCGAAGATGGTTAATGGTGTAAACAAGTTGTTGTCCTTTAAAAAAGGACTGCAATACGTGGACCATATGCATGTGTTTCTAACGGAAACGCGAAAGCCTTAAAATTATCAGAGATTCCACCGACTCTAGTCCTCTGCTTTATATAAAGACATCTACGGGGAGACCTGTGATTGCAAAAGTGTTATGATGAATTAATATTATAGTAGCAAGCCTGGTTATAGTGCCTTTAACCACTGAATGTGTACGTTGTATCACGTAGAGCCCTTACCTTTTACCTCAGAATTTTAACACAATTATGAATTATATTAATGAAGACATTAATGAAGATACTATACATGTATAGTATTAGGCGTTCAGCGAATTTCACTATTTGCGTACTACTTTGTTCACTATGTAAATTGATTGCGTATTTTGATGCATTTCTCTTGAAATTTAAACTTTCATACAGTGACATAATTATTCAATGATGTATTATATACAGTCACATAATTATTAAATCGTGCTTAAATGCGCAATTAATTGTTATTTAATCGGGAAGTACACTAGCCTCGTCGTATAGTTAAGCTATTTCGGAAAACAATAAAACATCGCGATTTATGCCATTAAATGCATGGTGTAGTTTCGGCATAATATTAACGTATTCCATGATGCTGATAATTCATATCGCATGTCGATCATTTCTTTAAAAGAAATACTTCATGCAGTTTGTTTCTGTACTGTTCACCGACAACTTTACAAATACAATGAACATGTGCATATATGGCATGAAATCCCGATACCGATTCAGATACACGTGTGCTAGCCTGGTTCCCTTAGCTACACATAATGTCGCGCAGGAACCAGATTAGCTCATGCGCAGGCTAAATTTTCCCCAGTGTATCGGGTATAACCTCGCTTATATATTTTCTGCGTGGACCTCAGGGTCCACGCAAAAAAATCACTCTTGAGTTGTAAAGGCTGTTTTCCAATATATTCCGCCTTGGTCTGGCAATCCAACTCAATAAAGGAATAAACTCCAACCAAGTTACAAGAAAACTAAAATTAAATCCTATAAAAACTTGAAATTATATGTAAAGATAATAAACAATTCGTCAATATAGTAAACATTCAAACAGGTCTACAGTTCTAGTAATTAATCTAAATCCTCTAATACAGCACAGGGGTGATGTAACATGATATTAATGAAGAAAATATCTTTATTATGTACAGAACAATATATAATACAAATCATGGAAATAACAATATTTTCATTTGAGTAAAGTGTAAACGTTTTAAATTAAGCTAAATTATATTTAGCGTTATTGGCAGAAAATTGCGTCTCTTTAAAAAGGATACATTATTGTTAAATGTATTGCATATATGTCCATAAACATTTAAATCAAGAATCACGAATGCCAATTTTGATCCAAGTTCTTGAAAAATATATTCTCGCCAAATACCACACACTCTTAATGTAATATGTTCACGACAAATACTTAGTGACCATGACAGCGACCAATTACGCAACAAGCTAGCGCTCCTGTGTGGCTGCTGTGATTTCCTTGATATATCTGGAATGAAACCCGAATACATTTTAAGATACTCATTCTATTAATTGTTAAAATAGTGAAATTGACAAATTGTACTCACAACAAATTCAGTGTAACGCACTTTTGATAACATAATTTAAACATGCAATTTTACGACTTACAACCAATGAACGTCCCAAGATTCCGTCATGATGATGGTCCATCGACATCCAATCAAAAGTCCTGGTATCGTTGACGTATCCATATTCATCATGGACTAAATCCCCAAGATCACCAGAATGACTGTTCAAGTAAGCAAGAGAATACGAAGCTATCATACTCTTAAAATTAACAACAGTTGACCATGGATTCAATTTTCCATTGGAACTTGTTTCTTATTTAATGTACATGTATAAAGACGAGTTTCTGATTTATACTAAATAGAAAATATTATTTTTATCTTCTTTTCATTTAGTTTTTATCGAATGATTATAAATGTCATTCGATTCAAAGTTGAAATTTCATGACTGGTTAAAAAATCGCCTGATGATTTTCATCAAGGCCTATGAAAGAAGTCACACTGGAAAACAATATCGTGAATTTCTTACAAATCCATTGATGATTTTAAAAGTAGGATATACTTTACTTTCAATAAAAGCATAAATGTTTAATACGTTTTAAACGCATACATTTTTGTTTAAGGTGGTTAGTTGGTCAACAACCACCCACCAGATCTACCTTAAAATACTAGAGAGCATTTCTTTAGTCATAACCTATTACTCAGTAAAGAAAAAATCACATACGGTAAAAAAAAAAAGATATGGCGAACACGCCATGAATTGACGCTAACGTCGAAGTGGCTTTCATTCCCCGTGAGTTTATTACATGTTGTAAACTTGATGGATAAAACAAATTACTCTTATAACGAAGCAAAATTGCCCGCTCCTGGCACTTCGTTATAAGCGTGTTTTACTTTTATCTTTAATTTTTATATATTTTTGTATATCTTTATACATAGACCTTCTTCCCGCAGAGATTGACTTGTATAAAGTCTTAACACCTTCAATTGCTACGAAAACAATATTACTGTAGATTTCTAATTAAACGCGAGGAATAAATATACGCGTAAAATCTCGAGAAGTACATCTCGTGGAGTTTAAAATCTCGCTTTTATTTTTCAGGCATATATAAACTAAACGGAACTATGATAAAAATTCGGCGTTCGCTATTTTATAATCTCGCTATTTGATGCAAAAAGGTTAAATTGCGGAATTAAGTACTCGCGTAAAATAAGGAATTTACAGTATATAATTAATGCACACCATTCACGCTGGCATAATGTTCACGGAAAATTGTCTAATCGCAAACAACATCGTAATGTTTTTCCAAGTCTACAGTAGTCTAAATATGGCAAAGATCGTCTAGCCCTCGAAAGTTCATATCAACTGTATGCTATTGTTGAGGTATCTCGTTCTCATAAATATTCAACAGGAGCTGTTCAATCCATGTTTACGAATTTAAAATTGTTAGACTATCCCTCATTACAGATTAAATCTATTGTTAACAACTGCTTTAGTAATTAGCGTAATTTAAATTTTGCTCTGGAACACCTGAACATGAATCTGGAGTTTATTTCATGATACCACCACCAAGTATTTGAGTCTAAACATAAAACGATACGAAATTCAATATTTCCATACTTTTCCTACCCAGCCTCACATGGTAGAGTTCTAAAATATTTTTACTTCATATGGTCTTCGCTCTAACTCACATGATACCAAGTTCTATAATAGTTTGCCTACCTATGATATTCACTATGTCTCACATGATACGAAGGTTCATAATATTTTTCTTACCTATGGTAATCGCTATGTTTCGCATGATACATTTCTCCCACAGAATCACAACCGTTACTTAGGTCTCCAAACTCGTGAATGTCGAGACCGTGTTTATGGTTTGACTCAGCGTCAACGTTAAAACCGCTGAGGTCAATCTTCATGGTCAGTGGTCCGTGACCCTGAAACAAGGACAAAATAGTTAATGCAAATTTATTATTAATTGTAGTGCTTGATTAATAGATGGTTGCTTCTTTTTTTAACATATTAAGTGTGAAATTAGTCGCCAAGTTGAACGACACATAAATTCGGAGATATAGATGAGATCTGTTTAAGTACTACTTATACAGTAAAGTAAACAGTATGTTTTTCAATTAGATATCTTCTTATTAACCTTCCATTCCACAACTATTAACTGTTAAGCTCAATTATTGGAAGTTAATATTCTTTTCGTAAAACATTGGAATGCAATATTGTTAAGATACCTACTGGCAAATCTAAACATCAAGCTTATGCATGCTTATTGACTATTCATATAATAGTTTGGAGAGAACCTTGTCGGTCTAAATAAAAATAGATATTTAGAACACCGGACCTAACTACAATGTCCTACTTCATCTTCCTTTAAATCATTTTTAAGCAACACATCTTTTAATCAGTTTTCTCTATTTCATTATTATATACAATACATGTTTGCATTTTACTTTTATTTGTTTATTTTTCTTTCCTTTACTTAGAAGTGATTTTGAATGACTTTGTTAATCTGTTAAATAGCTAAAGTGTTATATGCGCCTGAACCATGAATGTAACGTACCTTCTGTGACATTTTGATACTTCCGTGTATTTGATGAACAGAATCACTCAGAAGAGAATTTGGTCTTACTTCACAGTGTGCAAAGTGCTCGGCTGCAAATAACATGAACAATACATTAACAGGTATTTTATACGATAATAATTTCGACTGTTTCTTTTTTTATTTTGGTTAAAGTCATAATTTTTATTATAATTTTTTAAAATATTATTTTTTGTTTACATTATTTTATATAATTTTATGACCCTAAAGTACGTTATTCATTCCTATGTATAGGTGGGTTTTTGGGTGGGGGTAGAGCTAATATCTGTATGGGTAAGTTTTTTTGTTCATTTATGATCTGATAAGAATATGGTTATATGTGCTTAATAAACCGGTATAACAATAAGCATAAATTATATTCTATGAAGTCGCTTGTATAAGTGTATCATCAGGATAAACCTACAAGTTTTTACATTATAATTCTTTTTAATTGAGTTGTCTTTCTTTCTTTCTTTCTGTTCTTTTCGTATGCTGTCAAATGATTGATTTAAAGTTATCAAAATTGCAGTATAATTTTCGGTGACTTCTTACTGATCAAAAACGTATTATCTAGGCTATATAAAGTCTTACTCTACGAATGATTTCACATCATTATTTAAATGTTAATGACAGAAAGATGTTGACATAAATAAAGTAATGTGTACAAGTACCTGCGACCTCGTGACATCGCTCGTGATCCGAAGAATGGTGGTGGTCCTCCTCTTGGTGCACGTGAAGGTGGACGTGCAACTCCCTGTGAACTGCGCACAAGATCAAAAGGGTGTGTGTAACAAAATATGAGAAATATCCAATGGTTATAATAAATCATTGGTCTGAGAGGAGAACATATTGCCTGTTTCCTTTACATTATAAAAAAAAAGTTTAGTCTTCCTATATATATACGCAATATTTCACACATAATTTGGGTGTACATTATACAGTGTGTAAAAATTAAAGGGTTAAACGTCAATTTCATTATATTTACATGTACCAAGTATGATTCCCTCTTACGAAAATTGATTTTTATTCTTAGTTCTGTAGAAACTGACAGGACTGAAATCTACACGCCCCGTTTATCGATTGGTCGAAATCTTCAGCAACCTTAGAAAAATCAGACCTAAGTAACGGTTGTGAAAAATCACAGACTGCACGAAATAATCATGATGACTCAAATTCCCATAGAAGACGATTTGGCTGCATGGGTTTTTTTAATCCAACGCACTGATGTGCATTAACAATAGTCTAGTTAATTTTACATATTTTTTACGATCAATTTATTAATTTGTTAAAAGAAAGATGCAAATATAAACAATAAAATGCTTTTTTGATGAACGCGGGTTATGTAATTTTTTGCAATGTCGCCACCTTCATATCCCGCATGAATCACCAAAGAAAGCATTTTAGTGTATAAACTAACCTTTATTATTAAAAGAAAATTAAATAATAATTTGCTAGTATAGGGTTTTTTAATGCATATTAAATTTAAAACATTCATCCAGCAGAAAATTGAAATGATATATAAAACCCGATTTACCATTTTTGTGATGTGAAGAAAGATGGTGGTTGTCATGTTCCGTATAGGCTGTGGTTTTACCTAAACAAAGATACAAGAAATACTTCACTCAAGCATAGAAAAAATAAAGTTGGTAACATCTTTAGATGCTTGTGGACTACAACAACAAATTCAGCAGTACATATAAAAAAAAAACAACAAAACAATAACAAGACGTGAAGAATAAAAGTTCGTCTTTTCATTCTGATATTCTGATAGAAAATACTGGTATCAGGTTAGACTCAGTCAAAAAAAAAGTAATTATATTTATCGTTGCTGAAATGTTAACACACGTGTACATTTGCTTGTTTTTCTGCACATATGTCCAGTGATATTAATAATTATTTGATGACATCTGTGAATATGACAACCAGATTTACAAAGTTTGAAAAAAGTTTAATTTCAAAGTATATGACAAACACCGGCTCTTAATTTGCATTAAAAAGTGTGCTTGATATTTCAAAGTTACAAACCAAAAAAATAAATAACAAACAAACAAATTTATATTCGACATTTTTGGTATTTTTTTTATAATTAGTACTTTAAATAATAAAATTAGTAAATTGATAAAGACGACATTTATCTAAATGATATAAAAAATATTTTAACATTTATAAATTCTGGTTCGGTTTTAGAATTAAAAATGTAACATACCAGCACCTAAGACCAATGCAATTACTAGAATAGCAATTGTTTTAATCATCTTCACATTGCCTAGCACGGAGGATAAACACCGAATCAACACTTCATGCTTTATATACATTTTCTAATAAAAGTAATAGGGTCAACAGTATATGATTAAACAATGACTACCCTCAGACAAGTTCACCAACCTTTGTCCACTCATACTACAGGCACTTGTACGGTCAGTGATAGGCTTAAATGTTTTGGCTTCAGAGACCTTACAAATTAACTGCGACTATGCTGACATAGAAAAGTACGTATATAACATCATTAGTAGCACACTGACCCTTGGTTTCTGGAGCAGTATCTGTTTAATCCGTAATTCATATGGTACGTAAGTATAGCACACTTGACCCATACAGTCTCTTCTTATGATATTCATTGTGTTCTTTTGAATAAAAAAATACTACTAGTTAGTTGTGTATCTTAGTTGAACTAATTTTGAAACACTTGATATATAAATTAGCAAGTAAGTGAGGCTCAATTTCCAATAGTTATTTAGATTATTTCTTTTTTTTTTTTTTTGTTATGTTATATATTTATTTGTGTTAATTGTAATTTTTATTAAAACCATCATATAATACATATTATAGTGAATATAAACAAAAATCAAGCATGAGAACTTGAAACACATCAAACGTTAACATCATTACAAATCCGAAAAAAATATAGTGGAGGAATAAAAATGAAAGAGCATTTATATATAATTGTTTATTTCAGTATTCATATTTTGATGTGATAATCATATTTCAAAAGATATAACAGTTAGCTTAAAGACAAATGAAAAAAATAAATTTTACATTTGATAAAAAATTTTGTGTGTTTTTGTTTAGTCATTTGATACTTGTATTTTGTTTCAAGACAATTATCATTATGGACGGTATAGGATAACAAATACTGGAGACATATTTAAACATATTTAATATATATATGTTTCTACGAATTATATAATATTTTTACAGTTTTAACAGTATACGTCTATACGTTTTCCAGACGTTGTAATAAAATAAATAAAACGAGACAAAATCAAAAAAAATCCCAAAACAAAACAAACGTTGAAAAAACAAACAACAACAAAACAAAACAGACCTTGTAAAACAACAGAAAACAGAAACAAATTAAAGCAAACCAACTGAGCAAAAAGAAATCACGAATAGAGAATTTTTTTCATTTATGTTAAGAACTTAAAAATCTGGAATTGAAATATTTGCTGTATTGGTTTTACTTATCATAACACTTACATCCTGAGCAAACGGCTAGTAAAAAAAAGGATCAATTGGGACCATTTAAAAAATACTTTTTGAAGAATTGTCAAATCTAAGACATAATAGTGTTTTAATATTTAATATTTAAGTTTTCAAATTTGTAGGTTAAGCTGATAAGGTAAAGCACCTCAATAAGAATTTCACATAACTTAAAATAAAAATTAAATATGTTTAACACAGTTCATTTATAGCCATAAACTTTGTGTAATTGAAAATATAATTCGATGATGACGTACTACAGGTGGATTTTATCAACCTGTAATTATGACTTAAATCAATCTGGGACAAATTCAACAACCAAACGAAGTGATTTTGTCGCCTAAAATTCACAACTATTTAGTCTTTTCTGACATGGATAGGAATGTTTATAACGTTAGCATATAGGACCGGATTTGTTACGTTTATTATAAGGTTTCCGTCTTGTACAATTATATCAAGTAATATTATGATTGACATACCAAAATTGACCGGTTTATCATTAGATATGTAAACACTCACATTATCTGTCAGTTTTTCTTAAAATTCCTTTGAAATGGTGTTGATGTTTATTTTTCAATTATAAAGGACGTATTTAAAAGATTTCAAATTATAGTATGAACATGAAGATGACGTCACACACATACCAGTATTTAAAAGGCCACTTGTTTTTCTTCCTATATATGCAAAGAAATTATTTCTTATCAGTTGTTTTTTTATTAAAAATGCAAGAACATAATAAGTTAACAAGGTCAACCTGTGCCATTCTTTCAACTGGAAGGTAACCGTGAGGTTATTTAAAGGGGATGAATGGTTGTGGTGGTCATTTTTAGACGATATTGATCTCCTATAGAAGAAGAGCTTTATATAAAGATGTTAGAAAACATTCACATTTCCAAGCTAAACCATTTTTTTTATCACAAAGGCATTGCTTATAGCATAAAATATGTAATGTACATCTGACGGATAATTTGATGACCATACAGCCTTCTCAAAGGTGACAAATTTGCATAGTTCTGTCATTGCGTTGCAATTAAAGAACTTCAAACGAATTGCGAAGGTTCAGTTCGTTTTAAAGCAACCACACTGTGTCATTAATAAAGTAGAAATTGGTCATTAATGCGCACATAGCCAGTGGTCGTTCTCTCATTGTAAATGATATCCTAGGCTTCCGAAAATGTCAATTATGTTTTATGATTTGAGTTAGAATCTTGATTTGAATTCTCATTTAGGTTTCATTTGCATAGCAAAATACTTTGGTTTGAATGCGATTTTCGATATGCCTCTTGAAGACTCAATAAGTAGTCCTAACACTCCATGTATTTATAACTAATTTACTAATTAATTAACTTGTTAATTAAATTGTGACAGAATTTTTCGTACATTCTAGAAAAAATATCTGCTTAAAACTTTTAAATTTGAATTGAAAAGTTTTTTAGGAAGAAAAAATTAAAAATATCATTAAATTTTGTCTTTTTTAAAAGATTCTTTTAAAAATCCAACATTTCAGAGTAGAATTAAAAATATTGATTCATGGAGTCAAAAATATACACTCTTATGAATATGTTCCTAAATTTTTTTTTAAAAGCAGATATGAAAGAAACAAGTTTGTTTTCCGGCAATGTGTACCCAATGACCTCTTCCAGAACTGTCTTCTTATCATCAGCTTGGGGTCACTTTAGTTTATTCTTTCATATTAGTGTATTTACTAGTTACCTGTTTCAATTGTACTCGAATAACCTATACGAATATATGCAGAGGGTTTTGTCGAGCAATAGTCGTTTGCGCGGTAAATTATTCGAAATACTTACTTAAGCCCCTTTTCCAATTTAATAATGCTAATGTCATAATACGTATGTTACAAACTTGTTTTAAAATTAGAAATATTAAAGAGTTTGTTTACAAAAGAACAATGTAGTGTTCTATTGGTTGAATAAATGTAAAAACTTACTGGTGATCTTTATTGTGTGAATTCAGTCTTTTTATAAACTAAATCAATATTTAGTTTTAAAAACTATTATATCTTTACAAAGACGAACAGATAAAAATAAATTTATTCTCAACTTCCTCTGTTTCAATGTGAATTTTTCTTTGTCATTTCAAATCATTCACAAATGTATCAAAATCGGTGTTTGTTAATACTAGTAACATTGCTATTTTGTGTTTTAAACAATTTTCGGCTTAATATCCAAAATGGGTAGTTTAGAATGCTTAAGATGGTTGTAAATATTTAGAGTATATTAGATTTAAACTTTGATCTCCAAAATATTGGTTGAATTTCTAGTACTAGTATATAATTAGTAAAGATATTCACATTTAAATGTTCCCCAAATCGTTCTATTATTCGTAATTACATGTTTTTTCATATTAAGAAAACCTTGGTGATGTTGTAAATTGGAGATGGATTTATTGCAAAAAAACCCTTTCAGATCTAGAAGTCAACAACATAAAAAGAAGACTGATATATATTTGAAAGTAAATAATAGCACAACAAAAACAAGTAGGATTTTAATACAAATTTGAAGGCTTTATTATTATCATAAATGATATCTTTGCGCATTCTGAGTACAAGTAGTCTTCTTTTAAAAATCAGTTACATGTATGAATTCACTAGTAATTTTTTTCTTTGATGAAAAATGACAATAACAAACCGTCAACCATCTCAAAAATTCATAAAAAGAAATACAAATTCAAAGCAGAGCAACACGGCCCTTCCAAAAGATAAAGGTAGGATCAGGTGCCTAGAAGGAGTGAGCATCCTCTGCTGACCGGTCACACCCGCCGTGTGCTCCTTGTCACAATTGGGCATGTCATAATCGAGGTAAATGTCAAAATCGGGAAAATGTCATAATAGGGATCGATTTGAAAAAAAAAATTAAGGTATGTTAAAATCTTTAACATAAGTCGACAAGTCAGCTAAAAAATGATCAGAGGTTCTTGTGACACAACAGAAGTAGCTATAGGATCAAGAATACTCACATGTAACAGGTTTGTGGCAAAGGAAGCTCACTAATCATACCCCACATTTACAATTCAGAGGGCTGGTTGGTTAAGCTTAGATATGCAGAATTGTTCTTTACAAAGCAATAGTTTGACTTTCCAGCCTTCTTAATTTATTTCCCAGTATTTTTTAATTATACCTCGACTTTTCGTTTCCAGAAAGTTAAAAATTTAACAGCAAGCAACGGTGACAGTTCTGCTTGTTTGCAGTCAAAATTACTAAATTTGATAATATTTTTTTGAGAATGATCAACCGCATCTAATTTTTTTAATATGATTTTTAAAGCTGTAAATTACAAGTTAGTAAAAAACATCATATATTTTAACTTCTAAATTTGAGTATTTTCGTGCATTTTTTACTGAGCTTTTCTTTTAAAAGAGATCAATACAGTTAAAACGCTTATATAACAAGCTTTTATAGCAATACCTATGAATTCATTTACTCTTAACAATATTTAACTTTCTCCTTTAAGAAACAGCGATGGATGATACATTTAATTGTTTGCAATTATATTGACTCCTTAACGAATAGAAAAGTTGTCAATAATGATTGCCGAGCAATATAGTGTGAGTACTCAAATACTTCTTACATAGCCTATTTGAAAAACAAAAACCATAAAGCTTTGTTATTTGGTGTACTCAACAAAAATCTTAGTAACATTTCAACTGTCTTTCCACTAAGTAACATTTCATTATACTTTGGCATTCTTGCACCCCCCCCCCCCCCCAATTATAATTGTTCCTTTATTATTGAGAACAAAGTTCAACAGGTACATTTTATCTATAAGTTTGCCTTTTGGGTGAACCGATTCCCTTCCTTTTTGTCTTCCAACTTTATACCATGTTATCTATGAGGTCATGTCGGGCGAATTGTAAGCCCTTTCTGTTATACTTTTTGCTGTTATCAAAGTGTTTATAAATAGATATTTTTCTCCGCATATAGCTTGACCTGGCACAAATCTGAGTCTACATATCTTATTTTCTAGGAAAGATATGAAAGGTCTATTATGTAACATATTTGTACTACCAGGAGCAAGTTATCGTATATTTAAAGGTGTCAGAAGGTGTAGCATGTATAAAATGTTTCAGACATCAGTTTCAGCATTATTAATGACCATATAGTAACTCCGAGAAAAGTGTCCATGCAATGCAAAAGCGCCTTATTTTTTAAAACTTCTTTTATCTTTTTATTCCTCGTTGTTGTTGGTGTTTTAAGTTTATAAAATGTCTTTAACTTTTTATGTTCCAAACTGGAAATATTTTGATTGATCTAATAGTATAGAAAGAGAAAGTGAACAACTTATTTAGACAACGCAAGTTGGCCATGACGACTATATAAGACATTATCTCTAAGACAGTTTACGCATTATAAAAAATCATAACTACCAGTAAGTACAGAGAATAAAACAAATAAAAAATGATTTAAATTTCTATTAATATTTAAATATAAAGTCAAGCTGATTTTGCATGCAGGTCTTATTGTGACGTAGGCAAACTGCATAATTATATGTTATACAATATCGATAAATTTGTTAAGGCTTACGACCAAAATTGAATTATACACATATCAATTTAAAATTTGGTTATTTTACTGTAACGATTGAATTAACATTGCTGAGAGTAGTAGTTTTTCTAAATTCATCTTGTAGAATTTAATTCTTGAATTTTAAAAAAAAGGAAAACCTCTTCAGACGTCAAAACGTTTTTAAAACGTAATTAATAATTCATACAAAATGTATTGGAGCTATTGGTCTAACCCTGAAAATCTTGTAGCAATTTAAATCGGATTTTAAAAGAATTCCTATTATTCATATTCGAAATTTGAAAAATGACATATGGAAATTATTTCAACGAAAAGTCCCCGCGCAGATGTTTATTTCTTTGTAAAATCATAATTCAACTCCGACTAACCGAGCATTACTACTTTAAAATAATCAATTTTGTGATTTGTGCTCATCCTCATAAAAATATAATTTTTTGCTGACTGTTTTTTTTTTTTAAATTAAAAATGTATCTGTATTTATTAAAATTAAATATAATCTTTAATTTCACATGGATTTGCCCGTAGAACAATTGTGTTGTAGTATTATTGCAACCACAAGATGATATAAATTTGCTAAATTACAATACATATTTTCTAAAGAATGGAATATCCAAATATCTCGTAATGTTTCATACTAATATAAAAGATGCACAAATTCGGTTATCTTCTGTCACTATGAATCTGTCAATCATCACTTTTTATTAACTTGAATTCATGGTAGATCCGTTACCTTGCATAGTTTATTTTGATATTTCAGGTAATCGACAGGTAAGGCCCCCACCCGCGACACCTTTACACCAACTCACCTGATAAAACTCCAATCTAGGTCATGCCTTCGTCTTTGCACTTTATTTTGGATCAACCATTCTCTTCGTGATCAATAAAGATTTTCAGTACATTACAAAATCGTTTTCAGAAAACAGCTCAGCAAAATGTGCAAAAGATATGTCCACATAAATGTATACGTAGTTTTCGTTATTAAATTAATAAAAAATATTGAACAGTTGTTTGGGTGAATTTGGATTTTTACTGTTTTAATCAAACAATATATTGATAAGAATTTTAAGGTGGCTAGGTGGTCAACAAATGAGCCATCAGATCTGCCTTAAACCTTGTCATGTGGTCTTTTTGGCCATAAACTATTATTTGGTAAAGAAAACACTCAAATATTTCAGCTCCAAAATTTCAGTATTTTCACTATTTATTTATACAGAACTCTTCATCTTAAGAAAGTCAAAAAAGAACCACGACCATCGAGCACTCTTAAACAAATGCTTTTTGGTGTGGATGTACATAACGATATATTTTTTAGTATTTTAAATTTTTTGCCAAGAAAATGGCTCATAATAGGATATAATCCTTATATATGATAAATGTTTACAAAATGAGTTAGGTATTAAAATTAATTTAAATTACTACAATGCTAGCGAAATGTTGTAAATTTTGTATTTACCGGGTGGCAGTAAATAAAAAATTTACAACATGACAACGCGTTATGTAAATTTTGTATTTACTGCCATGCAGTAAATTCAAAATTTACAATACGACAGAAATCTCAGATTAAAAATCCATGGTCTTCGAGAAGAGTTAATTTTCCCAATGGAATGAATCATTATATTATACATTAAGCATATAATATAATAATGGTATTCATTTATAAAACATATTTACAATTTTTCATTGTCTTTATCTGTGATAACTCTAAGTATTGATTTTGTACTATACATTCCAGTAAATTTAAATGACATATAATTGTTTTGCAAACGGGGGTGGCTTATTTATATTCAAATATTTAATCGAACAATTGCTGACAATTCTCTAAATATAATTAATGGGGATTCAATCTCTAAATATAATTGGAAGAAAATTTCGGTCGGGCCATGATCAAATCTATCATAAATTTCTTCGAGCTTTATTGGATTTGACCACGCCCCGACCAAAATTATCACCGAATAATTCCTTATTCCTGAAGTACAATGTAATACAACTTATATACGATGCTCGTATATCAACAAACTGAAGTAAAAAAAAAACGAAATGTTGAAAATTGGGAAATATATTTGTATAATTGATTAATACCCCATATGCATAAAAACAAAGTACATTGAAATTAAAACAAACCTGCTTGGGAGGGTACCAATTGAAATTGACACCCCGAGAAAACCATTGTCAACCGACGCGAAGCGGAGGTTGACAATGGTTTTCGAGGGGTGTCAATTTCAACTGGTACCCTCCCAAACAGGCACTATTTATTTTATTATACTGAATGTCTTAATTTTATAACAAATTTTACTGCTTTTATATAGAAAAGACCACAGGCACCTGACGTTATAAATATTTCTCATAATAAAAAAATAAATACCCTATATCTAATAATACACAAGGTACCCATCCCCGCCATCTTGGATTTATTTCAAACTGTCACATCAGCTGGAAGTTTTGCTTGAAACTCATCGGTAAAATTATTTTGCGATTCTCTCCGTCTCCCGATCAGTCATTTAATATCGAAGCTTACAACCAAGTTTGTAGTTTAAAGATCATTTCTAAATATTTAAGGTAGATCTGATGGTTAATTTGTTGACCATCCAGTCCCTTTAATAATACAACCGCTTACTGCTAACATTTTTTTTCTTACTCGACCTGATTATAAAACAGAACTTTAAAAAAATTAATATTAAATACATTTGATATATGGTATGGGATAAAGCATCATATTTTAAATATGAATATTACTTTCAAAGATGTGAAAGGAGAAAAAACCAACGCTAATGCAGATCTATATCCCGTAGATTTGGTCATGTATTTGACAGATTTAAATCCACATGATTTACCATATCGTAGTTTCAACCATGAATTGCGCCGTTGTTACAATAAAGAGACGCAGTTTTTCCAAAGGTGTCGTGTGGATATAATGAGATAAAGATGAGAACCATTTGCGAACGTTAGAATATCTATTCCAAGTTATATAACGAAGAAAATATTATCTTTTTCTGAATAGCGAAGATAAACAAAAGTGTTAAATTGTTATGCAATCGTAATACATTTTTCTTCATAATTTGCGTACTTGAGTACAACGCTCTTTTTTTAAAGGTGTTTTGTTACAGATTGTATTTGTAAACACGTTGATATAACTAAATGTAGCTTTGAAAGTTTCCAAAATGAAAATCGTTTTAACTCGTTTCTTCGTCTTATCCGCACTCAACTTAAATTACATGATTTATGTGATATAGATAATTTTTACAAATATTTGTTAAACAACTATCAATTAAATATCCTTTTCCAGAATGAGACGGATTGAACGGGTACAATGCGCTTAAAGTTTAATGATATTGGCTAAGAGCAAAAGGTCATTGTCCTTTATGCAATATATATACATTCTGTGTTAGCAATTCTTCTTTACTTTGTAAATTGTTTTTTGTTTAAGCACTAGTGTCTATAGATATGTAGTATCAGTGGCTGTAAACTCTAAAGCTCGCTTTACTGCTAGCTGCCGTTGCTGCTGTTTATAACTGTTTGGTGTTTATGGCTGTGTTTTGTGATTACATACTGTAAACAAACTTTTATTCGCGATCGAGCTAGAAATTTTCGCGAGGTTCGCGAGAGCATCGTCGTCGCGAATATTTCTCGCCGCGAACCAATGGTTGTTATAACAACACAGATCTTTACAAGGCTTACTCGCGAAAATTAGTTATCGCGAACTAGATTGTGTCCAGTAAATCGCGAAATAATGTCATCGCGAATAAAAGTTGGTTAACAGTATGTGATTGATGTTTACAGCTGCCACTGATGTTTGATTGGTTGATGTTTAGAGCAGACACTGATGTTTGATTGGTTGATTTGCTGTCCTTTTTACCGACACATTGTCTGATAACGTGAATTTAGCGGTTGTTAATTAATTGCTATTTTGTAGAACCTATTGATGATGAGTTTTGACATATGATAGCTGTTTATTAAATGGTGGATATTTTGTAACATTTTAAGGTGTTTTTATTGCATTATTGATTTATTTAATTTTTGTTTGATTTCATGAATAAATAATATATTTTCAATAAAACATTGTTTTCAGTATTTGAATAGTAATATATTTTCGAAATATATTTTAAAAGCTGATTGGACAATATATTCACATCATTTTAGCTTATATATATAGTCCATATAGTGGATATGGTGGACCCACTATACCCATATAGTGGATTAAAACTATTTTGTTGTTTATTTGATTGATTGAAAGACTAATTGATTGAAGATTGGCTGATTGGTTGATTTTCCTTTATAAAATCGTTAATTCTGTGGTTACTATCTCCCTTGATTTTAGTTTAGGTTGCTGTATTATTACTTGTTAAATATATTCTTTATTTTTAAAATAGTAACTAGTTGTTAAATAAGTCAACAAAGTATCCTCATTTTGTGATTATGTTTCTCCCTCTCATTTCAAGATCGTTAGATGATTGGTGGATATATTTTTACATTTAAAATTGTTAACACAGTTCCGGATAATTATGTCATTGCCAAGTTGGCATTTTTGCAACCGTCTAAGCTGCATGTATCGAAAACATTGCTTAAAGAGTTTATTACAACCTTTGTTGTTAATGTATCTCACCTGTCAGGTGAGAAATTCAACTTTCAAAAATAGATTCCTACAGAAAAATAATTTTTCCCGTTGGAAAACAATTTTCCTATAGGATAATAGGAATTTCCTACCGAAATAAAAGAACTTACAATGGAAATTTAAATTCCGATAGGATTTAAACAAAACTCCTTTAGGATTTCAAAATGCGATAGGAAATCTTAATTTCCTATAGGGAATCTTCATGTCTTAATCAAATTCCTACAAAAAATACTTTTTTTCTATTGGAAATATAATTTCCATACGATTTTAAGAAAATCCTATAGGATTTTCAATATTTCCTGTAGGAAAATTATTTCTCCGATAGAAATTATTATTTTCCCATGGAATATTAATTTTTAAAGGTATATATATCACCTGTTAGGTGCGATAAACTAAAAACAAAAGTGGTTATATGGTCTTTAGACAATGGTCTATCTTTGGTACAAATAGATTTTTATGAAACTGCACCTAAAGCGGGAGCAAAATGCCATCAAGGCACTAGCATAATTATCCGGCACGGTGTTTGGTGTTTTACTGGTTAATTTAAGAAATGAATTTATTTTTTTATCGACTTATTAAAACAAATATTGACCGGTAAAGAGAATATATTAACCAATCAAAACAACTAACTTTAACAATGAAATTAAAATGTAGAGAATGTATCAACTAATCAAACAACTAATCAAACAACGAACTTTAAATGTAAAATGTAAAAAAAAAAATGCATCAACCAATCAAACAGCGAACTTAAAATGTAGAGATATCAACCAATCAAATAACGAAATTGAAACAACGAATTTATAATGTAGAAAATGTATCAAACAATCAAACAACGAACTTGAACACCAAACTTAAAATGTAGAAATATATCAATCAATCATACAACCAATCAAACAACGAACTTAAAATGTAGAGAATGTATCAACCAATCAAACAAAGAACTATACAACGAACTCAAAATGTACACATTATATCAACCAATCAAACAACGATTTTAAAATGAATAGAATGTATCAACTAATCAAAGAACAAACTTAAAATGTAGAGAATATAACAACCAACTATGCAACGAACTTTTAAACATTTTAAGATCATAGATTCAGTTGTATTCATAATTCTAAAAGATTTAAAAAAAAAGATACTGAATATTTATATGCAATACATATATTTGGATGATTGCTATATTCTCTACACTTCAAGATAGTTGTATGATATGTTGATATATTCTCTACATTTTAAGTTAGTTGTTTGATTGGTTGATACATTCTCTACATTTTAAGTTCGTTGTTTGATTGGTTGATATATGCTCTACATTTTAAGTTCGTTGTTTGATTGGTTGGTATATTCTCTACATATAAAGTTAGTTGTTTGATTGGTTGATATATTCTCTACATTTTAAGTTCGTTGTTTGATTGGTTGGTAATTTTTTTTATTGTCGGGCTATTCTTAGGTTTTGATGGTCGTATATATTAAAATATCATATATTATATACATTGCTGATAATACGGTTTTTGTTGATATCTATCTATCTATCTATCTATCTATCTATCTATCTATCTATCTATCTATCTATCTATCTATCTATCTATCTATCTATCTATCTATCTATCTTTTATCCATTTTTCTATCTATCTATTTATTCATATATCTACTCTTTCTGTCTGTCGAACTTTTTACCGCGTCTGTATATCTATCAATTTATCTATCAATATATCTGTCTGTCTGTGTGTCTATCCATTTATCCATTCTTCCTGTCTGTCAAATTTTCTATCTCCTCTGTTTATCTTTAAAAGGGGAATTTGTCCCGCAGTGTGCTTGTGAAACAAGCTTTATCAATCATGAAATAGTTTGGTTGATGTTCCATTTAATATACACATTATTTTACCACCTTAGTATCGATTACGTCGATTTCATATCTGCTATACTACACAGCTATTGGTATGCTTATAATGCTGCTTACAAAACGCAGTTTTATTTGGCCAGAAGATCAAAACTGAAACGTAGATATATGTAATCTTGATTTAATTAGAATGAAATGTGGAAAAATTTGTAGATATTGGTTCGAAAATTTGTTCTATGCTATATTTGTAATAAATATGAAGGTTGACAATTGAAATCTCTCTTTCTTTTTCCTTCTGTCTCTTTTTAGATTAGTAGACAAATATGATAAATTCCATTTTATTGTTGCTTAAGTGTTTAAACAAAAACACAAAAAACATCCCAAAATATCAAATTTAATAAAAAAATATATATCTACATATAAAATAAAAACAGAAAACAATAAATTGAAATGAAATTAACCAAACAAAAATGATTGCAGCTTTCTGTAAACGGCGATATCATTGTTTCCATACATTGTTATGTATTTTTAGTGTAAGAAAAAATTGTTTCTATATCAAACATATTCAGTTCAATAGGACTTTCATAACAGAATTACAAAACGGCTATTTTAGGGTGTACTCGATTCATATATTCAAAGTGAGGAGCAACAGGGGGTACACACTCAAAATCCAAATCCGCGATCAAATCCATTAATCACCTAGAGACATAACGGTGATATCAAAATCTTTTCAACCCTCGTGTGTTACCAAAAGCAGGCTCTCAATGAAATCTCGGACGAACGGGTATTGGAGAGAGATAAACGTTTTGTTATGATTTTGGTAAAAGTCACGTGATTTAGGGGGTCTTTATATACTGTTAAATTTCGAAAAGAGGGACAGATTTCGTAAGAACTCTGATATTTTTCGACCCCAAAAAGAGAGAAAGGAAAAAACGGGTTTTTCAATTTCTTTTCAAGGTTTGGTCTCAGCTTTAATCCTAAAGAGGATTGATTGTTTTTCCGAGTCATGAATTTAGGGGCCCTAGCCTGGGTGATAGTGTTAGGTGCCGCCATCAACCAAATAGATGCAAGGTAGGACTCATCTCTTGTATATCAAAATGTTTAGCTTATTGCTTCAGTTTTGCAGGAAAGTTTGCATGACATTTGAAATTTAGAAATACTGAAAAGGTATTGTCTATAGATATACAAAAAAAAAAAGAAAAGAAATTAATCTTTAAAAAAAAAATTAAAAATAAAAGCCTAGAAAAGACATCATACTTGTACTTGCATTGATTTTGCAATGAAAACGATAGATTAAATTTACACAAGTTGTTCATCAAAATTGTTTTACTGTTTCTTACATGAAGAAAAAAAAATAATTTGCATTGCTGATTCGTTTGATCAATTTTTAAGAAGTAGTTGCACATATAATGTTTTCAGATTTTAAACACGTGTTTCATTTTGAGTTGCCAGAGTAAAATGGAATAATATTTAGAATGAAAAAAAAACTTTTAAAAGGATAATGTGAATAAATCATTAACAATATATATGGCCTAAGAGATACCCACAGTAGAACTTGCATAGTCGTAACGTGACTAAAATTAAGGCAGCGTTCTAGAACTGAAAAAAATATATATCCTCAGTAATATTGATTTTTTTTTTTAAACCCACCTGATTCCACATCACTTGTGTTTTAGTTGTATGCATTTTCAATCTATTTATTGTTCTATAGAATCGTCGTCGCCCATCTCTTTTTTGTGTATTGGGTTGTATTTTAGAGACACAGCAGTTTTGATCGTAGGGTATCAGTAACCAGGCACTGGTTGGCTTTAGATGATTTGCTTTTGTAATTATAAATCATCTAAAGGATAAAAAAATGAATATTTATTTGTCATTGTCATTCGTATCTTGTTAGAAATAAAAAAAAGAGAATTTTAGAAAAAGATAATTTGCGCTAAAAGCTACATCTTTGCAAGTAAGAGATTAACACTCTTTTTTTCTTTTCAAACATTCTTGGAGAGAAGAGGAGCGTATCGTAAATCTTTTGCCTGCAAAGATTCAAAGATGGGGATCTAACTTTTTAAAACAGTTTAATCAAATTTAAGACATTTTGGGATAGGATAGGACATTTTTTTAAGGAATGAATCAGATAATTTAATGGTTACAGTACAAGAACTGACGTATTTGCCTTAACGGTGATAACTGAATATATCTTTTAATATCTTTTGCTCAGTACTATTTACATTTGCAAATATGTTTCCTTATATGAACCTATAGAATAGCGAAAACGTTCAATTCTGTATGAACTTATGATCATAGTGCGCTTATTGTTAGTCGCTTGGATTATTGTAAACATTGTAAACATAAAATCTCGGTAATTTTAACAGTTCTGAACGATTTGTCTTTTTCAAACGTAAATATAAGTAATAAACAGCAATGTTAAAAAGTTCACCGGGATATGAGGTTGGTTGATCACGTGATCAAATCCTGTGAAGCCCGAAGGGCCACTCAGTAGATTTGATCACGTACCAACCAACCTCATATCCCGGTGAACTTTTTAACATTGCTGTTTATTTCTTAAATAAATACACGTGTAAGCTTTATATAAAAAAAATTATCAAGTTTTAAGAACGAAAACGGAAATTTTGCCGTATAAGCCGAGTGAGTTGCAATCTTCATTGTCTATTAGTGATTTACTACTTTAAATTACCTAAACTATTATGCTTAATGTCTTTATTAACCGCTGTAATTCATATTGTTTGAGTAGGGGCTATATTTAGAGACTATTTGCAGCAAAATTACATTATCGTCGTCCAAGCAAAATTTTGTTTGTTGTATATTCCAGAAAACAAAAATGATTCTTCTACCAAAATGCAACGTTTTTAAAGTTATGTTCTAATCTTATATAATACAGTTCACATTGCTTAAGGAAACGCTTTGCATAGTAACCACAACGCATGTATAAATATAAAAATTATGGACATCGATATATGAGGAGCACATATAACTCTATAGTATCCTCCAAATATGTGAGATAATCATTTTTGCCATAGGTCGATAGTGTACAGTAAAAATACTGAAATATTGATACTTCATGATTGTGCGATTTACATGTACTTTCATAAGTATGTTGGTGGGCAGTATAAATTTTGTTTTAGGCTGATCAAGGAAATTTATACTTTTACTGACACTTAAATAATCGCAAATAAAATTTGTGAGTTTTTTTAAAATAAATTTATGCAATTTGACATTTATTGAAAACCTGTGTCACCGATATTTTAATGAAACCATAATAAGCATACCTAATATTCCTATAATATTATGACTTTAAAATTTTTTTTATTGAAATTTGAGCAGATTTCACATAATAGACCCTATTTACTTCAATGTAAGTGCCTGGCACAGATAAGATATCATGTGATATTTGTTATTGCGTATTTCGCATGTGCGCGCTTGTTTAAAAAAAAAAACAACCAAAACACGTACCCCTATATATTTACACCCAGTTTGTATTACTACTCTATTTCCTAAGGGAAAATATCTATATGCTACCGAATAAAACAACATGTATTTCTTTAACTTTAAAAACTGCTTTCAAATGCATTGTTTAGCATATGAAATGTCGACTTCAATTCAAATACAAGTAGTTATATTAGATCATTTCTACATTGTTCATACTGACGCGGGTAATGTACTTAATTTTTCTGAATGTTGCAACTTTTATTACCGCGTAAACCCCAAAAGAAAGCATTTTGCCCATTCTATTTCATTTGAAACGACAGCAATTGTATGCGTAAGCATGGTATACTTTTTATTTTAGTATGTATGCAGCTTGTTTTTGCACGAGTTAGATCCTATTAATTATTGCAAGATGTGTATTTACATTCATTTGTTATTTACAGTAAATAACAAATGAATGTAAATAAACATCTTGCAATAATTAATAGGATCTAACTCGTGCAAGAACAAGCTGCATACATGCATGAAATGGCGAACCCGACCCACAAAAAATGGATTCATTGTCGCGTGATTTACTCAAAAACGCTAATTGAACTTTAATGAAAATTAATAGTTTGCTATAACACGGAATTCACACTGCTCCTGACGGTGAATTTACGTATAGTCTCCATTACATGAATGAATTACGTGTTTAGAATATCAAAGAAATATTTATTGGTCTTTGGTACCCCCGTGGTAAACGGAATACATAATAGCTTTGAAAAAAAGAACTGTCTGCTAAATGCAAATGATGACGTATAATTAAAGAAATGTCCGATGAAACCGCGAACATTTACATAACCATTCTAATTATCGTGTTAGATTATGGACTTCCAGAAAGTTCATAAAGAAAATTTTCATATCATTAAAAAACATGCATTAGCTGATTTTTTCTACAACTTTGTCGCTAAAAACTAAAGCATGGAATTATTATTTCCTTTCACATATCAACTTGTATTATTTCTATTCCAGGGCAGGACGACACAAAAGACAGTGTAAGTATTTTTACCACAACAAATATAAATAAAGTTACGAATTTTTCAATTTTATTATTCATACATGTATCAGCAACATTGAACTTTTGACAGCTTGTACAATGTCAATGATGCACGGTTATATATTTTCCTTTTTTTCATTTATAGTTGGTGGTGACTTCGGAGGAGGTTCGAATCCATTTGGACCCGGAAGTAAGTAATCTTTATACCGGCCCAATTACTGGAAGTTTGTACTCTGACTTCCGGTCTAATACTAGTAACTGATACATATGCATTCCACGAGGTCAATGATTTTTGTCTTTTAGACATTTGAATCACGTTATAGGATTTAACTTTCAAACGCAAAAATAAAAAAGGTCGCTTATATAATTAGTACTTCGGCAAAATACACCCTTGAATGTTTAAAAACACGTCTCTAAAAAAAATTATAAGACCCGCCTCCTCTGCTATAGACGGTCCTTTTGCCAAATGTCCCAATTCTTAGAATATGTTTAACAGACTGTAAGATTGTATTTTATCGCAAAAGCGCAACACCCCCCCCCCTCAAAAAAAAAAGGGAAATAGCAAAAACAAAAACCGAGTGGATTAACGTTAGGGTCTAAAATCTACTGGTTTTGAACACATCCTTTATTTTCTATGCATGTAAAACATATGCAAAGAAGTTAGTAAAACATACACGGTAATTAAGTCAATGAACAATGTTTTTGTCTTAAATAATAAATCATTACATCTCTTTTATAAGGAACTACGGCGTTCTTTTTTGCGATATTTTCTAACAATAGGATTTTAGGTTGAAAAATTTGAGTTTTTGTTTTATTGGACCCTTGCAATCTTCGCTGCGTGAAAAATTATGTCATTGCGTCCTCTTTTACCGATAAATCATGAATAAAAGTTATGTAATTCGTTTTTGCTAAATTACATAACAGATAACTGTGTAGCCTGGTGATATTTTTGCTGATTTGCAGAAATTAGCAGTCTGTTTATTTTCTGTTTTTTTTTTTTTTTTTTGCCCCCAAAATGCTAAAAAAAAATGTACTTCAAAATTCATATTCAGGTCAGGGGTGAGGGTGAGAG
The DNA here is from genome assembly GCA_020458035.1 of Magallana ariakensis. NCBI lineage: Eukaryota > Metazoa > Mollusca > Bivalvia > Ostreida > Ostreidae > Magallana > Magallana ariakensis. Next base: position 4,593,277 of record CM035820.1, on the reverse strand, counting down.
TGCACGGTGGATTGTAGGACTGTGTATTGGGTATTTAGTATATCACCTTATCAGGTGTTATATTTGTTTCTTCGCCTAGACCCTAAGTTTAAAAGACCCCGAGATAAATCGCTTGGAATCGATTGTTCCATATTCCACCGTCTAAAGACTGTTTACCGTGTCTCCATAAACATTTTCAATACCCCTCAGAGCTCGTCTAATCGCGGCCTTAGAGTCGGGAGATTCAAGAATGGACCCGTTATTGTTCGGCGAAAATAAATTGCCTTGTAAAATAGGAACATGGATGAATCATTATTTGCTTAGAACGACAGACCAAAATCTCGTTTCAGATATCGCAATACGACCTTCTACACAAGCTCATTTACTATTTCGACCTATGATATCAATAACATCACAACCCAGTGGTTCCTGACATTCATTGCACTTGAATGTGCTTCAAAAAATATCTTTTTTGTCCTAGATTTTTTAGATCACCGGCAAAATTGAATTCAATTTACAAAATGCGTGATTTAAGATTTTATCGATCTTTTTTTATATCTTAAGGTTAAGTTTATTTAACAGATAATGAAATTTTCTTATCATTTGTACCCGTGCGCATATGATCAAAATTATATCATCGATGGTGGATTTCTCAAGTTTTTTATTTTTTTTTTTTTTTTTAGAGGGGGTCATATTTCTATTTTTAAAAAAATCAGACGATTCAGATCGACAGATAGGTGAATGGACATTATAACTTGATAATGTATAAAATAATCTTATTAAGATTAAGTTGATGGAAAGAAATACGAAAAGCGATTGTCCGAAGCGTTTATGGTATGATCTAATCGTGTATATTGCTACACCAGCATCCGGTTTGAAAATGGCGGGAAATATAATTTCCTGTGAAATTTATTGATCTTATAGCAGCAGACAGCTCCAAATCTCTCTCTCTCTCTCTCTCTCTCTCTCTCTCTCTCTGATGCTTAACCATGAGATTAATACTGCCATGAAGAAGAGACTCTCTGAGTGAGACTCACAGGTTTCACATGATGGACATTCATAAACAGGTTGCCTCAGTACCACTCGTCCAAATGGGTTAAATAGCCCGTAAATAAATAATAATAAAATTGATTTTGTAATTTTTAAAAAATTAAACTAATTATTCAACAATAAACTATTAAGTATAGCAACTTTTGGTTGGCAAGTTTTCCTATGAGCATAAACAGTAGTTTGTAAGATTGACCCCAAAGAAGTTTTGAATATACAGAGGGATCAATCTCTGTAACAGTCGGGTTACAGAAAAAGTTGTTAACCAAATTAAAGTTGTTGTATATTTCATCTATTCTAATTGATTTACCATATTTAGCAAAAAAAAATATTTATTGCAAATTTCAATATTCAAATTTGTATCCCATTCAGGATATTACATGTATATAGCAAATGGGTTGTTATATATCCCATTTGAGCGATTGGTCCCAACCTGATAATTAATTAAATACAATCTCCAATTCTAGATGGGCATGTTGACAAGTGATAATTTATTAATTGAATATTTAGATGCTATACTATCATTTAATATCTATTGTACATTGGTCTCTGTTTTTTCTTCAGCCTCAGGTGCTTGTAAACCATTAGCCGCTCCGACAGATGGACAAATAAACTGCGGAGATTCTACTATATTTTAGTGAGTATACTATATGTATATAAGTACATGTTAATTGTTGCACAAACATGATCGTTACATATTAATGTGTATGTTTACTCTGGCTACAAAGTATCCATGCGTGATATGTTTTTTTCAGTCGGTGTACAGCCCAGTGTAACTCTGGCTATGAATTTGATAATGGCGACTCCACCATACAAAAGGACTGTGACCCCATGACAGGGCAGTTTTTTGATGGCCCGGCTTTTCCAAAATGTATACGTAAGTAAATTTTCAAAACGGACCCTTCATAGACAAAATCAATAGTTTCAGATTTCGACTGCTGATTAAACCAGGTCATTTTTAAAATTGCTGCAACAACCCTGAAGATATATATATGGTGATTTAATTTCTATTAGAAGAAAATAGTTATGATACATGTACCGGTATATACATGTACATTACTACAATGTAGGTAATTGAAATAAATGATGCAGAAGTTGCAAAAATGGGTGTATGGTCGGATCCATCTTTTTTCAGTGACATGGGAGCAGTCTTATATATATGATGAACATTGTGTATATATATTATATATAACCTCACTTTTATTTACTACGATTTCAGCCACCTGTAGCCCAGCCTGTCAAAATGGAGGGACCTGTGTTCAGCCCAACGTCTGCAACTGTGCTCCTGGCTGGAGGGGGACCTTTTGTGAAAGTCGTAAGTACTCGCAAATTAAACCATCTTGTTATTTAGACCAACATTATAAGAATTATTTTGTTTGATGTAAAAAGGGAGATGGCTCAGTGTTGTTAATGAATCAGATATAGACAGAGTTTATATATATATATATGTGTGTGTGAATGGGAAAATTTAGGAAAATTTAATGCCCAAAACCTTTTAATGGTTAATGTTTTTTTAAAGTGAGTTGGCTCCCTTTTGCATGAAAAACGATAAACATGGAATATTTATGGATTTAGTATGAATTAGTCTTTCAATCAATCAATGAAGGGAAACATTGTGTGATACAGTATTCGAGTATTTTACTGTATATATAAATTGGAATCGCTGAAGGAATGCATCTTGTGATTCAATATTGTCATCATGTGATACGACACTCTCTTTCGTTCTGTATCAGCTCTGACATGATTTTTCTGTGTTTTTAGCTGATGGGAAGTGTATCAAACCGGCCGACCCCAGCAACGGAGCGGCCACTTGCCAGAGTACACCCACCACAATGCAGTGCTCAATTTCTTGTCAGAGCGGGTTCAAGTTTGAGTACTCGCCCCCCTCCCAGTATGTATGCAGGGACGGGACCTGGAGCCCCCAGCCTTCCTTCCCCAGGTGTATTCCAGGTAAAACATCCAACTGTATCTAAGTACATGTTAAGTGACATCCCACCTGTATCTAAGTACATGTTAAGTGACATTTCAGATTAAGAATAAATCTACAAAGAGAGGTTTTGCATATACATACCGGTTTATGAATGAATTTGACTGCATGTAGCTCCCAAGTCTGTGACATTTGATCATTTAATAAATAGCACCGTTCATTCAGCTGAACATGGTTTCATGGAAATTTTTTTTTTTTTTTGAAATTATTTATAAAATTATTTATAAACAGAGTGTGAATGTTTATGTGGACTTTAATTTTATGGGTGATAAAAATTGTATTAATTACCACAACATGAGAGGTTTCTGTCCTTTCCCACTCGGTCTAGGATTAGATGTATTATGAATTTGTACAGTTATACATATTATTATCTCTCATTGTTTTTTCCTTTTTTCACAGCTAGCCAATCAACAGGTAATTGTTTTTCTTTCATTTCAATATTCTTTTATCACATTATATCAAAGAACTTGAAGAAGTTTTCAAAAGAATGGAATGTTATAAAGCTAGATGTAAAACCTTCATACAAATCAGTCAACTTGGAGGAAGCTACCAAATTATTTGATTTTTTGAATTAAAGTAATTTATAACTTAGCGAAATGACTTTTACCTGATAATTACCGATAATAATATAAGTATTGTATACAGGGTTATTTTCGCCCCATGTTATTTTTGCCCTTCTTCACTTACAAACGGTTTCCCCCCATCTTGAATTCGCTTTAACAGAGTTGTGTTTAAAAAAAGATTATCTGAGACATTGGAATTCGCTCAGTCTTAAATTCGCACTCTGACAATGAGGGCGAAAGGGGCGAAAATAAAATGGGGGCGAATATTTCCCTTTATACAGTGATACCTATACTTTTCCTCCCTTCTCTGAGCAGTTAGTCCCCCCACTCAGCCGGTCCCAGCCTTTGTAAGGGACGCGATGTGTGTGGCCTGGGGACAGGACCACTACCGGACCTTTGATGGCACCGTGTACGCCTTTCAGGGACAGTGTGAATATGTGTTAGCTAAAGACTGCACCGGCGATTCCTTCCATGTGAACGTGATCAATGACCATAGTTGTACCCAGGCCGCTCCGTGTCATAGGTAACGCCCCCAAAAATAGAATTATATATAAAATGCTCTTTACAACTCATGTTTAAACAATGGAATAGCTTTTTTTTAATTTAACAAAAATCGAGCCTGTCTGTATACCTTTACCTCCACAAACCATACTCTTCAAATTTTCAAAACAAATTCTGAACATTATTGATCATCTAATGAACAGTAGTAGTGAATAAGACAATGACTTTTCTTTTGAACTCACAGAAACATAGACATTTATTTCGGCTCACACAAAGTGCAGTTCCGCGCTGAGGCATCTGGTGAGAAGGTTTTGTTCGATGGAGCGGAAGTATCGGTTCCAGCCAGTCAGAACCAAGTGGAGATCATCAAAGTCGGCCATTACACCCTGCTTACTCATGCCACACTCGGTTTTAAGGTAAAAAAAAATTAATGAAAATTATATTTTTATAGATATTTATTTTTTAGCAAGAAAGTAATATAATTTAAATAAGAAAAATGAATCCATATATTGAATGTTTTGCTATATATATTTATTCATGTACACAGCTCTTCTTCTGTAGGAGATTAATATAGTATAAAAATGGCCACAATCATCCAGCCGTCTTAATTCTCATTAGTATGAGTACAGTAATGTTGTTTTGTTGTAGGTGCGCTGGGACGGTCGTGAGTCTGTCTTTGTCTCCATTAACGCCGATCTGAAGACAAAGATGTGCGGTCTATGTGGTCTGAATGATGGGGACAAAACAAACGATTTCAAAACTTCCCAGGGTGCAACAGTCACCAATGCCAACATCGCAACTTTCGGCAATTCATGGAAGGAAGGAGGTGAGTACACTATTTTGGTATTGACAACAACTGGCCGTAAATTCCTGCAAATGACAGACACTGGGGCCTTCGAATTTAAAAAGCTCACTTTTGATCATGCAGTCTCACTTTTTCATAAAAATATTTCTTATTTTCATCGAAATATTTAAATTCCTGTGATTAACAGACCCATGGGTCATCATATTTTTACAAGCTAACTTTTTATCTCAGTCTCACTTTCATGAACTTGTTTTGCAAGAGTGCGATCAAGATTACCAGTAAATAACTAAAAAATAGCTTGTCGAGTTTATTTGGCTTTTGTATGGGTTTACTTTGAATTTTACCTTACAGAGTAGGGGATTTACTTTCTATTTATTGTAAAGGATAATTTTATATCAGAAATATAAGTGGTTATGATTTGACTTGTTTCTTAATGATCATTATAATAGTAAGTTATATTGATTTTTGGAATATGGCAATTTAATTATTTTTTAATTTGTAACTGCATGTAGTTTCATTTTGTTGCTTAAAGTTGGGATATACTGAACGAATCTTTAGACTTAAAAATATCATTGCAATGCGATACAACAATTGCGTTTTTTATTTTTTCATCAGCTGGCTCTTGTCCAGACAGCGCACAGAAAACGTGCACAGCGGCCGGCAGCACACAAGCACAGAGTGTGTGCAGCCACCTGACCAGTGGGAGTTTCCAGCCGTGTAATTCTGTAAGTACATGTGTAGAATTCATACAGCAGATATTGCCAATACCACTGTAAATCCACTTTTATTCGTGACAACTTTATTTCGTGAATTACTTCTGATAAACTAGTTCATGACGACTAATGTTTGCGAACATACCTTGTCCAGACTAAGGGCCACTAAGGCTGTTATTATATACGACAAGGACTTGTTCGTGGTGAGAAATATTCGTGATGAAGAGGTTTTCCGAATCTTGTACTACGCAAATAAATGTCGGTTTACAGTGTTTTGTTTTGTAAGGAGGACTAAGAGCTCAAAAAACTACATCATTATCATTACTGATTTAATATGGGCAAAAGATACATTTGTTTCACCCTATGGTAAGGAGACCATGAAAACTATTCAGTTAGGTTATGGGGTGTTACATGTAATTTTGCATCATCAACTTGAAACTTGATAGTCAAAATGTGAAGAAAATTGATCTTGATTATAGCTTCCTGTACTAGTGTTTGGATTTTGATTCAAGTTGATTTGTTAAAAGGTCTTTGCATTGAGCTTCAGCTTCAGGGAAAAAGCAAAAATAAGGATAGCATTAGAGGAAAACTTCATATAGATTTAAAATTGTCATCTAAGAGTTTACATCCTTTACTGAGAGGTTACTGTGTAATTTTATCGCAATATTTCCACTTTTTCATCAGAAAGTTGACCCGACGCCGTACCTGTCGGCCTGTAAGCTAGACTGCTGCAGTGGAGGTGATGCCGTTACTTGTGGCTGTAAGAGTTTCGAGGCTTACGCCCGCGCCTGTATGGATGCTTCCCCAACACTCCGTGACCTTAGTTGGAGGTCGGACCAGATCTGTCGTAAGTTAACTATGCTGCAAACATTGGTATCTTCACGATCCAATTCCAGTTGTTGCTACTTTAATGTCTGCGCATACATTATCTATTCCGAGTTAATTATGCTCTGTTGTTACCGGTAAATTGTAACTGAAGAAATGAAAACCATGGGATAGCCTTCTCTAGAGTTGTATGCTAGACTTTTTTTTTTGCATTTATCTAACACAAAATATCTTCTATGTTTTTATGTTTTTGATCGTGAATAAATGTTATTTACAAGGTTCACTTAACAATGATATCTATTTATGTACATTGATGCATACTGTAAAGGTATGGAATTAATTTTCACAAAGGATATAAAAATATCAGGGATAGAAAATAAGAAAGTCTCCAAATCAACAGTGAAGACATTTAGACATTCTCTTAGTTCAGGCACATTTTCATAATGTACATAAATTTCTCTTTTCAGCTGCACCAGCTTGTCCGAACAATCTGATCCATAAAGAATGCGGCAACTGCCAACTGAAATGTGGGTCTGGCTCCAATGTGGCGGGATGTAAGGAGACCACCTGCTTTGATGGATGTTTTTGTCCCCAGGGGATGGTCCTTAACGAGGGGCGCTGTGTGTACCCCGAGCAGTGTCCGTGTCTCCATGGAGACAAGATGCTACCAGCCGGGTCTGTCGTACCCAAAGACTGCAACAAATGGTGAGTTTCAACTAGCTGCTCAGGCCGGGGTAAATTTAAATTTTGAAAAGTTGCTTTTTGGAGATTTTCTTGACTGCTAGTGTGGGATAAAAACTCTTGCATTTCTATGTGGTTGTTTTGAAACCTTGTGCCATTATAACAGCTAGGGTCTGATTATCTGTTGAAATACTTCAGTCTGTGTTATTTTGTGATCTTAAAACTGTCTTTTTAGTTTCATTAAAACCTTTAATAGTTATTGTTAAATAAGGAAATACCATTGGGATTAAAAAATTTTGAGTGGTTTCATAGTGTAAAACTTGAAAAAAAAATAATATGATTTTCGTAAATTTGTAATAATGACTTTTTACCTGTAGCTTTAACAAATGAATTTATTTAAGATTTTTACTACAATATGGGTAAAGTACCTAGATCTTTAAATAAGCATGATGATATTCCAGTACATGTAAATCTGCCAAATGGGAGTGTACCAGTAAGCGTTGTGCCGGTACATGTGCTGCCACTGGAGATCCCCACTACTTGACCTTTGATGGCGTGCGATACAACTTCATGGGCATCTGTAGCTACTACATGGTCCAAGACCCAGAGTTCGATATCATTGCCAACAACATCGCCTGCGGGCACGGCCACGCCTCTTGTACAAAATCCATCAGCTTCAACTACAATAACCATTTCGTCACAATGGACCACAACCACGTGTTGACCATCGATGGGAATGAGATCACACGACTGCCGTACAAGCAAAACGGAATTCAGATCTTCATGGTGTCCTCGTTGTTTATGAAGGTAAAGACTCTGTAACAAAAGGGGTTTTATTCTCCAATTGGTGTATTAAATGAAGATTTCATCTCAGTGTTTGCAAAACTTACTACCCTCTTTTCCATTAAAAAGAAAGTTAGCAAATGACATACATGTACATGTACTATTTATGTTGTATGTAGGCTGTCTTAGGAAATGGTGCCGAAATTCTTTGGGACGGAAGAACTAGAGCCTACATCACCATGCCAACGACCTACTTTAACCACACCAAGGGTATGTGTGGTACTTGGGATCACGATCGGACAAATGAGTACCTGACCCCACAGGGAACCATCGAACCAAACACCAACCTGTTCGGAAACCACTGGAAACTTCAGAAGACCTGTCGCGATGAACCGGAGAATTTCACCAATCCATGCGACAACAATCCCAAGGGCCAGGAACAGGCCAAGAAATACTGCGCTTATCTGAAAGGAGATGTCTTTAAACGTAAGTATTCCTGTGTTTACCTACTTATATCTCATTTTCTGATACCACTAATTTTAACTTGATTTTCTATCGCTTTCTCTATTTCTTTTGCTATCTTTTATCATTTGTCTCTTCATCTCATTATATATTCAATGATAATTTCTGTTTAAATGTTTGATTCTGTTGACAGCGTGCCATACTTTAGTGGACTATACCGACATATATGACAACTGTATGTTTGACATGTGTGCCTGCACTGATAACCTCAAGGACTGCCTCTGTCCCATGCTCTCTCAGTACGCCAAGGACTGTGCCGCCCAAGGCATCAACCTACAATGGCGGTCCAACATTACAGAGTGTCGTAAGTTTATTCTATGCAACCTTTAACCTGAAATCAAAGTTCCTTTTAATGTTTGGGTGCTACATTAAGGTGCAACTGTAGACCTTAATGTTTATGAGTTTGTTCATGAATTTGTTGACCTTTTCATTTTTGGTAATTGCATGTAAAGGCTGAATGCATGTGAAATATATTTTAAAGTTTATTTTACTTTTAGTAGTTTGATTTGATTTTTAACCATTTAGGTATCAGTAAAATAAATAAAAATCTGAAATATTTTGTTGTTTTTTTTTTCACTCCTACCAACATTTTCTAACAAACTCTGATACCAGATATGCAATATTTTATGATTATACACATTAAACTAGCTAAGGCCCTTTATCCCCAGAACATAGTTTGAATAAACTTTGACCTTTCACCTCCCAAGCATAGTTTGAGTAAACTTTAACCTTTTCTCTCTAGAGTTGCCATGTAAGGGAGGTCAGGTGTACCAGAACTGTCCCAATGAGTGCGTGCGTACCTGCCACATCATCTCTAACAACCCGGTCTGTACCCAGGACCTGACCCGCTGTGCCGAGGGCTGCTCCTGCCCTCAGGGTCAGGCCCTGAATGACAACGGAGACTGTATCCCCATCAGCCAGTGCCCCTGTGAGTTCGGTAACCAACAGTTTGCTCCGGGAGTACAAACTAAAATGGACGACAAGATCTGGTAAGTTGATTCTCTCCCCTTTGTTTTGAATTCCAAGACTAGAAATTTGTAGATCTGGTAGGTCTGGTAGATAACTCTTTCTTTTTTACTGAATTCCAAAAACGGAGAATGGTATAAATGTAGATTTGTGGATAGTAGATTGGCAATTTCTCATTCGCTGAATTCCAAGAATACAGTGATGAATTGTATACATGTGGGAGGACATGCTTTTATCTAAAACTGACTTGTTTCTATTAACAGTACTTGTGAGAACGCTGTTTGGAATTGTACCCAAATCACCAACACAACCAAAGTGGAAGTCCCGAACATCTGCAAAGAAACGGAGGTCTTCACCAACTGCACTTCTCTGTGTCCACTCACTTGTGAGAACATCGGAGCGCCCCCTACCTGTCTGCCTGCCACTGGAGATGACTGTGTACCTGGATGTGTTTGTAAGGCCGGATACATTTGGGACGGGAAAAACTGCGTGCCGAGACTGGAGTGTCCATGTTACCATGGCGGCAAGCCATACAAGGAGGGGGAGAAGTACTATCAGGAGTGTAATGAATGGTGAGTGGTGGGGGGGGGGGGGTGTGTGAAAGGAATGGATGGGGAGAATCATCTGTGTGTGTGTGGGGGAGTGTAAAAAGGAATGGATTGTGAGAATCATATGTGTGGGGGGGGGGGTGTGAAAGGAATGGATGGGGAGAATTATCTGTGTGTGTGTGTGGGGGGGGGGTGAAAGGAATGGATTGGGAGAATCATATCTGTGTTAATGTACAGTAAAAGTTGGGAGTGCTTACATATTGTAAAAAGGGGGTTAGATATTGTGGTTAAAATTCACTTTGTTCACGGCCAAATTCCAAATTGAAAATCAAACATATCTTGTTTCTTTCTAAGTCCTTGTTCTTTGCCTAATTTAATGATATAAAAACAAGCACATTGAGATATTTATTGATATAGTTAAATGTTTAATTATATAAAAATCAATTCCAATTACTTAACTTGATATTAAACATTAAAGAAACATTAAACTGGTCTCTTTAATTACATGCCTATGTACTTTTTCTTAAAAACAATAATTTGATCTACAAAATTAACATCGATCTTTGACACCAATAAATTAGCCGCTTAAAAATACACCAGGGCATCAACAGAACAGACGACCTAAAATGCCAAGAATGCTGTCTTGTCAAGAAAATAGTTTTAAAAATATCAAACCTAATTTATGTACATATAACAAGTAATCAAACAAGAAAAATGTGATCGTTGTGATGAGCGATAGTTGAGTTTTCATTGAAACAGCTGTTGATCACTCAAGAATTTAAAATTAAAACTATGATGTGAAAATTTGTTTTTTAGATTTACATTAATACCTGTATGTGTACTTGTGTACTTGCAGCACCTGCAGTGGTCAGAACTGGGTGTGTACCCACAAGGAGTGCCCCGCAGTCTGCAGTGCATTTGGAGACAGCCATTACACCACCTTTGACGGCAAGCACTACGAATTCCAGGGCACCTGTACCTACATTCTGGCCCAGTCCACCAGCGATAATCCCAACAAGTTTGTGATCACCACGGAGAATATGCCGTGCGGAAGTACAGGGGTTGCCTGCACAAAATCCATCCATTTCAACATCGGAGAACCGGGTATAAGATTTCTGCAAAATTTTGTCTCTGCATAGTGAAATTCATTGGGGAATATAGTTTGCTGATTTCAAGATGTGCCTCTTACCTCACAGTTATGTTTAACTGTGTATAATTTTGTATAATTTTGTAATTGTATGTTTATTGTGTATAATTTTTACAGTCAGTCAGATTTATCATGGTGATGAAACCTTTCGACTGTGAAATCGTTCTAGGTTCCCTAATACATGTTCATAGGCTGTTGAAATCAATGAAATTCGTAAATTTTATGATGATGCCTTAGCATTATTCCAAACAATGCTGTTCCTAACTATTTTCTTACAATGCCATTCTCCATTGTATAGGGACATCCAGCTACTTCCAGTTGACCCTGATCCGCGGGAAATCCCCTCAGGTGGACTCAGATACCCCATTCTCCATACAGGACACCGGTAGCTTCTTTGTCATCAAGACCCCCACGGGAATCACCCTCACATGGGACAAGGGGACCCGTGTGTACCTCAAGCTGGGCACACAGCACAGAGGAAAGGTATGACCCCCATACCACTTACCACACCCCCCACCCCCCACCCCCCACCCCTCCTTTACTTTTCTCTTTCAACCAGAAACCTTTTTATACACTTCATCTTACTTTACACCTCAGTTTAAAGGTACTTGTACTGAAGACCAACTTTAATTCACGATGACATCATATTATGATTGACTTGGGATACAGAGATGTGTGGCTTGTGGCAACAATGTTTTGTGATTAAGACAAAAATAAACTGTTTTGCAGCATAAAGAGATTCTTGCAATTTCGCTGATTTTTTTTGTGAATAAATGTTGGTTTACAGTACTTGTTTTCACTGAATGTCGTTCACTTGATACGTACATTAAGATGTTAGATTGATTGCTTCACTTGATATGTACATTAAGATGTTAGATTGATTGCTATTCTGTACATTGATATCCTCACCAGGTGGAAGGTCTCTGTGGTAACTTTGATGGTGACCAAGGAAACGACCTTTTGACCCCCCAGGGTGGCCTCCCAGCCGTCAATGTCACGGCATTTGCCGACGGTTGGCAGGTGAACCCAGAGTTCTGCAACCCCTCTAAGATAGTGACTGACACCTGTAAGCAGAACCCAGAGAGACAGCAGTGGGCCAAGAGCAAGTGTAGCATCATCAGCAGCTCGCTGTTTGAGCCCTGTCACAGTGTGATGCCCGACTACCTCGCCTACCAAGCCAGGTAAAAACTGGTGCCCTTTCAGAGGATTTGTCTGGTTCCCAGTTTGTCAATTTATTGTCAGCTTCTTTGTCTATCAGTTGTGATTGTTACAGTTTTGTGTGTATTACATTTATGTGCATTACATTTGTGATTATTACATTTGTGTGTATTACAGATGTGTGTATTTCAATTATATTTATTATGTGTATGCAAATTATATTTTTGTGTATTACATTTGTCTGTGTGTTACAGATGTATGTTTGATGCCTGCGCCTGTGACTCGGGTGGAGACTGTGAGTGTCTCTGTACCGCTATTGCCGCCTTTGCTCATGAGTGTGCTGCCCAGGGTGTCCCCATAAAGTGGAGAACCCCTACCCTGTGTCGTAAGTTGTGGCCAGCCTGTTTGGTCTAGCGGTAGTTTTTGATTGAGAAGATTCTTGTCACAGCTGCAGATATATACTTTCTCTCTGCATGTCCATGATATTTCACTCTCACATTTTGTGTTTTTACTGCGTAGAATTGAGTTTGCAAATTTCTTAATTTTATGTCCATGACATTGAGTAATGTATTGTGATTTAAAGCATTTTAAGATCAAAATTATCAAAATCTTGTTCATGATATTAGATAAAATATAATAACCTTAGACTTGAAAGAAAAAAGCTTTGTTTATCAAAGCATATTTTTAAGTAAGCCTCAACCTCTCTCACCCTGAGTTCTATTTTTTAGCCATCCAGTGCGAGGAATGCGCCACCTATAATCCCTGTATCTCGGCCTGCCCCAAAAAGACGTGCAAGAACTACATGACGTACGATCAGATCACAAAGGACTTGGGCTGCAAGGAGGAGAGCTGTGTGGAGGGGTGTGACATCAAGCCCTGCCCCACGGGGATGGTCTATGACAAAGACTCCTCCCCAATGAAGTGTATCCCCGAGCCGTTCTGTAACACTCCTGCCTGCATGGTTAATGGCCGACAATATCGCCTGTATGAGCAGATAAAAGACCCGGCTGTGTGCAGACAGGACTGTGAGGTTTGGTAGGTGTCAAATGTCATAACTGTAGATTCTTTATTTAATGCGAGTACTTAATTCTGGGATTCAACTTTTTTGCATCAAATCGCAAGAATTTAAAATTGCGAAAGCCAAATTTTTATCATGTTTTATTTAGTTTCCATCGGTCCGAAAAATAAATGCGAGATTTTAAAATCTGTGTGATGTGCTGCTTCTTCCGATTTTATGCGGATATTAATTCCTCACGTTTAATAAGGAATCTTCAGTATCTCAGACTCGTGGGTCCGGAAAAAAAAACCTATTTAGAGAAGAATATCAGAAAATTATTGATACGTTAACAGCTCACTGCTACAATACCAGTAATTATTACATTATATACCATATATTCTGTAATATTTGCGATTATCTAATTTTCGCATATTTCGCGATCTCTTTCAAATCACAAAATATTGAATATGCAGAAATTATATCCTGTATTATTTTTTATAAGACACTTTTAAAATCGCAAAAACGACTGACGCAAATTAGAAATGCTACATATTTTCCCCATTTAAGCAATTTTGTGACACGCGAAAATAAACCTGACACAGGTATCTGTTTCAGCACCTGTATTGTATTTCATAATTGTCACAACATGTGTAATGGTAACATAACTGTTACATCACCTGTAATTAATGACTTACTGTAACATCACCTGTAATTAATGACGACATGTAACTGTTACATCACCTGTAATTAATGACTAACTGTTACAACACCTGTAATTATTGATTATGTAATTAATGATAATGTTACATTCCCTGTAATTAATGACTAACTGTTACATCACCTTTAATTAATGACTGTTACATCAACCGTAATTAATGACTCTTACATCACCTGTAATTAATGACTGTTACACCGCCTGTTATTAATGACTAACTGTTACATCACCTGTAATTAATGACTGTTACATCACCTGTAATTAATGACTAACTGTTACATTTCCTGTAATTAATGACTAACTGTTACATCACCTGTAATCAATGACTTACTGTTACAACGCCTGTAATTAATGACTAACTGTTACATAATGATTACATAATTGTTACAGCAGTAATGAACTGAATAACTGTCTTAACACCTGTAGTGAATACATAACTAACATCAACTGTAATGAAATAATTAACTATTATAATAACACTTGTGATTACATTACATGTAATGATTACATAACTGTTACAGTACCTGTGGTCCAGATGGAGATGTCATGAGGAACAGTGTTTGTCAGAGTACCACTCCACCGGTGACCCGATTCCCAACTGTGACCTACAAAATCCCCACCCTGGTTCCTAATACATACCCTCATGGTTTGGATAATTATGCATTTACACTCTAAATATAAAAAAGTCACTGTTATCCAGAATTTCACCATATCCAGTTAGGAACAATAATGCTTTGAAATTTTCTCTCTCTCTCTCTCTCTCTCTCTCTCTGCAGCTTATGTTAAAACATGATAGATGCATCCATTTTGATATATAAGGCTTACTCTGCATTCATACTTAAATTAGTTGCACATATCTAGGAGGCCATCTGATTACCGATTGATGATGGAATTCTTTGCTTTCAGGAATTCCTACATTTACCAGCCATACCGATCATGATGGATCCACAAAGCCTCACCACAAAGAGAGGTGTGTTGACGGATGGACTCAATGGATGAGCGGCAACACTCCGTCCACAGGCAACATTAATGACCATGAAACTTCTGATAGTTTGAGAAAGTTATACTCATTCTGCCATGATGGCCAGCAGAGGGCTATAGAGTGTAGGGTGGCAAACCAGCCCATCCAGACATCACCTCCCGTCTGGGCCGATTATTCCTGTGATCTAAAGAAGGGCTTAAATTGCACCAGCAAAAACGGAATTGAATGTCCAAACTATGAGATCCGCTTTGAATGTGACTGTAGTAAGTATTGATCTGTACAAATCGTTGTTGAAAACTAAAGATTTTAAGCAATTGTAAAGCATATAATTGTTGGAAATTTGTTTAAATTCAAATCAGGTGGTTGGTGTGCAAAATATTTTAGACATGCATAAACTCCAATCAAGTCTTACAAAAAGAGACTGATTTTCTTTTGTATGCAGAAGCTTTGATATGTATGGTTTTGAAAGCCCCCTATATCCATTCAGTGTGTTAGCTGAATAATACTCTTTTGGTTTCCTCTTCAGGTTTAACCACAGTTACAACAAAGACTCCCCAAACCACTCAACCAACCACTGCCTTCTTCACCGGAAAAATTCCTGTCACTGACGATTTTGGTCAACCTATCTTGGGTCCATTGACGGACCAGTTCCACAAACCAGTTACTGATGACTTTGGAGAGACGGTATCCTTGGTACCACAGTACATCACCCAGGCAAGACCCACCCCTTCCCCACCAACTGATATTTTTGGCAGACCATACATCATGTATCCAAAAACAGATGAATTCAAGAATCCAATTCTAGTTCCAAAAACGGATGTGTACGGAAATCCAGTGACGGATGCATCCGGCCGGACAACAATGGTCCCTGAGTATGTGACACAAGGAGTTCCAACTGTCGAACCCCCCACAGACAAATTTGGAAACCCCATCCTGTCCCCCAAAACAGATGAGTTTGGAATACCCCTTTTGAATCCTCAGGTCACAAACGCATTTGGTCAGCCTTACTATACAAACAACACCCTGATTCCTCAGCCCTACAAGTGTGTTCAGGGATGGTCCCCCTTCATGAATGTGGACAACCCCAAAAACAAGAGTGTGGCCAGTGAGATTTTCGGGGGCGGAGACATCGAGAGCTTGAGTGCACTCAGACAGAAATACAGCTTCTGTGCCGAGCCTTCCTCCATTAAGTGTCAGTCCGTGAGTGACAAATATCCGTACACACTGACCGGAGATGTCGACGTCATCTGTAACGTAGAGAAAGGACTGCTGTGTATGAACAGAAAACAGGCTGACGGGGAATGTAAAGATTACGAGGTGTCAGTCTACTGCGATTGTGGAGGTAGAAAACGGTCTTGAATTTTAGATAAATGTTGAGAAATAAATATCATAATGATAATATACGCAGTTTTAATGTGAAATTTAGTGATAGAATTATCTTTCCATTGTCTAGTGTAAAAACTGTTTGTTGTACAAGCTGTTCAACACTGAGACGGGAAACAATCTCAATTTTCCTCACTTTTTTCTTTGCAGAAACCCCAACAAAACCAGTTGACCAGGTAACCAAGGCCCCTGAGCCTGGAGAGCCCCACCCCCCGATCCCATCCTGTGAGTGGACCCAGTGGATGAACAGCCACCGGAGGATTCCAGGGGACGTCCGTGAGACAGAGACCCTTAGCCAGCTACGCATGCACTACGACTTCTGCGAATTCCCGTCCCAGATCGAATGCCGCGATGCAAAGACTGGACAGATGTTCGACAAAACCGGAGATCTGGCAGTCACCTGTGACATTAACCACGGCCTCATCTGCGAGGATCTCTACCAGAATTCTGCGGAGGGTTGCCGTGATTACGAGGTGCGAGTGTACTGTACGGACGGATGCCAGTCGACTGTCGGACCCACAGTGTCTCCTCGCTGTGAACCAGGCTGGACAGATTGGATCAACAACGTCCATCCTTCATCAGATTTTCCAACGGATGTGGAAGTACCCAGAAGTATTCTGGGATACCCAGACACCTGTAATAACGTCATCGCTGTGCGGTGCTCTGTGGCAGCTACTGGTCTGGACTACAAGAGTAAGGGAGAGAATGTGATCTGTACGACCAACGGACTGAAGTGTACCCCCAAACCAGGCGAAACCTGCGAGGACTATCAAGTCCAGTTCTACTGTGACTGTAAGTTATGAAGCAAAAGCACCGACCAGACATTTAGTCTGGAAATGCTGCGGCTTACGGCCCTTTTTTTCCTCATGATTGTTATCTATGTTAGAGATATATATGAATGGAATTTAACTGTTTCTTCAGGGCCGTCACTCCCCTCAAATTTGAACCGAATATCGGACCCATTCCCAATGGCAAAAAGCCTCAGATTTTCCCAATTTCAGGATAAAAATTCCCAAATGCATAATTATTTACAACTTGCAGAATTGCGCAAGCTGTTTGCTTTTTGGTCAGTAGATTAGATGTAATTGGTTAAAGACTTAATTATATCATGAATGATCAAGTAATGGGGAAGACACTGATAGATAAAGGGTTCTCACAACTGGACTTAACCCCTGTGGTGACCTAACAAGCCGAACTATCAGAGTTAGTTATACGGCACCTGCACTGCGGGGCATGAGTGATGCATTTTAAAGTGCTCCGAAATTTACTAACGATGGTTATAAATTATTGTGATCACAGTATCATTGGTTGATATCTTGTAATTAGATAATAAGCCTTCCAAGTAAATTCTTTGGTTATCAGGAAATCATTTACATGTAGTTCTCGTAAACAGATCTTTTGCATTACGGCTGTAATTGGGTCAAAGGGTTTTACTAATACCCGTAAATACACAAGAGTCAGTAACATACATGTATTACACAGAATTTTGCTTATAAGATATTTCAAATATTTAATCTATTAAATGAAAAATAATTATTCCACTTCATATAAATTTGGTTCCCTTTTCCAAATTTGATGTTTATCTTTTTTTATTTGCTATTTTTGAAGAAATTGGTTTTTTTTTATATACGCCTGTAGGTTACCTTGATTTAAAAAATATTAAACCAACATGTATCAATAATGTGTAAAAAAAAAAATGAAGACTTTTTATTTTCCTGACCACTGTAAAATTTCAAATCAAAAATTTAAATTTGTAAATCACCATGTATAAATAATTTTTTTAAAAATTGAACTCTTCATAATTCTGAAAATTTCCCTATTTTTTTTAGTTTGTCTTCTTTTTACTCTTGGTTAGTTCTGAGAACATCATGTGAGCTGTAAAACTTTAATTTTAAGAAGTGAACAACAGATTAAGCTATTATCGATAAATACAGAAGTCATTTTGATGATATATTAAATTTTCCCAATTTGACAAAAAATGTCGGTAATTTTCCCAATGGAGAGGGACCCGGTCCCTGTACCAAATAGTGCTGTGACAGCCCTGTTCTTACTAAAGTGAAAGATTTCTTTGAATTTATTGATATCTTTGGTAATGCTAATATGTGTATTATAATTGTCATTGGTCTTCTTTTCAAATGTGCTGATTTTCAATGACTGAACTATCTATAGCTGCAATTTTCCATTTTTGGTTATAGGTTCCAACCCTCCTGTTCCACAGACGGACATTTTTGGAATTCCCATCGCAGTTCCAAAAACCGATGCATTTGGATTTCCTCTTCTGAGACCCCTGACAGATGCCTACAATCACAGGCCTATCACAGACAACCAAGGAAACACTTTCATGGTTCCAGTTCCTTCAAATGGCAGCCACCCAACTCCACAACCGGAAACCGATGCCTTCCACAACCCGGTGCTAGTACCAAAAACAGATGTGTACGGTCAACCAGTCACCGACAAATCTGGAAAACCCATCATGGTTCCAAAACCCTACTCTCAAGTCACACCCACCACTACTCCACAAACCTCTGGATCCACCCCAGAACCAGGGAAAATTGTGTGCAACCAGGGCTGGACCTTCCCAATGAATGCAGACTCGCCCACTTCAGGTGCTGGGGATGAGGAGACCCTGTCTAAACTCCGCACCAAGTTCTCCTTCTGCCATGAAGATGACATCGTTGCTGTCAAATGCACAGAGGTAGGATCAAGTTACACACATACTACTTTTATGATTCAATAATTAGTTTACATGTACTAATTTCCATAACTTCATATCAATAATATGGTACAATCGAGTGACCCACTTTCTACTTTTATGCTACGATAAATACCGGTAGTTGCTATTGAAATCATTTTAATATGTGATGCCCATTTAAGTGAGTATCCAATTCCATACAAGGTTTTTGTTGTTTTTGGAGGGGGCAGATTTTTTGGTATTGTTTCAATAGTTAATATATTGCTGAATACTTAAATTTGTAAGAGAAGGGTGCTTTTGAAATCCTATCAAAAATAAGCTCCAATTCCACATTGTGTTTTCACTGTTTTTTAAAAGGAGGAAATAGGGTTTGCCTGAAAGCAATATTTATAGTATCTCGATCCTTTGCATTTTATTTACAGAAAGATAAATAATAATTGTTTAAAATTGAATATTTGTTGTTAAGAAAAACAAAAAAATGACAGAAATTTGATAAAAGCAAGAAAAATTGATTATATCTGCAGCCACAATATGTTTGACTCAAAATGAAAATCAATTATGTTGTCATGTAAAAAATTACTTTTTCCCATTTGAGTAATCAATGCTTGGCTGAATAAGAAATGAATAATTGTGTGTATATTAATTAAAATAAATAATTTTTGTCAAATAGAAAGTTAGCGGGCTACTTCCAGCTGATTTGGGCCAGTCTGTCACATGCGACAAAAACGGACTGGTGTGTGTGAACGCCAATCAGCCGAGTGGCAAATGTCACGACTACCTAGTACAGTTCTACTGTAGCTGTAAACAACAGCCGGGTAAGGTCCCCATCAAACACCCAACTACTCACTCTCTGCCTTGTTTCTGTACTTTAGATTTATTTTCCTTTTCTCTTTCTCTCTGATTCGAAATCCTCATTTTGCTTTACATAGTGCTCTTTTTTTCTTTGCATTTTTTACATTTTTAATCTCAGTGTCACATTTCTGTGAAAAGCTGTATAGCTCTCTACCTCACTCTCTCTCTCTCTCTCTCTTTCCTTCCTCCCCCTCTCTCTCTCTCTCTCTCTCTCTCTCTCGTATCAGTTAAATGTATGGGAAGAAATACCCTACAAGTGTTTTACTGATTAAATAACTGATTTAGATTAGATGTTAAGTCTGCATTTAATTAATGATCCATCATTGTTATTTTTAGGTATGATTTACTGATTAGATAACTGTTAGACATGAATTCTACGTGTAATTCACTAATTAATTTAATATTGTAGATGTGAATTCTACAGTTTCTCCGAGCCCTGCCACACCTGGAGTGACAACAACAACAATGCATCCAACGATTGGCCACGAAGGTAACGTAGAATTATTTATAAACCCATCGACGTGTTCATTGTTTTATCCCCATACTTCAGGATTTTCCTCTAAAAGATTTTTTAAAGTCAATTTTAATGGCATTTCTGAGAATTTATAGATTGATAATGGTAGATATCTATCCAAATCCAAAAATCAAAATGATAAATCATATAGGGAGACAAAATATGTTAATATTATGGATTTAAAGCAATGTATTAATTTGGATGTACATCTATAATTGAGGGTATTCATGGTAATTTAGATCTATGGGTGAGGGGTTGTGCATATATGTACAAATCAGTTGATTTGTATTTATTGAGGAATCTGTTGATTTACACTACATGAATAAAGAGACTCTGTTTTGTACTTGTATTAACAGACTTTGTTGTTTTGTATTTCCAGTGTGCGACCATGAGGTGGGTGTGTCCGACTTTGCCCCCGATCAGTTCCAGGCCTCCTCCTCTGTTGACGTGGATCACGATGCGGACAAGGCCAGACTCCGTAAACCAACCGCCTGGGTTGCGAGGTTCGTAAATCTCTAAAGCAACTTTTATTCATGTATGGGATATTTTTGCAAGGTTCAGGAGAGCCTTGTCTTTGCAAAGATTTCTCGCCATGAATCAGCTATCAAATGTCTCTTATTTTCTTTTTCCAAATAATCTACATCTTGATCATGAAAATTAGTCGCTGCAAACCAGTTTATCTCGTATAAATCATGTAACAATGCTGATTTACAGTATCTCTAGATGATAACATTTGTTACTGCTTTTATCCAAAGTAACCCATTGCAAAACCAAAACAATGAACTAAATGTTGCTTTTTGATGTGACATTTTCAATGATTTTTCTTCAGAACTTTGTCTGATGGTCATAAAAAAATTATTGAAAAATCCATTGTACTCTATGTTCAATGATTTTTTTGTGTGTAAACGCTGCTACATTTTACTACCTATTGTATTTGCAAAAGAACACAGACTGTAAAACCCATTTTCATCTTCATTTGTAATTGAATGGGTGCTCAACAAATCAACCATCAGATTGACCTTAAAGTTTAAGATAGGATTTGTTTAGCAACTAAATATTATTAAGTAAAGAAAAAATCCATATATTTTACCTTTTAAATTTTGGTATTTTCTTATATTTTTATATAGAGCTCTTCTCCAAAAGGAGATCAATACAGTCTAAAAATAACAGCAACCATCAAGCCCTCTTAAATTGTAACAAAATTTTGTGCTAGCTCAATCTTTTTTTTTTTCACCTTGAACTTTATCTCTGACTAACAATTCCCAAATTCTACAGGTACAACGATGAACACCAGTATATCCAGGTCAACTTCCACATGCCAACTACCATGACCGGAGTCAGAGTTCAAGGTGACCCCGCCTCCCAATCCTGGGTCACCAAATTCATTGTGAAATTCAGCAACGATGGCCAGAGGTGGACGCCATATTATCAGAGCTTCGCTGTAGAGCCTAAGGTCTTCCAGGGAAATACGGACAAGGATAGCATTGCTTCTGCGTTTTTCGATCGGGAAGTAACGGCTAAATACCTACGCATTGTCCCGCAAGAGTGGCAGAATAGAATCGCCTTACGGTTTGAAGTTCTGGAATGTCCAACTCCTACAGGTATAAATGTTCAGTTAACTGTGTCATTTAAGGTGGTATGGGACATCTGTCGATGGTAATGGGGATTAAAGTACAGTATAATTAATATACTTACATCTGTTTAGAATTTTTAGATTTTACAATATTTAGCCCAAAAATATGTTTGCAAAATTTTTGGAAAGGTAAAAGTTTTATTCGAACTAGTGACTTACAGAATCGAAGCGACCCCTCTTACCCACTGCACTTCACTGTTAGTGTTTTATTTTGGGAAAGTAACTGTTAATAAAATTACACTTGATTTTATTGTTTATTTCGAAAAACAGTAGGTCACAATATGGAAGTGCCCCATACCACCTTAAGAGAGCTTAATCATCAGGGCCATTTTTAGACTATATTAATCTTCTTCAGATGAAGAGTTCTGTATTAAGATATAGGAAGATGTTCAAATTTTAAAGCTAAAATATTTTGAAATAATTGTTTTTTTCAACCAGAATTATCCTACTTAAATTTTTAAAGAAGATCTAATGTGTAATTTGTCGACCATTCAGCATTTTTAAACATATATTTAACGGAACAAAAATGTTATTAAAAGCATTGTATTTCAACATACATGAATAAGATTGAATTCCATTGATTTTCAGAAACACCTGCAGTCACTGTGTCTCTAACATCACCTACTCCTAAGTGTGAGCTTCCTTTTATGATATTTTCTTTGAGTGTTTTGAATAATTGCATTAAAAAATTTGCATACATGTAAATATATAAATATATTGAGAGATGAGGAAGAAGTAACTAGATGTTGAAATTTTATGGTCAATTGAAATTTTCATTTTCACCATATTTTTGCATTTGTTATATTTCAGTGGACTGTTTGGATCCTATGGGCATTGAAAACGGTGCCAAGGTCACTGACGGTCAGCTTCTGGTCTCCTCCAGCCGGGATTCCTTGTCTGGGGCCTCAGCAGGACGTCTGTTTAATGAATTCGGAGCATGGGTACCACAGTGAGTAAATCACTAACTCAAAGTTAATGGTGTCACAGAGCTTGGGGGGGGGGGGGGGGCTGTGAGTGAGTTAGAGGGATCTCAAGGCTGTGAAAAGGGCGAGGGGAAGTTCCAGAACTTTCTTTTTTGAAGTAAGCAAAGATTGTGACAATCAAATATTATTTGCATTGTAAATATTTTTACAATCTTCTTCATTCTCTTTATGAGTTGAGCTTAGAACGGGGCATAAATGGTAGTGTAAAAGGATAGGAAGATCGCCAGGTTTTCTAATTTCATGGAGTCATTACAAAATTAAAAGCAGAATTACTTTTGATAAAAGGATGAAGGGGGTGCTGTCGAAATGATGCACCATTAATCAGGGGATGAGATTAAATCATACACGTCTTTTACAGGGACAATGCTGAAAAGAGCTGGATTCAGGTGGACCTGGGGTCGCCCCAGACAATCTCTGGTATCCTGACCCAGGGAAGCCCCCGAGAGGAGCGATGGATCACAAACTTCGCAGTGTCCTACAGTCTGGACGGACGTAACTTTTTCGTTGTCAAAGAAGCAGACGGCAAGGCGGCCATGTTTATCGGGAACGTGGATCAGAAGTCTGTGGTGAAGAACATGTTTCACTCACAGATCTTGGCGCGCTATGTCCGTGTCGTTGTGATCGAAGCTGGGTCTGGAGGGTCAGGACTGCGTTTTAATCTGCTGGGCTGTAACTCTGAGACGACCAAGACCTCCCCTCAAACAACACCCATTCCGACTGCCACCCCACGTCCGGTGTCAACCATTGAGCCAAGTAAGTGCCCCAAGAAGAAAGACTTGTTGGCTTTGATACAAGTGCAGTATTGAAATTGAACAGAATGATATTTTTAGTAACTTCATAATATTACTGTATCAATATTCTCAATGATTAAGATTATTACTTTAACTTGATTGACTGTTTGTTTAATAATATGAATACCCTTCATCACAGTTTGACCTGCATCAAAAGATGTATTTTACAACAATAAATTTACAATCTATAAGGATAAATTATTATATCTGCACCCAATGTTTAAAAGATTTTAAATTACTACAGTATGATGAATAAAAATTAATTATAAGATAACTTATTGCTTTCAGTCTGCAATCAGCTGATGGGAGTTCAGGATATGGATATCATTCCAGACCGATTACTGAAGGCCTCGTCAGAGAAAAATTCCACGTTTTCAGCTTCGCAGGGACGCATCACTGGTGATGGCCACTCCTGGCAACCGTCGTAAGTACCCTGTACTGGCCTAGGTATCAAATTGTTATTTTAATATATTAGTATACATGTTATACATATTATAGATATAAAATACAAAATTTTCCCTATAGATATATGATGATGATGATGATGTTGAAATTTTTGTATTTTTTTATCGGACATACTTTAACGTTGATATAAAAAAATATTTTTTTGTAATTTTATCTCTTTCAAACATACTTTAACTAATATTAATAAATATATTACCATAATTTTAACTTTATAATATACTTTTACATATTCATAGAATTATGCAAATTGTTTTGTTACATGTACCATATATTGTAGACTAAAATCTGAAATAAAAAAAAATTGTTATTTTAAGAAAATAACAATAATACTGCAGTTTTTACAGTATGTTAAAAGTTGAATTTATTTTAATTTTGAATTTTTTAATTAGGTCAAGTGACCAGACTCCATACATTGAGGTCAACTTCTTGGAACCAAAGCTTGTCACAGGAGTTGTGACGCGGGGTGATGGAAAAACTGAGAATTGGGTCCGCACTTTCACAGTGTCCACTAGCATTGATGGATCCAACTTCTCTCCATACAGTGATGGTGGAATTCCAGAGCCCAAGGTGTTCAATGGCAATGAAGACAAGACCACAGCAGTCACCAATTTCTTCAACAGGCAGGTCATTGCACAATATGTACGAATTCATCCCAAGTCTGTCAATGGAGAAATGTCTCTACAGTTCAATGTTCTGGGATGTAACCCCGCCCAGAAGCCGAGCCCAACTACACCATCTTCGGTGGTTCCAGAGACCGACGAATTCGGTAACCCGATCTTGATTCCAAAAACCGACGAATATGGAAGACCCCTGACTGACTTTTATGGCCAGACAATCATGGTTCCCAAACCCTACACCCAGGGTCAGCCCACACCTGCTCCTGCTACAGATGTGCATGGTGATCCAATCTTGGTACCAAAAACCGATACTTATGGGAAACCGATGACAGATGAACAGGGACACACTATAATGATCCCACTCCCTTGGAATCAAGCCACACCAAAGGCAATTCCCAAGACGGATGCGTTTGGAAATCCCATTTTGGTACCTAAGACAGATTCTTATGGAGTGCCTATTACTGACAGTCAAGGCCATACAATAATGATTCCTTTGACTGAGTCACCAGAGAAACCCACTGTGGTACCAGTAACAGATGCTCATGGTAAACCAATCCTGGTGCCAAAAACAGATTCTTATGGAAAACCAATGACAGATGAGCATGGTAACACTGTTATGGTGCCTATTCCATATACACATGGTCCTCCAACCCCATCACCTCAGACAGATGAATTTGGAAATCCTATCTTGGTGCCAAAGACAGACTCCTATGGTAAACCCATGACAGATGAGCAGGGACATACCATCATGGTACCTCTTCCAGTTTCAACAGCAAAGCCTACTCCAGAGCCAGTGACTGATAGACACGGAAACCCTGTGCTGATTCCAAAAACAGATTCCTACGGAAAACCCATCTTAGATGCCCAAGGCCACACAACAATGATTCCTCTGTATGTGACACAGAAGACTCCCATTCCAATCCCAAAGACAGATGATTTTGGCAATCCTTTCATGGTTCCAAAGACGGACTCCTATGGTAAACCTATGACAGACGATTTTGGAGAAACCATCATGGTGCCTGATTACTACACACAGGGACCTCCAACTCCTAGACCACAGACTGATGAGTTCCATCAACCAATATTGGTTCCAAAAACTGACACCTATGGAAAACCTATGACTGATGACCATGGAAACACAATCATGGTTCCATTGCCTGAAATAACTGCTAAACCAACACCTTCACCAAAGACTGACAAGTTTGGACAACCATTGTTGGTCCCAAAGACTGATGAATATGGGCGACCTTTCACAGACAAGCAGGGTAATACTGTGATGATTCCTGTACCTTACGAACAGAGCACTCCTATCCCTAACCCAGTCACAGATAGGTTTGGAGTACCAGTGTTGGTTCCTAGAACTGATGAGTATGGAAAGCCATACACTAACCGGTTTGGACAAACCGAGATGGTACCTATTCCATACACCCAAGGCAAACCCACTCCAAAACCACAAACTGATGCTAATGGTCGACCAATTTTGGTTCCAAGAACAGATGAATACGGACAGCCATATACAGATAAGCATGGAAACACTGAGATGGTTCCAGTGCCAGAAAACCAGAATACTCCGACTCCAGTGCCTCTAACTGATGAACATGGAAACCCTATTCTTGTCCCGAAAACAGACTCTTATGGCAAACCAATGACTGATGAACTAGGTAATACAATTATGGTTCCCAAACCAGCCCCAACTGGAAATCCCACTCCTGCTCCACAGACAGATGAACATGGAAACCCCATCATGGTCCCAAAGACTGATTCATACGGGAAGCCCATGACAGATGACCAGGGACATACCATTATGGTGCCACTGCCTGCTACTCAAGGTTCACCAACACCAGCACCATTGACTGACAAATTTGGAAACCCAGTTTTGATGCCAAAGACAGACTCTTATGGAAAACCAATGACAGATGAGCATGGTCACACCACCATGGTACCGGTCCCTGCCAACCAGGGGAGCCCTACTCCAGCCCCACAGACGGACATTTATGGCAAACCAATCTTGGTGCCTAAAACAGACTCCTACGGCAAACCAATGACAGACGATCAGGGAAATACCATCATGGTTCCACTGCCTGCAACACCGGGTGTGCCTACACCTGTTCCAGAAACCGATAAGTTTGGAAATCCCATCTTGATTCCAAAAACAGATTCCTACGGCCATCCCATGACGGATGATCATGGTAACACAATACTGGTTCCTAAACCCGCCACTCAGGCTACACCCTCGCCAGTACCAGCCACTGACGAGCATGGAAACCCGATCCTTGTTCCACAGACAGACTCCTATGGAAAGCCAATGACTGATGCTGAAGGTAGCACCATCCTAGTGCCATTGCCAGCTAATGGTAGCACTCCACAGATTATCCCAGAGACGGATGTATTCGGAAACCCAATATTGGTACCAAGGACAGATGAATATGGAAAGCCATACACTAATGAACAAGGCAAAACTGTATTGGTTCCAAAACCAGCCACTCCACAGAAGCCAACACCAGAACCTGAAACAGACAAATTTGGTAATCCTGTTTTGGTGCCAAGAACAGATGAATATGGAAAACCTTACACAGATGAGTATGGTAGAACAGAATGGGTTCCAAAACCAGCCACTCAAGGCCATCCTACGCCAGCTCCGGAAACAGATAAATTTGGTAACCCAATCCTAGTTCCAAGAACCGATGAATATGGAAGACCTTATACAGATGAACATGGTAACACAGAGATGGTTCCAAAACCAGGTTACACAGGTCAGCCAACTCCAGCACCAGAAACTGACAAATATGGGCAACCTATTCTCATTCCTAAAACTGATGAATATGGCAAACCTTACACAGACAGTCATGGAAACACTGTCATGGTTCCAAAACCTGGAACTTTTGGCCTTCCAACTGTTGTCCCAATGACAGATGAATTTGGAAGACCAATCCTCGTTCCAAAGACGGATGAGTATGGCCGCCCCTACACCGACAAGTTCGGATCAACAACAATGATTCCTTTTATCCCTGTTTCGCAAGGAGTTCCAAACAGGGTACCCAAAGGTAAAAAAAAATTCTGTTAATTAGAAAAAGAAATCTAAGTTTCATACTGGCATTTCATTATTATCATTTCACTGGGTTTGAGTTGTATAATTACATATAAGAAATGATTGCTATAATCACCATTAAAAGGGCCTTAAAAATCTCCTTAAGAAGAAGAGCTCTATATAAAGATATAAGAAACCATTCAAAGGACTATATATGGTTTGAGCCTAAAACGGCCCCCTAAAATGAACATCATCATTTTACTGTAATTCTTTGTTTTCTTTGTACAGATATACATTCGAAGTTTATTCATAATTTTTATTTTGAATAAAGTGCCCACAATTTAAAAAAATGACATCATAAAGTTTACTTTTTCCCGCCATTTTCGCATTTTTAGCGTAAAACGACTGGTTTTCAAGCAGTTTTTCTTTAAGAAAACATTGAGCGATTGCTTGAACAAACAAAATATTTTCACCAAAGATGTATCTAGTCAGTACTTATAAATGACAAAAACTTTGTTCTTGTTCAAAGCGTCGCTCTATATTTCCCATTCGAAAAAAGATAAGAAAAATGTCAAATAATGACTGATTTTGATTGAATTATAAAAATAGCGTCACTTCTGACGTCATATACTTCCAGTGTGTGCAAATTAATCAAATAAATAGGTGAAAAATATAGTTTATATCAACTCTTCTAAAAAGTAACACAACAATTTAATGTACCTGAAACACTTTAAAAAATGGCAAATTATGGGGGCCAAATTTGACTAATATCATATATAGTTCTTTTAAAGTTAAAAAATATTGAATTTTTCTTTACGCCTAGTTATATAGCCAAACAAATCATTTTTTTTTTTAAATTCAAGATAGATTTTATGGTTAATTTGTTGGCCACCCAGCCACCTCAAATCTGCAGATTGTACTGTTTTGGTTGTTTTGAGCCATATATGATTCCATTGGTTATAGTTGGTTAACATTTGATTGGCTGTGTTTTCTTCAAGTCTGTTTGAGCTACATGGGGGTGGATGACAACTACGTCATTAAGAACAGCCAGATGTCTGCCTCTTCCTTCAGTGGCACAAATACCCCAGGTCAAGGCCGTCTCTTTGGTGACTTCTCATGGCAACCAAGGTCTGTGGTTAAAGACTTGACTTCCTGCAAAAAAATCTGTGTGAAAAGTTTAACATTTTGAAATATCCATTTGAATTCTTTTATCTGTTCATCTTTTAAAGAATATTTCTCAAGACTGGGTTTTTTATTATTTTTTAACATTTTCCTGATGAAAAGAAAAATATTCTCTATTATCATTCAAAATCTTTTTCATTATTTTTGTGAAAAGCTAATTAATGATACATGTATTAGAAACTCTTTTTGAATTTTGAATCTTGCAGAATTTTAATCTTTTCATGTCTTGAATAAAAAAAAAAAACCCCAAAACAATGAAATGATACGCTATCAGGAGACAGATCGTCTTGGAATCAATCTATTTACACATCTTGTTTCAGGTCAAATGACACATCACCGTGGATACAGGTTGACCTTGGCAAGTTGTCCTTGATCTCTGGTTTGGTAACCCAGGGAGATACCGTCAACAGGAAGTTTGTCAAGACTTACACTGTCTACACCAGCATTGACGGAAAGACCTTCGTTCCGTACTCCGACACCCCAGGGGCGGGAATTCCCAAAGTCTTCAGTGCCAACAAAGACGGGGATACCCCCATAAGGAACCTCTTCAACAGGAACATCACAGCCCAGTATGTCAGAATTTACCCACAATCCACCTCTGCTGCCGGAACAGCAATCCGACTGAATATCCTTGGATGTAATCCGTCAACACCAGTTCAGCCAACCCCATCTGGAACACAAACACCAGGTATTTAGCATATTGTTTGTGATTGAAGATCCTTGTAAATATAGAATTGGTAATCCTTCTGAGTGCAATTTCAAGTACATATATGAATTTTCCTTCAGTGATAATGATTACCCTGAAAAATTTATTGAGGTCAAATGTCATTTATCTCAGAGTTATTTTTCTTAACGGAGGATTTATGCTTCAATTTTAACTGTGATTCATCAAACCAGCTTAAAGCAAACTATGTCAAATACATTGTTTTTGGAAAATTTTCTAAACATGCTCTATGGTACAATGAGTTTAAGGTAAAATGGTTTATTATGTAGTCTGTGATGTCAAGATGGGCCTGTCGAATGGATTGATCACATCAAACGCCCAGTTCAAGGCCTCTAGTGTGTTGGACAGTTTCCACGGGCCTGAGCGTGCTCGCCTGTACAGTCACAGAGATGGAGATTACACAGGGGGCTGGACTCCCAGGTCAGAATTCACCAATCAAATCCAAGCGTACAACTGCTTTGGTTGAACTTCATCTAAGAGAGATTCTTTTCTTTTTTTTACATTTTTAAATTCATGGTTTTGTATGCAGTTTATGTGTTTGTAAGATTGCTATAGAAATAAATATAAAGATGCCTGCATGATGAATAAAAAGTCTATGGTAGATAAATAATAATATGATAACTTTGAATATCATGAATAATTTTTTCCTGCAGTGTGAACAACAACCGCCAGTGGATCCAAATTGACCTTCTGTCCACAGAAGAGATCTATGGGGTCATTACACAAGGTCGCTCCGACCTTCCTTACTGGGTCACGGAGTACCAGGTCTACTACAGTACGGACGGAAAGTCATTCCTACCAGTGACCTCTGGTCCAGCGGACAAGACGCCCCAAACCTTCAACGGTAACTCTGACAACCATAACCCAGTCACCAACGTTTTCAACCAGAAAGTCCAGGCAAGGTTCATAAGGTATGGAAATGTTTAAGTTATTCAATGTTGTTAATTATTAAAATAATTGGGTAAACAACCAGTAAAATATAAAGAATTGTTAGTAGCCTATTGAATTTTTTTTTTCTGTATGTCTTATAAACTATCCTTTATTTTGGATAGCCTAATGAATATTTTATTAATTTAAATGCATTTAATTTCTTTTACTTTAAAAATACATATACTGGTACTGTTACCAATAAAAAAAAACCTGAGAGGGATTTAGCAAAGTTAAAGTAGCTCTTTTGTGTTTTATCTATATCTTTTGAACTTTCCTTAATTTTGAGTTGCTCCAACGAAATCTTTCCAGAATTGTTCCACTCAAATGGTTTGAGGCCATTGGTCTGCGATTTGAGCTGGTGGGCTGCAAACAACTCACTCCCTCTCCACTTGTGTCTCTCCCCCCATCCTCAGCAACAACCACCACTGGCCCAGGACCTGCTACCTGTATGTACTGGACCCCGTGGGTCAACACTAACACACCAGACGCCACCGGTGATTACGAGACGATCATGCATCTGAATTCCCTGGTACAGTCTTGTAACAGCTCGAGTATCCGAGCCATCGAGTGCCGCACAGTGGGAAGCAGGAAGTCCTGGAATGAAGCGGGCGACATGGATGTCAAATGTGACCTTGACTCTCAAGGACTTCTGTGCTTTAACAAGGTGCAGAGAAGTGGGCAGTGTCAGGATTACGAGATCAGAGTCTTCTGTGACGAATGTCCAAGTAAGAACTTCAAATCAGGCTCTCTTAGTTATTAGGTTATTTCTATTGAGAAGAATTAAACAAAGTTTAAAAAAAATTGTTTCTTTACTATAAAATATTTACAGCTGCTGAGATTTCTCAGATTATTATAATTATTTAAAATTCACATTATAGATCTTGATTTGAAAATTTGTCATAAGTTATATAATTATTATTAGTTAACAGGGGAAAATGTGTATTGTTATAAAAAGTAAATGACTCGTCCATAAATATAATAGCATTATTTTTTTCAGCCACAACAGGTGTGTCCACCCCACCCACCCAATCAACGCCCACCCCAAGCTCCACACCCAAAGAGCCATGCCAAAACAAGAGCTTCTGGTCTCCATGGATCAACAAGCACACCCCAGGGCCTGGGGGTGAAGTAGAGAGCATGACACCCGAGGAAAAGAAGGCGTTCTGTCCGGAGGGCATGATCAATGGGGTCGAGTGTGAGACGGTGACTGGTCAGCCCTGGTTCGACACCAATCAAATCATGACCTGTGACATCAGGGACGGACTGAATTGTGACAACAGCATCAACTTCGGAGACATGTGTAAGGACTACAGAATCCGCTACCAGTGTCAAGTCATCTGTAAAGGTAGAAAAATTATACTGCTCTCTCATATGATCTTGTTGATTTTAACATTTATTTTTGTGATTTGTTTTAACAGAAACCACCTGATAGCCATATTAGTATAGATTTGTGTTAAATTGTTAAACAGACAGCACACCCCACACCCAGTATCACCACAAAATGATTATTTTGTGGAATATTACAAAGAAGTTATGTAAATTGATAACTGTTCATTGTAAAACAAACTACCACGAAAAGCACCACACAGACGTAATATTAACTGTTAAATGTGTTAACCACCACAAGTCCAACCCCCACTACCACCATATTTTGATTATATTATGCTAATTTTTAACTGTTAAACAGAGACCACCACAACAAGCACCACACCCAGTACCACCACCTCCACCACCAGCCCTACCACACCGACCACACAGTCTACCACCACTGTTCCGACCACCACCAAGTGTGTCGAGGAAATAACCGTGTCGCCATGGATCAACAGGGACAAACCCTACCAAGGCGAGGGGGATAAGGAAGCCATGACACCAGATGAGCTTGCCAGGTAGTGCATTATATCAACCATTTCCATGTGTCCTCACAGTCAAAGTTCAGGGTTGTTTTGTCTTTCTTATTCATTATGTGCCCTATATTGACCCCTCCCAATCTTGATAGCGGTCACTTTTGATGTTTATTATAATGTGCAGGGTTATTTCCCTCCTTTCTCAACCCCCAACCCAATTTTTTCCCAACAACAATAAAAGACTTATTTGTTTTTGATCCACTTTTCACAACCCTGATAAAGAGACATCTGAATGTTCTAACTTTTCTGCTGACAATGAGGACAAATGCAGCAAAATAAAAACATATTGGCTCAAAATATCCTTCCATATATATAAGTTAAAGTGTAACTTTGTCACTGAATACTTTCATACTTTGAGATTTCCGTTTGTTTTGAAGGTTCTGCCCTGCTAGTAGTGGAAGCTACATAAAGAAGGTGGAGTGTGTGGCAGTGGATGGCCTGATCCCCAGCTACAGTACCGGGGACACCATGATCTGTGACAAAGAACTGGGCTCAGTCTGTCTGAACAGCGACAACTTCCCTGTCCAGTGTCAGGACTACATGATCCGATACACGTGTCAACAGATCTGTAAAAGTGAGTTCAACACCTCCCATTCTCTCTCTCTCTCTCTCACTCTCTTTCTCTCTCATTCTCTCTTTTCTGTCTTTCTCTCTCCCACTTTATTTTCTTTCTCTTTCATTTTCTGTCTTCCATCCTTACTCTTTCATTTTATTCATCAAATGTGACCTGTTGACTCCAATACAATTGTGTGCAAAATTAAAGATAACCAATAGTTAACCACTATTTCTGATTTTTTATTTTAATTATTTTATTATTTTACAGCACCAGAGCCCACAGTTTTATATGTCCCAGTCACAGACAGATTTGGCAATCCAATCCTGGTTCCCAAAACTGATGCCTACCACCACCCTTACACAGATGAGAACGGTCATACCACACTGGTTCCCATTGGCTATGTACAAGTCACACCGACCCCAAAACCTGCAACAGATGAACATGGAATCCCTATCATGGTCCCAAAGACCGACTCCTACGGCAAGCCACTGACTGATGATCATGGTAATACTATCATGGTGCCAAAACCAGCTCCAACTGGAACGCCCACTCCTGCTCCTCAAACTGATGTAAATGGAAAGCCCATCATGGTACCAAAGACTGATTCATACGGCAAGCCAATGACAGATGAGCAGGGACATACCATCATGGTGCCACTACCTGCTACACAAAGTCCACCTACCCCAAGTCCTCAAACAGACAAATTCCACAACCCAATCATGGTACCAAAGACAGATGAATATGGCAAACCATATACAGATGCTAATGGAAACACAGTTCTGGTTCCTCTACCAGTCACTCAGAGTTCCCCAACCCCTGCTCCTGTCACTGATAAGTTTGGAAGACCCATCTTAGTTCCTAGGACAGATGAGTATGGACGACCCTATACCAATATATATGGGGAAACAGAAATGGTTCCGATACCATATAACCAGAACACCCCAACACCTGCTCCACAGACTGATGCACATGGCAATCCAATATTAGTGCCCAAGACAGACAGTTATGGTAAACCAATGACTGATGAGCAGGGTCACACAATATTGGTGCCTCTTCCTGAGTATCACGGAACACCAACTCCAGCACCACAGACCGATGAGCATGGAAACCCAATAATGGTGCCCAAGACAGATTCTTATGGGAAACCGATGACGGACGAGAGCGGTAAAACAATCATGGTGCCACTTCCTTCTGTCACAAACAATCCAACGCCATCACCAGAGACGGACAAATTTGGCAATCCAATACTGGTTCCAAAGACTGATGAATATGGAAAACCATACACTGACAGAAATGGAAACACAGTGATGGTTCCAGTGCCTTACACACAGGGCAAACCTACACCTGCTCCTGTAACAGATGCTCAGGGAAAGCCTATACTGGTTCCCAGGACTGATGAATATGGCAGACCTTACACTGATGCACAAGGGCATACACAGATGGTTCCAATCCCATTCATCGGGGACAAACCAACACCTGCACCAGAAACTGATAAATATGGAAACCCTATTCTAGTTCCAAAGACTGATGAGTATGGTAAACCCTACACAGACGAACATGGAAATACTGTGATGGTACCAAAACCATACCAGCAGAGTTCACCCACTCCAGCACCGGTCACTGATGCCCATGGCAAACCTATAATGGTGCCTAAGACAGACTCCTATGGCAAGCCTATGACAGATGAACAGGGACACACCATTATGGTTCCATTACCATCTGATCAGTATGTGCCCACTGCGGTGCCACAAACTGATGAACATGGAAATCCAATCTTGGTGCCTAAGACGGACTCCTATGGCAAACCCATGACAGATGAACAGGGTCATACCATCATGGTTCCTCTTCCAGGAAAACTTGACACACCGACACCAGCCCCACAAACAGATGCTCAGGGAAATCCAATCTTGGTTCCAAAGACAGATGAATATGGTAGACCTTACACAGACAATCAAGGAAGGACAGTCATGGTGCCTCTGCCCTACACACAAGGCAAGCCAACACCATCACCGCAGACAGATGTATTTGGACGTCCTATTTTGATACCCAAAACAGATGAGTATGGCAAACCTTATACTGATGAACATGGCAACACTGTAATGGTTCCACTGCCTTATGGTCAGAGTACCCCAACACCAGGTCCTCAGACTGATGAACATGGAAATCCCATCATGGTGCCAAAGACAGATTCATATGGCAAACCAATGACTGATGAACAAGGACACACTATAATGGTGCCATTACCAGCAACTCAAGGTACACCAACACCAGTGCCAAAAACCGATGAACATGGAAACCCAATCTTGGTGCCTAAAACAGACTCTTATGGCAAACCCATGACAGATGAACAGGGTCATACCATCATGGTTCCTCTACCAGAAAACCCTAACACACCAACACCAGCCCCACAAACAGATGCTCATGGAAATCCCATCTTGGTTCCAAAGACAGATGAATATGGTAGACCTTACACAGACAATCAAGGAAGGACAGTCATGGTGCCTCTGCCCTACACACAAGGCAAGCCAACACCATCACCACAAACAGATGTATTTGGACGTCCTATTTTAATACCTAAAACAGATGAGTATGGCAAACCTTATACTGATGAACATGGCAACACTGTAATGGTTCCACTGCCTTATGGTCAGAGTACCCCAACACCAGGTCCTCAGACTGATGAACATGGAAATCCCATCATGGTGCCAAAGACAGATTCATATGGCAAACCAATGACTGATGAACAAGGACACACTATTATGGTGCCATTACCAGCAACTCAAGGTACACCAACACCAGTGCCAAAAACCGATGAACATGGAAACCCAATCTTGGTGCCCAAGACAGATTCCTATGGAAAACCCATGACAGATGAACAGGGTCATACCATCATGGTTCCTTTACCAGAAAACCCTAACACGCCAACACCAGCCCCACAAACAGATGCTCATGGAAATCCCATCTTGGTCCCAAAGACAGATGAATATGGAAGACCTTACACAGACAATCAAGGAAGGACAGTCATGGTGCCTCTGCCCTACACACAAGGCAAGCCCACACCATCACCACAAACAGATGTATTTGGACGTCCTATTTTGATACCCAAAACAGATGAATATGGCAAACCTTATACTGATGAACATGGCAACACTGTAATGGTTCCTCTGCCTTTTGGTCAAACTACCCCAACACCAGCACCACAGACTGATGAACATGGAAATCCAATCATGGTGCCAAAGACAGATTCATATGGCAAACCAATGACAGATGACCAGGGTCACACTATAATGATTCCTTTGCTTGAAAAACAGGGTACACCAACCCCAGCACCTCAAACTGATGCGAATGGTAAACCAATCCTTGTGCCAAAGACAGACTCCTATGGCAAGCCCATGACAGATGAGCAAGGACACACTATTATGGTTCCATTACCTGCGACACAGGGTACACCAACACCAGCTCCTCAGACCGATGAACATGGAAACCCCATCATGGTGCCAAAGACAGACTCCTATGGTAAACCTATGACAGATGAACAGGGACGAACTATAATGGTTCCTCTTCCAGAAACACAAGGGTTGCCTACACCTGCCCCACAGACAGACAAATATGGAAAACCAATTCTTGTTTCAAGAACAGATTCCTATGGTAAACCAATGACAGATAAATTTGGAAATACCATCCTAGTCCCTCTACCTGTTGGACAGAGCACACCCTCACTAGTCCCTGAAACAGACAGATTCGGAAATCCAATCCTTGTGCCAAAGACTGATTCCTATGGAAAACCAATGACTGATGCTCAAGGACACACCATTCTGGTACAAAAACCAGCAACCCAGGGAACACCAACACCAGCTCCACAGACAGATGAATTCGGAAATCCAATCATGGTGCCAAAAACAGATTCCTATGGAAAACCTATGACAGATGAACAGGGACGAACTATCATTGTCCCTCTTCCAGAACACCAGAGTACTCCTGTAGTTTCTCCAAAGACAGATAAATTTGGAAATCCAATCTTAGTTCCCAGAACAGATGAGTACGGTATGCCATATACAGATAAAAATGGAAACACTGTGATGGTTCCTTTACCTGAAGTACAAGGAAAACCAACACCCAAGCCTCAGACAGACAAATTCGGAAATCCCATTCTCGTGCCAAGAACAGATGAGTATGGTAAACCATACACAAATAAATTTGGACAAACTGAGATGGTTCCTTTGTATGAGACTCAGAATGTTCCCACACCAAAACCACAGACAGATGCATTTGGCAATCCCATTTTAGTTCCACGTACGGATGAATATGGAAAACCATACACAAACATTTATGGAAAAACAGAGATGGTACCACTTCCTGAGACTCAAACTGTCCCAACCCCAAAACCTCAAACAGATAAATTTGGAAAGCCAATTCTTGTGCCAAGGACTGACGAGTATGGTAGACCATACACAGATGAATTTGGAAACACACAGATGGTTCCACTGCCAGCAACACAGGAGCAGCCAACTGTAGCCCCAAAAACAGACAAATATGGAAACCCTGTGCTGATGCCAAGGACAGATGAGTACGGAAGGCCATACACAAACAAGTTTGGACAAACTGAATGGGTGCCTGTCCCAGCTGGGCAGGACAAACCTACACCTGTACCACAGACAGATGCATTTGGAAACCCAATACTTGTTCCAAAGACAGACGAATATGGCAAGCCTTACACAGACATCAATGGTCACACGGTCATGGTGCCCCTTCCTTATTATCAAGGTACACCAACCCCAGCACCTCAGACTGATGCGAATGGTAAACCAATCCTGGTGCCAAAGACAGACTCCTATGGTAAGCCCATGACAGATGAGCAAGGACACACTATTATGGTTCCATTACCTGCCACACAGGGTACACCAACACCAGCTCCTCAGACTGATGAACATGGAAACCCCATCATGGTGCCAAAGACAGACTCCTATGGTAAACCTATGACAGATGATCAGGGACGAACTATTATGGTTCCTCTACCATACACTCCCGGTGTGCCCACTCCTGCTCCAGAGACAGACAAATATGGTAATCCTAAGCTTGTACCAAAGACAGATGAATACGGAAAGCCATACACAGATGAGCATGGTAACACTGTAATGGTACCCGTTCCTTATCACCAGGGTACACCAACTCCATCTCCACAAACAGATAAATTTGGAAACCCCATCCTAGTTCCAAGGACTGATGAATATGGCAAACCATACACAAATAAGTTTGGTCAGACAGAGATGGTTCCGCTGCCATACAACCAGGGAAGCCCCACTCCAGCTCCTCTGACTGATGCCCAAGGAAAACCTATTCTTGTCCCCAAAACTGACTCTTATGGACATCCAATGACAGACAGATTTGGCACCCCTATCCTTGTGACTATCGCAGGTCCTGTTAAGCAGGTTACACCAACACCCCAACCAGAAACTGACAGATTTGGAAACCCAGTTCTTGTACCTAAAACAGACTCGTATGGAAAACCCATGACAGATGAACAGGGTCACACTATAATGGTACCTAAACCATACCAACAAACTCAGCCCACACCTGCACCAGAGACAGATGAATTTGGAAATCCTATCATGGTTCCAAAAACTGATTCCTATGGTAAGCCCATGACAGATGAGAATGGCCATACAATCATGATTCCAAAACCTGTCACTCAAGGTCTGCCTACACCAGCTCCAAAAACCGACAAATATGGTAACCCTATCTTGGTTCCCAAGACGGATGAATATGGCCGTCCTTTCACAGATGCTCAAGGCCACACTGTGATGGTTCCTGTTCCAGATGTGCAGGGTACACCAACTCCAGCTCCTGAGACTGACGTATACGGAAACCCCATCATGGTGCCAAAGACAGACTCTTATGGTAAACCTATGACAGATGACCAGGGAAGAACCATAATGGTACCTGTGCCATACAAGCAGAGCTCTCCTACCCTTAAACCTGTCACTGATGCTTCAGGCCACACCATTCTGGTTGTGAAAACAGACTCCTACAACAAACCGATGACGGATAATCAAGGCAGCACTATCATGGTTCCACTCCGAGAAACGCAGGGTGTTCCCACACCAGCTCCACAGACAGATGAGCATGGTAATCCAATCATGGTTCCCAAAACAGATTCCTATGGAAGACCAATGACAGATGAACATGGTCATACAACAATGGTGCCACTGCCAGTGAAACAACAGCAACCAACTCCGTCACCTCAAACAGACAAATTTGGAAATCCAATTCTGGTTCCAAAGACTGATGAATATGGCCAACCATACACTGACGAACATGGACACACCGTCATGGTTCCACTGCCAAATGAACAGGGCAAACCTACACCAGCACCAATGACCGACAAATTCGGCAATCCAATTTTGGTACCAAGAACTGATGAATATGGAAGACCCTACACAGATAAATTTGGAAACACGGAAATGGTGCCTTTACCAGGATATCAGGGAACTCCAACCCCAGCCCCAGAAACGGATCGCTTTGGAAAACCCATCATGGTACCTAGAACTGATGAATATGGCCGACCCTATACTGACATCAATGGGCAAACACAGATGGTTCCTTTACCTGCCACACAATACACACCCATGGTCACACCTCAAACAGATATTTTTGGAAATCCTGTATTGTCCGACTGTCTCAAAAGTCATTGGACACCTTATGTGAATCGTGACAAGCCAGAGCTGGGAGGTGGAGACTATGAAAAAATGACACCAGAAGAGCTGCGCATGTTCTGTCGGGAAGGAAATATTACCAAGATTGAGTGCATGACATACGAAGGACTTCCCCATTACAGTTCAGGCGAGATCGTGACATGTGACGTCAAGAAGGGATTCTCTTGTGTGAATGCTGACAATGCCCCTGTGCCCTGCTCAGACTACAAGATTCGATACTTCTGCCAGTGTGATCGTGGTAAGATTTTTTTAATTGATCCAAGTAGATGGCATTACAATGAAAGCTTTATTGAATGTGATTATATTTAACATTAATATGTGTCTAGGAGTGATCTCCATATTACCTGAATGTGTATTTCTATCATGAATTTGATTTAATGCATCCTCAGTATTTATGTTTCGATAATTGAATTGTTTAAATTATTTTATGACAGATTCAACAGTAAACCCACCTGCTGTGACCCCCACTGTGGCCCCCAGCTTTAAACAATGTGGCTGGTCGTCCTGGCTGAACACAAATTCCCCCTCTGTGTCCCTCACCTCTGGAGACTTTGAGTCCATCTACGAT
Source organism: Magallana ariakensis (assembly GCA_020458035.1). Taxonomy (NCBI): domain Eukaryota; kingdom Metazoa; phylum Mollusca; class Bivalvia; order Ostreida; family Ostreidae; genus Magallana; species Magallana ariakensis. Next base: position 4,552,823 of record CM035820.1, on the reverse strand, counting down.
CTGAAGGCCAAGTACGGACTCTGTAAGGAAATCAGGAAAATCGAGTGTCGCGTGGCCGGAAGTAAAACTCCACTCTCATTGGCTGGTCAGGAAAGTGTGGCTTGTGATGCCAGAAATGGACTGCGATGCTATAATCGGGACCAACCATCCGGTCTTTGTTACGACTACGAAGTCCGGGTCCTCTGCTGGGCTGATACTTGTAAGATACTCAGCAATTTAGATTTTATAGATAGATCAATGTGTATTTATATATTGAATATATATGAAGAAACCAAAAGATAACCCAGAATAGACAAGACTGTACAATATACAATTTTTCTAAACAATATGATTCCCTGTTTTGAATTTTTTGGCAATTTATGCAAAATAACTGTTGTAATTGTGTATAAAGTCGTGATATCATTACAGAAAAGAGTGTTGCAATGGAAAAAAAATCATTATTAGCCATTTTTTTTAGTACTGTACATCTAATAAATTGTGACTCATAAAAGAAAATATTGATGTATATATATGTAGCATATTTCGTTTGATTTGGTCCTTTGAAAAAGGCAAAAATTCATTTTATTAATAATTTATTTTTAAAGCTATTTTCATTTAATATTATAAATGACAGAGCATGTTTGAATTATTGTTAAAAAAAAAAAAAAAAGGAAATGAGTAACTAAAGTAAAACTTGCAGAATTGAGTGGGTACCAGTTTTGCTTTGAGTATAACATTTTTAAAATTTTTTTGTAATTTTTTTTTCCAAGGCAACCCTGATCTGTTGACCACATCGACTCCAGACGTTCTGCACTCCACAACTCGTAAGTGTGACGTTACAGCTAAATTACTAAAATCTATACCTACTGGCGTGTTATTTTTTCATCCTTAAAGCATCCAACAGAATAACAAACTGCATTACTGCCTCAAATTTAAACCTATTGTCAAGTCCTTTTGAAGCATCAAATAAAATATCCAGCTGCATAACTGACTTACCTAAATCTACTGATGAGGTACCGGGTATTTTTAATCCTTTCAGCGATCTGTGCCCCCGGTGAGGTTTATGAAGCGTGCCCTTACCGCTGTGACGACCTCTGTGATGTTCTTGCCCAGCAGTCCTCGGCTTGTAGCACTTCCCCCGCCACCAACCCCTGTGTTCCCTACTGTAGGCCCGCTGGGCTCACCTGTGCCCCTGGGGAGAAGCTGAAGGACAAGAACACCTGTGTACCCGCCAGTCGCTGTCCATGTCGTATGCAGAACGGTACCATCGCTAGTGTAAGTATCAGTAAGATATTTACAAATAGGACTTTATTTTAATTTTATACATGTAGTCTCCTATCAATTTGCCTTTTACTGTTCCCCATTCCTGATTTTGATCCACATTTAGCATTAATCTTTGTTACTAGTATTTGTCAACAAAAAAATGATCCACGTCAAGTTCTCTTGCTGAATTGTTTTATATGTTGTAGTATAGGTTAGAAATTAAAGGGTGATTATGAAATAACAGAATGAGATGTGTTGTCCATACTTTCAGCCTATGGAGACTTGGACAAACCCTTATGATGAATGCACCACCTGTCACTGCTTTAATAACACTGTTACCTGTTCACGAGATGAAAGCTGTGTAACCACTCCAGCTCCTACACCAGGTAAGGTCTTCACACCTTGATGAAGTTAATATTGACTCAATTCCTTCACCAGGTGAATTCTTTACACCTTGACAAAGTTAAGAAAGACACGAAACATTGACACAATTCTACCTTTAATTTTTGTGTCTCAATTTTCATGACAAATTTTTACTCTGCTTAATGTACAAGACAGGAAGATATGTACAAGAACAAAGTGGACGGCAAAATTTGTAAAATTCATATTTCATTAGAAAGAAATCCAAATGCAGGTTTTTTAAGGCGTTAAAAGTGATATTTTTTTCATGGAATCTAAATCAGAGAATTCAGCTATCATTGAAATTCAACTGCAGATTTTACTGTGAACAAAAATTTCATTCATTTAAGCCAACCCAGTGACACATCCAGAGTGCGATTGGACTTACTGGATCAATGTGGATACACCATTAAGTGGAGATGGGGATCTAGAGACTCTATCCAAGATCCGCAGCATCCACTCATTCTGCTCCGCTCCTGTCCAGATTGAATGCCGTGATGCAGAAACAAAAGTGGCTTCCACACAGGGTGGACAACGTGTTACATGTGACATTAAGTCTGGATTCAAATGTCTGAACTGGGAGAATGGTGGTCATTGCCGTGACTACGAAGTTCGTTTCTACTGTCCATGTGCAAGTAAGCAAATTAAGAATCTGTAGTCACCAGAGTAAACATTAATACAGTAAACCCAGTGTCTTTAATATTTTGATGATTTGATCTTTTGCTTTTCTGATTAATGTTAGTGTGGGGTATGATAATTTGTGTTCTACTACTAGGCACTCCTAGTCCCAAGATGAGTACAACACCAGCTCCCGTCAAATCCATCTGTGGATGGTCCAACTGGATCAACATGGACAATCCATCTGTAATGAAACCTGAGAAACCCTTCGAAGGTGACATTGAATCCATGGCAGCCATCAGAGAAAAGACGTGTGGCTATGACATCATGACAAGAATTGAGTGTCGCACAGCAGATGGGCATGTTCCATCTGACAAGACAAATGAAACATTGTCTTGTGACAGGATCCGTGGATTGAGGTGTAAAAATTCCCTTCAAGCTGACAAAAAGTGTATGGATTATGAGGTACGTGCATACTGCGATTGTAGCAATGTCACCACCGCACCACCAGGAGGTACCACCAAGCCCATCAGTGGTGTTACCACCAAGACAGTGGACATTTGTGGCTGGACCACCTGGATGAACGGCCACCATCCAGATAAGTACGGAGACGTAGAGTTGTTGTCTGAACTTGAGAACAAGTACCGATTCTGCCAAACCGATGAAATCACCGCCATTGAGTGCCGAGACAGCATCACTGGCCTCTTCTCTATGGAGGCGGGTCAGAGTGGTGTCATCTGTGACATCAATGCTGGAGGCCTGAAATGTGACGCCACCAAGCAGACGGCTACCGGTGGTCAGTGCTATGACTACGAGATCCGCGTGCTGTGTGAACCAAAGGGGGTGTCATGTGGACCTTCCACAGAACCAAATGCTACACCACTGCTGGTACCGCTCACTGATATCTATGGAAAACCAGTGACTGACAAAGACGGGCACACTATAGTGGTCCCTGTGACCTCCCATCAAGGAACTCCCACCGCTGTGCCCAAAACTGACAAGTTTGGAAACCCAGTCCTTGTTCCCAAGACAGACATCTACGGACAACCAGTCACTGACACCAGTGGAAACACAGTGATGGTGACGGTGCTGGAGCCCGTTCCAGGTGCACACATTGTTCCAACTGCTGTGCCCAAAACTGACAAGTTTGGAAATCCAATCCTTGTGCCCAGGACTGACATTTATGGAAAACCTGTGACAGACCTTAAAGGAAATACAGAAATGGTGACCGTTTTGGTTCCAAATCCAGAGGGTACAAACACACCAATGTTGGTTCCTAAAACAGATGCTTACGGAAATCCAATCCTTGTGCCAAAGACAGACATCTATGGACAGCCAGTAACTGACCTGCAAGGACACACAGAGATGGTCACAGTTTTGGTGCCAGGTCCAGGAGGTACAGATACACCAATGTTGGTTCCTAAAACAGATGCTCACGGAAATCCAATCCTTGTGCCAAAGACAGACATCTATGGACAGCCAGTAACTGATCTGCAAGGACACACAGAGATGGTCACAGTTTTGGTGCCAGGTCCAGGAGGTACAGATACACCAATGTTGGTTCCTAAAACAGATGCTCACGGAAATCCAATCCTTGTGCCAAAGACAGACATCTATGGACAGCCAGTAACTGATCTGCAAGGACACACAGAGATGGTCACAGTTTTGGTGCCAGGCCCAGGAGGTACAGATACACCAATGTTGGTTCCTAAAACAGATGCTCATGGAAATCCAATCCTTGTGCCAAAGACAGACATCTATGGACAGCCAGTAACTGATCTGCAAGGACACACAGAGATGGTCACAGTTTTGGTGCCAGGTCCAGGAGGTACAGATACACCAATGTTGGTTCCTAAAACAGATGCTCACGGAAATCCAATCCTTGTGCCAAAGACAGACATCTATGGACAGCCAATAACTGATCTGCAAGGACACACAGAGATGGTCACAGTTTTGGTGCCAGGTCCAGGAGGTACAGATACACCAATGTTGGTTCCTAAAACAGATGCTCACGGAAATCCAATCCTTGTGCCAAAGACAGACATCTATGGACAGCCAGTAACTGATCTGCAAGGACACACAGAGATGGTCACAGTTTTGGTGCCAGGTCCACAAGGAACAAATACACCCATGTTAGTTCCCAAAACAGATAAATATGGAAACCCACTGTTGGTCCCCAAAACTGATGTCTATGGTCAGCCAGTGACAGACATTAATGGGCACACTCAGATGGTCACAGTCCTGGAACCCAAGCCAGAAGGGACCAAAAAGCCCACAGCTGTTCCCAAGACAGACAAGTTCGGTAACCCAGAACTAGTGCCAAAGACTGATGCCTTTGGTAAGCCAGTGACAGACATCAATGGGAACACAGTTATGGTCACAGTCATGGTACCAGTCACCGAATCACAAGGTATCCCCACTGCTCGTCCCAAAACTGATGAGTTTGGAAATCCATTGTTGGTACCAGAGACAGATGCTTTTGGCAAGCCACTGACTGATGCTAATGGACACACAAAGATGGTCACAGTCTTGGAACCCATTCCCCAAGGAACTAACACACCACTGTTGGTACCCAAGACCGATGCTCAAGGAAACCCAATATTGGAACCAGAGACGGATGCTTTTGGTAAACCAGTCACTGACATTAATGGGCACACTAAAATGGTGACTGTCCTGGTCCCTGAGCCAGGTACTCAGGTGAAGCCAACAGCTGTACCAAAGACCGACAAGTTTGGAAACCCAGTCCTTGTACCAAAGACTGACATATATGGCAAACCAGTGACAGACATCAATGGAAACACAGTGATGGTGACAGTATTGGAACCAGTTCCTGGCTCACAGGCTGTCCCAACAGCAGTTCCAAAAACCGACAAATTTGGAAACCCAGTGCTGATTCCAAAGACAGACGCCTTTGGTAAACCAGTCACAGATGCAAACGGCCACACCATCATGGTCACTGTTTTGGAGCCTGTACCTCATGGACAGAGTACACCTGTGCTAGTCCCCAAGACAGACAAGTATGGAAAGCCTGTACTGGAGCCAAAGACTGACATATATGGACAACCAGTCACAGACCAGAACAAGAATACAATCATGGTCACAGTCTTAGAGCCCCTCACTCAGCCCCAAGGAGTTCCCACTGCCAGACCCAAGACAGATGCTTATGGAAATCCTCTGCTGGTACCAAAGACAGATGCCTTTGGCATACCTGTAACTGATGCCAATGGGCACACACAGATGGTCACCATCTTGGAGCCTGTGCCAAATTCCCAGGGAGTACCTACTGCAGTGCCAAAAACAGACAAATTTGGAAACCCACTTCTCTTCCCCGAAACTGACAGATATGGAAAACCTGTGACTGACCAACTTGGCCACACCAAGCTGGTGACAGAATTGGAAACACTGCCACCCACCACCACTCCTGGTGTGGTGGTCACCACATGTGCCACATTCTGGTCCAACTGGTCCAATGTGAACCACCCAGGAGGGTCATTCCCCGGGGACAAAGAGCTGACCCCTGCAGAGTACACGGCCCGGACTCGCTTCTGTCAAGGTGGGTCCATCAGTAGGGTTGAGTGCTACAGTGTGACAATGGACGCTCCATCCTACTCCACGGGTGAGATCATTAAGTGTGACACCAAGGTCGGACTGGAGTGCACTGATGCGGACAATTTCCCGATGCCATGCACTGACTACAAGATCCGCTACTTCTGTGACATCTGCTGTAAGTCTTATATTCTTGTGATCCACTTTTTAATTAATATCTATTGATAAATTAGATTCTAAATTTTCTTTTAGTTCAGTGTTAATTTGATTAACTGACACATATTTTAAGAATTTTTTCAGAAGTTAAATTTTTAATCTGTTTAACACTAAATAATCACAAATGTAAGAGGATTTGGATGTAGATGTCATCAGCAGAGTTTTTCTGTAGAATTAGGTTAGTTTCTTCATGCAGTCTATCCATAAGTAAGGTCCATACCTTCATCTTTCTGTTTTCAGCGGCTGTGACACCTGGCTCTAATGTTACTCCTGTCCCATCTACCTCAATCAACGTGGGAACCAGCACACCCAAGCCAACCTCACCAATGGGTATTGTATATGGGTTATTTTCGCCCTGTGTTATTTTCGCCCTTCTTCACTAGCAAACGATTTCGCCCCATCATGAATTCGCCCAGACATATGTTTGTTTAAAGAGAGATAATTTAAGACATTAGAATTCGCCTCGGACATGTATACAGTTTGTAGGTTTAAAGATTCAGTCTTGTTCAACAATTGATGAGATGTTGATTCTGATTGGTTGAAATATTCTGTTGATCTTTGCAACAACAACATCTAAATTGTGCTTGTATTTAAAACAATAAAGGTAAAGTTTAATATTAAGAAGATTAACAAGACAAACCTACTCTGTGGTATAGGGATGCTTGTCTGTAGTATAATGATGTAGAATAGATAACGAACCCATTTTGTGGTTAAGGATATACAGTAGATGAATAGCCCATTCTGGAGTAGGGATGTACAATAGATAATTTTTGTTCTGCAGTGTGTGCTGATGGTAACTCCGCCCAACTTCCGATCCGCATGGACGACAGCCAGTTATCTGCATCCTCAAGTCTCCGCCCTGAATCAGGTCCCCAGAGATCTCACCTGGACACCACCGGCACCACCTCACTGTCAGGTGGGTGGGTCCCGGCCACCAACGACAAGAACCAGTGGCTCATGATCAGCTTCACTGAGCCTGAGATTATCTACGCTGTCTCAACTCGCGGCTTGAACGGTGGCCAGAGCTGGGTGACGGCTTACTACCTGATGTACTCCATGGACGGACTGAATTTTACTTTCTATCAGGAGCTTGGCCAGAGAAAGGTACGATATACTGTAAATTTCTTATTTTACGCAAGTACTTAATTCTGCAGTTTTGCATTAAATCACGAGAATATAAAACCGCGAGCACCGATTTTTTGTAATAATTTCATATACAAAATGTAGCTCAAAACTGAAAAAAAAGTTAATTTCAAAATCGGCGAGGACTGCTTCTCTCAATTTAACGCAGTTATTAATTCCTTGCGTTTAATAAGGAATTTAGAGTACACATGTACTGAATCTCTGACAGCGTACGTACTACCGGTAGTTTTATTGAACCCTGTTGTCTATTACACTGACAAGTTTTCAGAAATAAACTCTGCATCTGAAAGTCTAAATGTTGTTTTCTAAAATCTGATTGAAAAATGTCTGAAATAATATTTGATGAAAATATAGATTTAGATAGTCAATTAAATGCAGTCAGAGTTGATAGCAAAACAAATTGAGTATGATAAGTTAAGCTGTAAATCAAATAAATTTAATGTTTCAGTTCATTAAGAGTACCTAATACAAGTGAATCATATCTTTAATTTTATACATACAAGTTCTATGAGATCTGTATAAATGCATATATTACTTCCTTCTAATCACACTACAAGATTCTTAAAGATTTACTTGTTAAGCTTTCATTTTTCAAAAGCTACCGATCCATAAGACTTGAGCATATATTCTGGGAAAACTGCCTAAACCATATGACTCCAAAGTACATGTATATTCCCCAATATCATTATATTTGATTAGAGAATTCTATATTCTAAGGTGTTCTCTGGAAATTTCGACTCTGACACTGTCAATACGCACACCCTTAATCCTTTCGCTGCAAAATTCATCCGCATTGTTCCTGAGAGATGGAACGGAGGCATCGGACTCCGCTGGCAACTGATTGGTTGTAAAGGTAATAAAATTTAAATTGACTTCTTAGTGGCTGTGTATCACAATTTTGATTGGTCAATGAAACTTAGATTTTTCAAAGAAAAATTAAAAAAATTCATGTAATTAGTACTTATTGCACACTCTTTTTATTTTTCCATCTCTCCTACATTTTTGATATAAATTTGATCTAAGATTTTTATGAGAGATTTTTGAATGATGAATTATTACAGTTAACTTAAGCATAGAATAATCAGCCTTAGAATTAAAATTTTCATTCTGTTGCAGCTGCACCATTAACAGTGGTAACCGGTCAAGGTTCCACCGTGACCCCTGCAGTGACCTCCACCCCCACCCCCGGGCCCCAGTGTGTAGAGAAATGGTCTGATTGGCTTAACAAGAATAGTCCTACCACCCAGGGTGCCCTTGGAGACTATGAAAAAATGACTGCCACCGAAAAGGCCCAGTTCTGCCCAGGTGGCAATGTGACCAAGGTGGAATGTCATGCCGTGGATGGGGATATCCCCAGCTACAGCTCCGGGGAAATCCTGACTTGTTATCCTGACCAAGGCCTGGCCTGTAACAATGCCGACAATTTCCCAATGCCGTGCTCTGACTACAAGGCTCGATTCTTCTGTAGCTGCCCAGGTAAGCTGGGCTTAAACATGAAAATGATATAATTTTGTCTCTAGAACACTAGAAATTTATACAAGAAAAGCAAAGGGATCAGTAATGCTCCGATGAGCTATATATATGTATGATGATAGATTATCTGAAGCTACATTTCCATATGTGTGACATTTCAGCCACTCCAGCTCCAACCACATCTGGAACAGATGCCAATGCCAAATCAAGCAACCTGGTACCAACAAAACCAGGCAGTCATGATATTGCCACCACCACCTCCCCCACCCCCCCACCAATACCCTGCAAGGAGGGCTGGACCGCCTGGATCAACCACAACAACCCCAGCAGTGGCACCGGTGACAGAGAACAGTTGACCGCCACAGAGAAACTCCAGCTTTGTTCCGGCGGTAACTTCAGCCAGATAGAGTGCCACGTGGTAGATGGCGACATCCCCAGCTACAGTTCTGGAGAAGTGGCCGAGTGCTCTGTAGATCGTGGATTTACTTGTAATAACGCGGATAACTTCCCCATTCCATGCTCGGACTACAAGGCTCGCTTCTACTGCAAATGTCCAGGTATGAAGAGATTTGCCTTTAAGTACATGTATGTTGATGTTAGAACACAGATTAATAGTTTTATTTATGTTCTATGGTTTGAGGATCTAAGACAGGCGTTATTTTTGGTCCATCTTTCTGTCTCAGAGCCTCCGACTCTCTCTGTAGAACTAAGATCCATCTCAACAGTAAGAATGAAATAAGATGAAGTAAATACATATATGATTTTTTTCCCCTGTGCAACTTGTTGTGGAGGGGATATAGCATTCATAACTTTTTGATGTGAGACTACTGGTAGATTTTTTGCAATCATTTTTATCATGAAGTTGTATCTGAATTTTTATCTATCTTGAAATTAGAACACACAAGGGGATGGTGTTGGGGGGGTTTGAATTTGTAAAATTACATACTGTCTTTAAAGTTATAAAAAATAGGAAATACAGTGGACCCCGCTTAATATAATAGTTATTTTGTCAGGAAAAATTATTATATTAACCGGACTATAATAATAAGCGTACCCAGCTAAATTCAATGTGTAAAAGTATGCTAAGTGCCTATTCACGTCATGTATTATTACTATCTATTTCTAGACGATGTAATGTCCACAATAATTGATGATTTCTTCTAAAACTTTACTTTTAATGCTTCATAAAAGTTAATTTCATGAATAAAGTTTACTATTACAAGCTTGGAAAATTGCAAGATCCAACAATATGCTTCCGATAAGTTGACATGCTTTCATTTTGTTTTCTTCCTGTACTTCCGGTTTTGACTAAATCTGATAAGGCATTCATGAGACAATTCATTTTTTATAACTTCTTTCATTAAAAATCAAATAAACCACAAAGTTATGCAGAATTTTCTTATTTTCTTTGATTTATTTAGCCCATTCTTCTATAAAATAGAGGCATATTAAAAAAAGACTTTGTCACTACTTCACTGCAGTACAAATCGTCAAATGGAACATCATGTACCATATGCTAAGCCATGTAAAATGTCCCATTTGTTATAAATTTATTTACAAAAACATGACGCATTCACTTATTCAAACTGTAAAAAACCTCAATAATACAGCGATGTCACTTGTTAGGTGCATAGGTAAAGTACCCTAGCCACGTGCAGTGAGGCGTGACTAATCCCGTCTGGCCAGCACAGTCGGTAAATTTCAAAGTGATTTGGGAAGTCAGAGTGTTTATACAAGCTTCTCATGGGGGGCTAGCTCGAGAAAAAGGTGTGAAACTCAATTGACAGGCATGATCTTTCTATTATATTAAGCGGGGTCCACTATTTAAGCTACTATAATAACCGATGTAAAATACAATGATTTATTAAGAAATAGTTTTGTGTTTTGAAAAACTATTATATTAAGCGAACTATAATATTAAACAGGTATTATACTAAGCGGGGTCCTCTGTATATTATAAATCATAACCCACAGTAACAACAGCAGGACCCACAGGGACCCAGAATGGTCACCGCACCACTAAACTGGTGGTGACAGACTCCAGTGGTCAAACAATCTCACCCACCACCTCAATCACACCACCGCCGATCCCTTGCAAAGGTGGATGGACCGCCTGGATCAACCACAACAACCCCAGCAGTGGCACCGGCGACAGAGAACAGCTGACCGCCGCAGAGAAACTCCAGCTTTGTTCCGGCGGTAACTTCACCCAGATAGAGTGCCACGTGGTAGATGGCGACATCCCCAGCTACAGTTCTGGGGAAGTGGCCGAGTGCTCTGTAGATCGTGGATTCACTTGTAATAATGCGGATAACTTCCCCGTCCCATGCTCAGACTACAAGGCTCGCTTCTTCTGCCAGTGTCCAGGTAGGGATAGATTTTTTCATCCATCATTTCTATGTAAGAATAGCTGCATGAAGGAAAAATTATCTCAAATATTAATGTATTTTCATTTTCTACATCTTGAGGATAATAAGCATTGATTTGTATCTAATTTTCATCCTCTCTGCCATTTCACACTGTCATCTTATCCAGAATTTTAATTTGACTCTTGACATTTAAAGCAAAATAATTTTTAAATGGATAGAAAAACATGACACCATTTTAAATTGACTTGTGTTTTTAACCCACAGTAACAACGGTAGGACCCACCGGGACCCAGGATGGTCACCGCACCACTAAACTGGTGGTGACAGACTCCAGTGGCAGAACCATTTCCACCACTACCTCCACACCCCCACCCATGCACAAAGTCTGCAGGACTGGATTCACTGACTGGATCAACCGGGACCGTCCGGAGTCCGGAAATGGCGACCATGAGGCTTTGACTGATGTGGAGAAGGCAGATCGATGTCCAGGCGGATCCATGACGAGGGTGGAGTGTTACGCTGAGGCCGGCGATATCCCGTCCTACAGCTCAGGAGAAGTGCTGACATGTGATGCAGCCACAGGTCTCACCTGTAACAATGCCGATAACTTCCCAGTTACCTGTACAGATTACAAGATCCGATATTACTGTCAATGCCCAGGTAAAAAATCACCTAGATCAAATATAACTGTCAGTGCTTAGGTAAGAAATCCTGAGTAATGAAGTGACATTCTTTGTTATGATATTGGAACTAAAATATTAGTGTTTGTAAAAAAAAATATTAGCGTTTGTAAAAAAAAACTCATTAGTTCTGTTAAAAGTAATAGATATTCAAAATGGACTCCTTTTTTACCATAAACTAGTACATTATGTATACACTGAAGTTATATTGTTTTTCTTCTGTAAGATTTTATTAAAATTGCATTCTACCTGGTAATCCATTAAATGAAAAATTAAAAATTTATCATGAATCTTTAATCTATTAAGCTTCTTTTTTTTTAGACAATGGAAGTGGTGCAACCACACATGCTCCGGTTGTCACAACAACCCCGACCCCGACCACTCAGGCTCCCCAGTGTCAGACTCAGTGGTCTAGCTGGATAAACACGGATAATCCGACATCCGAGGGCATGGAATATGAACACTGGACTGCCGTTCAGAAACTCCAGTTCTGCCCAGGTTTGTAATACATGTACAAAGTTTTAAAAGAACTCTCTTTTGCCGTAATGCAATCTTATTGTTAAGAAACCTCTGTACAAAAATAGAATCTTGTTGCATAAAAATACTCAAAGCAAGCTATATGTACCGGTACTTAATAGAAATGCTTGGAGTAAACTTTAATCCAGGTGTTTTTTTGAAATAAAATTCTTTGTTTTCTAATAGTTTCTAAGGCAGTAATAGAATTTAGATACAAAAGAAAATGGCTGTCACTTCATATTTTTTGTTCTTCATAATTGGAAACGAGCATTGTCAGTTTTTGGATCTCGGTATTTTTGATTTGATAACAGGTGGTACTGTGGACAAGATTGAGTGTGTGACCGTGGATGGAGACATTCCATCGTACAGCTCCGGAGAAATGCTGACCTGTTACCCCGACAGTGGACTCGTCTGTAGAAACGCTGACAACTTCCCTGTGGACTGTCAGGATTACAAGATTCGCTATCACTGCCAGTGTGGTGAGTCTCCCTCTTTCTATCTCTCTGTCTGTCTCTGTCTGTCTGTCTCTCTCTATCAGATAAAGATTTTTTTTAGACATTGTCAAGCTTTTTTCCTTGATTTGTTACATCAGTGATAATTTCATTCTTAAAATTAGTATTTACTGTTTCTTGTTATTGGCTGTTATCTTTCGACTACTTGTTTTTTAATGAAAAGCTTTTAATATTAGGCAATATGAAGATATGACTGTATGGACTAACGGGAAATATTTGACTCTCTATTGCAAGCGATAATACATGTAGTTGGTTTACAGTATGATGCTAATTTGACATGTTATTTATGCATGTGTCCATTTTATTTCTAATAGCATCAGCCCCAGTGAAGCCTGGTGGTAACTCAAGAACCACCCCAAGCCAAAACCAATCTGGAACCTCCACCGAGCCGGCCACTCACATCCCGACTGTGTGTAAGGCTCCAATGGGAATGCAGTCCAATCAGATTCGGGACGAGATGATAACTGCCTCCAGCTTCCGTGACGGAAACAGCAGTCCCGAAAAAGCGCGACTGAACACCAACGGATTCTGGATGCCAGCTACTGACTCAAAGACGGAGTATTTACAGATCAACTTCTTACAGCAGGCATACTTGACCGGAATCTCCACACAGGGCCGTGCCGACGCTCCTACGTACGTCACTTCCTATAAACTGCAGTTCTCCACTGACGGAATCAACTGGAACACTTATCGGGAGAATAATGCAGAGAAGGTAGATCTACTTTTCATTCTTACAAATTTCTAAATATACAACATATCTTTCTCTCTTTAGAAGTTAATTCATTGGAAATGCAAATCCTCTTTGCCCATAACAATGTATTTAAACTTTTCTACTTTAGATCTTCAGTGGCAACTTTGACTCCTCAACCCCAGTGACGTATTACTTCACCAGTCCTCTTCACGCCCAGTACTTGCGTATCCTTCCACAGACCTGGCAAGGAAAAATAGCACTGAGAGTAGAAGTCATCGGATGTCCTGTCATATACCCAAGTTAGTTCCTTAAAAATTTGTAGATACATTCATTAAAACTTTAATTTTTGTTTATTGCAATGAATTATGAAAAAATGATTTGGTTTTTTTTTTCAATTACAGCAACAACACCCCTACCTACCCCTAAACCAACCGCAGTGGCCGTGACCCCAGCCTTGAAACCTGGAGTCACCTCGACCATCAGTAAGTCTGTTCCACCAACACATCATTAGTCTGTGACCCAAACATTAAAGCAGTGTCTACTTTTCCTTATAAATACAGGCCACGATGATAATTCTCTATGAAACGTTAAGGATATATGGTTTATGGTTTTCAATATATTTTGAGTTGAATTCCCTAATGCACAGTTTTCTCAGGCCATCACACAAATACATCGCAATGATTTTGATATGAAAGGGTTGTATAGAGAGCTAGAATAATACATAAACTAATTTAATTGATACATCTGACATTTTTATCCATCTCCTGAAAAATACAAACAGCCTAAAGAATAACATACACAAATTTTCCTTTTCATAGAATCACATCCCTACACATTAAGTTTACCATCTATAAAAATTTGCCTTTAAAAAAAAAATTCTATCCACAAAGCTCAAAGACTCCACCACATCGTTACACTTTTTTACAGGAGACTCCTGCATTGAGTACGACACCTGGGTCAATGTAGGTCACAACACACCTGGCTCCACAGGTGACATCGAGCCCATTGCCAAGGTAAAGGAGCTCTCTCACCACTGTCAGAACCCCCTCAGGATCCAGTGTCAGACCGTCGGGGGCGTGGACTACGACCAGACTGGTCAGATCGTCACCTGTAACCTGTGGGAAGGGCTTACCTGTAATAACACCGACCAGTTCGACCCCACGGGCTGTCTGGACTACAGGGTCCGCCTGGGCTGTCTGAAGAAGACCCCCGAGTGTGGTAAGTCTTTACCCAGTTATAAGTAATATAACACAAGCTAAGCCAAAGCTGGGCTCTTCTGGTGAATCAATTTAGTACTTGATATGCATGGGCATATGATAGGGGTAAGGTCAAAATGGTAAAATTTGAATTGTTTGACTCTTCTGGTAATAGTAACGAAGCATTAAGAAGTCAAATTATTACAAACTTCAGAGTTTCTATTTTAAAAAAATGTTTTCCGGTAATATATATTTTTATGTTTTATAATGAATCCAAAAATCGGTAAGTTTATGGTTACAAAAACAAATTTGTCCATCTCTCATAAGGGATGGGAAAATTTAAAGGCTCAAACAGGGGGAACATTCCTCAAACAGGGGGAACATTCCTCACAAAGGGTTGGGGTTGTCTGTTTGTTGATTCAGCTTTATATTTTTTGATTCAGCTTAATACTTTTAATTTGTTTACAGTACCACCCATCCCCACCCCCAACACCAACCTTCACAAGACAGATGCCCCCGCACTGAACCCCCACGTCATGCCTTGCTTTGAAGGACTGGACACCTCTCAGTGCCCCAACTGTACTGGCGGTTTATACTGCGACGGACTGCACTGTGTGAAAAAGGCAGACTGCACCTGTCAATACAAGAACAAAATCATCATGGTAAGTGACCTCTCTCTCTCTCTCTCTCTCTCTCTCTCTCTCTCATCAGGTCTCTCTCTTTCTCTCAGAATTAAATGGCCTAAGAATTTTGTCTTTTTTTCTGCAGAAAACCGACATTGTCACAACCGACACGTGTGAGACTTGCCAGTGTTACAGTGGAGAACTCCGATGTGTTCCGAAGAGCTGCCCAGCTTGTGCTAGTGTAAGTACCGGTATATGTATTACATAAATTTAGATGTATTCCAAAGAATGTCTTAGAAATAACATCATTAAAATTGCATTACTGAAGCTTGAGCTACTATAAAATTTGCCAATTAAGGGTTGATCAGGAAAATTCTCTAAATTATAGATGCTGGATTGTAAACACCTTGTGTATTTATTGTAATATAATTACACAATGGAATAAATTGTAAATTAATATTCTTTCTCTATACAGGGTGAGACAAAAGTTGTGAATATGACCACCTGTAGCTGTTCTTGTAAGTCTTGTGATGCCAACCAGTTCCGATGTGGAAACGGACAGTGTATTTCATCTTCATCCAGATGTGATGGCGTCATCGACTGTGATAACGATGAAGTCGGATGCTGTAAGTTTCTTAATTCTACTTTATGTGTATTTAGCTTAAGTTGAAGGTCTCAATTGATATTGGTGGCATTAAAGATTAAAAGGCTAAAGGCCAGGGTCCCCACATTTAAAGAAGATTGTGCATAATTTCTTTTCTGTGGATAGGACAAGTTGATAGTATGATAATAGGGCATGTTTACTTTAAAGCAATCGCATCACTAGAAACCATTTGTTTCTGCAAGATCAATTTTTTTAAATGGCTCAATCAACAGTCAGACATACATATAATTCCTTATGAATTTAGATCCTCATATATATTTACATGTTACATAATCATGAAGCAAATCATCTGTCCACAATATCAGTCCTGCACCACTGAAATGATTGTACAGTCAGTACTATAGAACCTTTATTGTGGTTATGATTTAAATAACTTTCTCTCTCCTCCCTAACATGATGTGGTTCTGATTTCTAATTCTGACTCACTCCTTATTACAGTGGTCCAGCCCCACTTCACCCCTCCAATGATCCCCACCCTGTCCCCCCAGGCCGGATCTCACGCCCCACCCAGCCACCAGACCACACCCTTCCATGACGGACATCTCGCCACCACCCACACAAAGCACCCAGGTAAGTCAGAGAAAAGAAACACGATACATTTTACATTCTTTTATCATTTTATTTCACTTTGACGTATTTCAGTCAACGTTAGACAGAATGGTTGATTTCAAAAAATGATATCCCCTTTTTTGTGCTATAAAAATCCTCATATATTGATCATATTACTGTTACAGTATATTGTATTCAGCATTATGCTACAAGTGATAAGTCTGGCCCTTTGTATTATTCAGCATAACATTATACTTCAGATGTTAAATAAGGTGTTTTGTACTTGACAGCGTCATACTATACGTAATAATTACGGTTCTTTGCATTCTTCAGTATGCCGACCACGTTGGTCAGATTGGATGAACACTCATCACCCCGGAGATCCAGGAAGCACCGGGGACCACGAACCGAGCGCCGCCGAATTTGCCGCCAACTACCACTTCTGTAACGGTGGCAACATCACTAAAGTGGAGTGTTACTCTGTATCAATGGAGGCTCCTGCGGAATCATCTGGGGAAATCCTGGTGTGTACCCCCAGTAAAGGACTCGTGTGTGATGACTCTGATAACTTCCCGATTCCGTGTGGGGACTACAAGATCCGGTATTATTGTGATTGTGGTACGTCAAACCATCGGAAGTAGTTTCATTAACTTGTTATAATCGTTAAATACGGACATTGTTTCAATGTATTAGGGTTTTTATTATAACTATTATTATTGTACCAAGGTTTTCATACAACCTATGGACACTTGCGTGCCAAAAGTATGTCAATTTTCAAGATGGCTACCTTGTAAAAATATAAATTTTTTACAATAAAAGAATTTATTTACCTCAGTCTCTCATTTTTTTTTCAATATCAATTTTTTATAACAAAAGGATATTCCAAAGTTTACTAACAGCATAGTAAGAACTGCACTAAAATCAAAAAAAAAAATTCTTAATATCAAAAAAGGGAAGAAAATCTTTTTATTCAACCTTCAGTAAAAATATTAAAAATGCCTGGTGCAGAAGTTTAAAGGTGTTATCTCCAATCTCTCAGCATTGTGAATACACATACACAAAACAGAGACCCAGTTCTTTGAATTCAAACATGGGGACTGTCATGCCATTCTATTACAGTGTAACTTGTGGAAGATTCGTTTCTATCTCTCACTTCAAACAAGCAGTGTTCGTATACAGTGCAATATATGTTAATTGGGATCTTCGTCAAAAAATGCCATAAAAAGACAAACAGGAAAACAGATTTGAAAATCAGATAAAGATGCATGAATATTGCCGAAGATGCTTCCAGTCGAAAATGGCAAAACCAGATTTGTTTGAACTTGGAATCTGGTCGGTGGCAAAGCGGGGCAACAAGATGAAGGTGTTGCTTGGTTTGGCAAAGAGGTTGCACGCAACAAGATGAAGTTAGTTGCTCAGTTTGGCAGAGAGGTTGCTGTATGATGGTATAAAATAACCACCAATATAATCATTGAGTATAGTGTGTTCTAGTCTGTAGTAGTCACAGTAGCTGAATGATAGTCACCTGTAGTCATCTATCCCTATTGTACATGTATTGCTAGGATTATCCTGTAGTCACAGTTAGTCACATTACAATATTGTAACCTACAGATTTGTCTAACTTGATCTACAACAGAAAAAAGCAAATATTGTGTTGATAACGATAACTTATTCAAACATTTTTTGTTATATGAAAAAAATGGATATAGAAATTACAGGCTAAAGAAAAGTCTCCAATTGTTTTATCCAGTAGTTTTTAGGTAGAATTACCTTTAAATTTTAAGCCTGTGAACGTTTGAAATTAAACAAATTAAAATCCGAAGTGGAAGCCATCTTTGAAAAGTTTGAATTACTTTTGTTTAATGTTTAACTTTTTTGCATGCTGTTGATGGAAAAATTCCCAACATTTGAGAGGTAAAAATGACAAAAGTAATCGGGATGGTTGGTAGATTATATATACATGTATAGTTTTGTGAATGTATGTGCATGTGTCTCAATATATAGTTTTGTATAGTCAACTTATGTACAATTATATATCTATATTGTCCAGAATTTGAAGTCCTTGGCTAGTTTTAATCTCAAACACTCAAAGATTCCTAGCAAATTCTTATCCATATCAATCTCCTGTGATGAATAATTAAATTTCAGTTTGCAAAGTAATTTGAAAATATTTTGATCGGCCGAAAAAAAAATCAGTTTGTACTATTCATGTATTAAGACTGAACTGCTCAAAGATAATCAGTTAATAATTGCATCAAATATCTATCAGTATCCATTTAATATATTGTCTAAATATCATATTTTTTCTGTCTGAATGAGTTTATTACACAGTGTATCAACCTCTCTATATTTGAATTCTTCAAATATTATTGTTATATATAAGTTATAATGAATTGAATAACAGCATTTCAAAATCAATTAATACTTTGGAAATCAATATGAATTCGCAAATAATTTTCAAAGGAAAATTTAACTTTAGAAATCACTGGGACATTGAGCTCTGTTGAAGACATGTACATGTATACTGTAGTAGATTCATAGAATTCCACACCTTTTGTCCTAGTCTTATACATGTATATATCTTTTATATTGTCGAGTCTATCAAAATATTATAATTCTTTATGCCATAATTTTAATTTTGACCTTAAAAGGAAACTCTGTCACAGAATTTAGCACAGTAAACAGTCAATTTCAACAAAATTAACTGGAATTTATGATAAATATATCTATTAATGTAATTAAATGGGTTTTTAAAGTTTAAAAAGGAACAACAATTATGAAACATTTTAAATTTTGTTTTCAGCCATCAGCACTCCAGGGGTCTCCCCACTGACAACTCCAGCCCCCAAACCATGTAAGTATATAGAGTACAACTACCTGTATATAATATACCCCCCCCCCCTCCCAAATCAAGTACAACCACTACCTGTATAATATACCCCCCCCCCTCCCAAATCATCTAAGTATATAGTACAATCACTTTAATAGTCCCTCCCCTAAACCCAGCCCCCAAACTTAATATGTAGGTACAAGACCTGTAAACTTTCTCAAAATGTCTTCGAATTGACATATATGATACTAACAGAAAAACTATGGAACTTCCTAGCAATCATTTTTTAAAAAATGTATTTAATTAATACATCAATACTCATTTTATTTTTTACAAAGCCTGTGATTCAGTCCACTGCCAAAGTCTGGTAAAACCTCCCCTAATGCCGGGAGAGGTGGCCCAGGTTGTCAAGACGACCGACGGCTGCTGTGACAAGTACGAGGTGGTGTGTAAACCAGAGACCTGTGCCATTCAGCCCCCGACCTGTCCACCCCCCCAGGTCATGAAGAACTCTAACCCCGGGGCCTGCTGTCCTACTTTCAAGTGTGGTAAGTGACTCGGGGTATTTCAATGCCATTCTCTTAAGGATGAAACACAGTTGAACTTTAATATCTCTCAAATATTGGTATCTCGAATGCCATGTACCACAAATTAATATCCTCTATATCTTGAACCCACAAATATCTCAATTTGTTTATTTGGTCCTATTGAGATTAAGATAACAAAGTTTTACTGTACATGAACTTGTACTGGTGTTGCAAGGTCAGTTATTTTAGATATATCTCTTATAGTCTGACTTGGTACGTGCATGCAACAAGTCCTAGATACTTGTTGCATGAACCAAGTCAGACTAGTTAGTAAATTAATGAAATAAAATTAATACATCAGAATGAGCTGAACAGTTACATGCATGTACCTCAGAAAAACAAGAACAGTGATGATATAATTATAACCTGTCATTTCAGAGTGCCCCCTAGCGTGTCCAACGTTAGTGAGGCCAATGTGTCCAACCGTAAGTATACATAGACAGAGCCGGCAGAATTTGAATTCTGTCATATTTTTGCAAATCTGTGAACACAGAACATTGACGAAAATAATGAATTGACGAAGAATTTATACCAAATGTTTCATTTTTTCGAAGTGAATAATATTCCATGAGGACAATTTTATCAATTCATAATGATATTTTTAAGCATACAAATTAATTTTTGTCTGTGACAATGATTCTTACAATTCATTTATCACTACAATAAACTTATTCATTTCCAGGGGAAGATTCCCGTCGTAATAGATACTTCCTGTAACTGTTCCACCTACATGTGCCGTAAGTACTTTTAGGACGTTTACAAAACTATACACAAATTCAATGCTTTTAAAATGATTAAAATAACCATACTCCTTTTTTAAACAGTTTCAAATGGTAAATATTGAAAATTTTCTCCATTTGTTACAGTACTTTATCAGCTACTTCTATTACAGATTGGTCTCCCAGTCTAAATATTGAGAATTGTCTACCTTTGTAACAGTTCTTAATGAGTTACTTCCCTTACAGATAACCATATAATGAGTGATCTCCCTTTGTAATAGATTGTTTAGTGCTGTCTGCTGAACATTGTTTTCTAATTGCAGTCATTCCAGTGCCTCTACATCAAGGCCCACAACTCTGCTGGTACAAATACTCAAATGGGACCTCCCTTCCCTTCAAGGTATAAACACCAATTTTCGTATGTATTTCGTATTTTGATACCCTTTGGTGAATAAAGAGGCAAAACAACCTTAAAAGTACTGTAAATTCCTTATTTTACGCGATTACTTAATTCTGCGATTCCACCGTTTTGTATCAAATCTTGATAATATAAAATTGCGAGCACCATGCAATTTTTTGTTATAATTTCCTATAGTTCAAAACTGTATAAAAAATAAAAACAAGATTTTAAAATCCACGAAGGTTGCTTCTCACGATTTTATGTGGATATTAATTCCTCGTGTTTAATTAGGAACCTACAGTATCTTTCTTATATGGACTAAGGCTGTATCACCTGGTTGTGTTTTGTTTGTGCTTCAGGTGAATCAGAGCTGGACGGACGGAGCCTGCAAGTCATGTCAATGTCACGGTCTGTCAGGAGGGATGGAGACAGTGTGTCACACAGAGCAATGCTCAGCCTGCCCCCTAGTGAGTAGTTAACTAGGGGACATAACTCTCTTCTGTAGTAAAAATCTGGGAAATCCTACTACATGTATTTAATTAACACAAAATATAGGGGTGGTGTAAATACAAAAAAATCCTAAGAATTAAAAGTTCTTGATGCTAAAGACCTTTAATTTCAGTGTAGTTTTTCTCTCCTTCTAATTTGTACTTATGTATAACTTTAAATTGAAAAATACTTGCATATTTATTGTCTCATCTTTAATGGTAAATGGACTAGATACCTGTGTAAATACATATCAAATAATAATTTATAAATCTATTTTTTGTAAAAAAATTGCTAATAAACCTGAGGCAACAATATAGAGCACTGGTAAAGGTACTGTATATAGACTGTATGTGTTGTGTCTGGTTACAGGGTTCCACTGTTAGCCACAGGGACTCCAGCAGCTGTTGTGGGACCTGCCAACAGACGGGGTGTGTGGTGGACGGTCATACCTACAGAGTAAGTACATGTACTGTAGACTGATCAGTTGTGTGTGGTGGACGGTCATACCTACAGAGTAAGTACATGTACTATAGACTGATGAGTAAGTACATGTACTATAGACTGATCAGTTGTGTGCAGTGGAGGGTCATACCTACAATTTAAGTACTGTCACACATCTTGTGTATCTTTATCTGGTACTAGGCCAATATATTCACTCTGTTGAAATACCAATGTCTACAAGTACCCAACTTACACCTGGATTTACATACCGGGAGTTTACTACATATAATGCAGCATTTATAGATCTAGAAGTCAATCTGATTAAAATACAGATCTCTTACAAAGGCACACAGCACAGAGAGCTGTGCACTTAAGTAGAGATCTGCATTTTAATCAGATGGTCTAGAAGCTATCTTTCTTACCAAACAGATCCCTTTGAAATGATGTGCCCACCTTTATAGTTTATGTTTGACTACCTATCGGCCCCACAAATTTAAATCAAATAATTCCACACTGCCTGTGGATCTCATTCCACTTTTAACTTCATTTGTAACATTCTTATTGTTCAAATATTTAAATTAATTAAGTGTATTGGAATTTTAATCTTGTATTTATTATAATTTCTGCTTGTAACTTTTATTTTAAAATGAGTTCCATATATTTTCCAAAGGATGGTGAGGCTTTGCCAAACCCAATGAAGTGTTACAACAAGATTTGTTCAGCTAGCACGTCTGGGTTTATAATCCGAGAAACTCAAACAACTTGTCCTAAGGACAATCTCCCATCATGCACTGGGGTAAGATATCAAAATGAAACCAAATTTCTTTACTTCCGTACTCTATGGAAATCTGGAATTGTATACTTTGTCTACTGAAAGAGTACAAAACACATGACAGAATCAGTAGTCCTTGTAAATAAAGTTTTTGTAAAAAATCATCATTTTCCCTGTATTTTATATTTTATAAATTTAAAGCACTTTTCCTTTCGACAGAAATCTGTGGAATACGACAGTTCCGGATGCTGCCCTACGTGTGTCATAACTCGTAAGTATATAGCAATCATCTGTACAGCTCACATCATCTCCAGAATTACTAAATCAACTTCACAAATAATTACTGACATCTTGGCATAGTAAAAATTCCTTGCACTTGGCTAATTATTTATCTAATTAAGGAATCATTCTTTGAGTATTATTAGGTGATAATTTTGGTCGGGGCGTGATCAAATCCAATAAAGCCCAAAGGGCTTTGTGATAGATTTGATCACGACCCAAAGTTCAATCTTGGTTAACACTGTAACATATCTTTTCTTTATAATATACATGTATCAGAATGTATAGTGACTTTTTCTTTTCTTTCCCTCAGCCACAAATTCAAGCTTGGTTAACACCTGTAACACCTGTCAGCCCGTCCCTCAGTTCGACAGCCCGTCGCTGACCATTGGATACTTCTCCGTGGTGGAGGGTAACGGCACCACCTGTCAGAACAAGGAACCGCTGCCCGACCTGAAGCAGTGCTCCGGACACTGCCAATCTAGAGCCACCTACACCGCCGTCATGCAGGGCTTTGACAGTAACTGTCAGTGTTGTCAGCCATCGCGGACTGTCACGCGGACAGCGGTGCTCACGTGTTCCGACGGAACCACCAGAAGTAGGTCGTACTCTGTGCCCGAGGCGTGTGGATGTAGTGCCTGTTCTGGAGCTACGTGATCTTGAACTTTTATCATGAACACAATTTTGCATCTTTTTTGTAGACATGTTACATCCCTGTTGAACATTTATATTTTTTAACCAGTTATACTTTGCTTTTTGAATATTTTTTTCTTTTATGCATTGTTGTTTTATGTATATTTGTGCGTTTATCAAATAAATGCAACCACATTACCTATTCTTGATCATTATTTTTTTAACTTAAACTTAAGATCATGAAACAGTCTTTTTCTAATGTGACAGAATTTGTTTACAGTCCTAAAGTTTTAGCAATCTTTGATACAAGTCAGAATTTTGAACACTGTCCTAAATTTTTAAAATATGATTGAACTCATAATAATTTTTAATATGAATGAGAAATTCTCTCCCAATCACACTGACAATAAATTATTGTTATTTTCAAGTCCAGTTTACGCTCTATATTCATTTCATAAAGGACTGAGAATCTTACTCAAGTATGATTCCAAATGGAGGGTAAAGTTAGCTATTACTGTAAAAGGGGTTATTTACACTTTGGGGAAATTTACATGTTACGCAGCAAGTTTAAAACCTCATAAAATACCTCCGTGCGTATGATTAGAATAATGAAAACTTAAGCGTGGTAAATTATGCATCCTTGAATTTAATACCCACTGTTTACAGAGAGAAAAACTTCTTAAACCCCCTGCAAACAACGTTTAGTGGAATATATTTGAATCGCTATGCCTATCTGCCTGTAAACATGATTTTGATTCACTAGTATTAAGAAACCATAGCATGGATTTTTCTGAATATATTATCCATGAAATAAAACCATTTTACAAGACCTTGGACTTTCAGTAGGGCATAGCTATCTATTCCTTAGGTAAAAACAAGTTAAAAATGATGCGGTTTCAAGCTAAATATACACAGATTGAGTAGTCTTAGCTCAAAAGCCAGACAAATCTTGTTGATTTCAAAGAGCCATGGCTGAGTGGCTAGCAAAGAAATAGACAGGCCTACGTCACATTGCTGTTTGACACAACTACCCAAAGTCCAAGCTTTTGTTAAAATGGTTCTAAAAGATATACACCTTCTGAATTAAAGCGATTAGACTATTCATTCTCTTCAGCAAGCTGGATGGTCAACAAATTAACCATCAGATCTGCCTTAAAATTTAAATATGATATTTTGGCCATAAAGAGTTTATTGGTTAAAAAAATGCTTATATTTTAGAGCTCTTTATCAAAAGGAGATTAATACAGTCTAAAAATGGCCACGACCAACCAGCTCTCTTAATTATACAGTTGGTTTTCATTTTATTGGACATTTTACTTGAAATTTTAAAAGATTTTGTGTCGACTTGATATCCCACAGTATCTAGAATGCATATAAAATTTAGACAGTGAAATGAAATCAACATCTCCCTTAATCTCCGTCATTAATCAGTATGTCAATTTCACTTTCATGTCTGGTCCATATGATTTTGGTGAAAAGCATTACTGTGGAATCATTTAAATTCATAGGGGCCAATTTTTGTGGATTGTTGGTTTTTTTGCTTATTCGTGGGAATGTTATTTCGTGGATGTGTTGCTTTTCAGTTTTAGTAAGAAAACTAACTCTTTCAAAACTTAGTTTTTGTGGAGGACGTAAATTTTGTGGGGGAGGGCTACCCACAGAAACCACGAAAATAGAGCCACGTATACCGCAAATTCTAATGATTCCACAGTATTCAAGGCATATTCTTGCCACTTAACTTGCATCGCCTGCTAAATAAAGTACATGTATTACATCACCAAATGTAATACAGATAGGTTGAAAATTAAGTTCAACCAGAAAGGTGCTAAATCAAATCAAATGGATGTTTACATGTTGAAAAATTAATTTCCATCAAATATCATACAAGTGGTCTGTTTCCAGTAATTGTTTTCTTGTGAGCATCATAGATAAATAGCGAAATGTTTGTATTGATCGAGTTTAGTTGACAATCCCTCTGTAGCAATGTTTGAGTAATGTCACAGCAATTGAAAAGAAAAAAAAAGAGAAGAATATTAAAAGTTTTTAAAAACACAATTTTATTGCAATGTGTGTGAATATGTAAGTTTCTCAAATAGAGCATGATATCATCACATTAGTTTAATCATGAAATGAACTCCACTACAAATAATAAAATTTTCATAAAATTAAGGTTAGGCCTTATTTTAAAAAGATTCATACTACCATTCATAAACTTTGCTTTACATGACACAGTCATAAAAGCTATAATTATTGATCATTATGCCACTCTTACTTATACAAACACACATACATTCACTCACTGACAGGTTAGAAAATATTATATTATTGATACAGTCTCTACCACTTCTCCATTGCACAAAATCTGACTGTCTGAAAATGAAGAAAAAAAAAATAAAATAAGTTTTTTGAATCAAAAGAGCTTCAAGGTTGTTATTAAAAAAAATAAATGAAAATTAATTTCCCCAAATAGTATTTCTTCTTAAACAGTAGTTCTTTGCTTTTCTTTCAACTTATGAAATGCACTATAATACGTACAGTATATAATTAAAAAATACAGCATTAACAGGTTAATTCTATACATATTTTATTTCATACATGTATTACTATCTATTTAAAAAAAATCGACCATTTTTACCTGCATATTGAATTCTAGATTAATTTTAATTAGTTTATTTGCCATCCAACTTCAAGGAATAAAGGATTTATTCTATTTATTAATTCCTATATATTTATATTCACTGTTTATTTTCTCCTATATTTCTCCAGCAAACCAATTGTAATTCACAACACTATAGAAACTGACAAGACTGAAATCTACACGTTCAAGTTCTATATTTACATCTATCGCGTTTGATTCCCTCCATTTCTTACGGAAACTTAGTTAATTCATAGCGCTATAGAAACAGCCAGAATGAAATCTACACACCCCGTATAATTGATTGGTCGAAACCTACAGCGACCTCAGAAAAATCACGGACTGCACAAAATAATCATAATGATGCCAGACTCAAATTCCCATAGAAAGCGAATCAGCTATTTCTTTTATCTAAAGTACTGATGTACACAGGGATTAATCTAGGTTTGGGGGGAAACTACCCTCTTTGGAGATATTGGGAAAATCAGCCTGGGGTCAGAGCCCTGCTGGGGGGACCAGAGGGCCAAAGCCACCTGGCTAGAAATTGAATTTCAGCATTTTATGACTATTAAGAGTACCGGTACATATAAAATACACTATTCAAATGCTCACAATATTTACATATTTAACTCCATTTGGAGTAGCTATAGGCACAATAAAAAGAAAACAATTTATTTTAGCTTTTTATTAGAGTAAAGGGGGAATTTTTACTTATCAAAATGGGAAAAGAGGAGATTCAGGGAAAAATTTCTCTTGGGGAAAAATACCGAATATCGGTAGTAAATATGCCCCAGATTAATCCCTGGTACATTAACAATAATTTACTTACTTTTACCTATTATTTATGATGAATTCAATAATTTATTACAAGAACGATGTAAATATAAACAATAAAATTCTTTCCTTGGTGATTCATATGGTATATTATAAGGTAGCAACATTGCAAAAAAAATACATTACTCGTGTTAGGGGTTTCTGTATATTTTTTTCTGCAACAATTGCTACCTCCATAGTCCACATGAATCATCAACGATCAAATTTTTTTGGTTTAAATAAACCCTCTTATTCTCAGTTTAAGGTACTTACCTCAGCCTTGTACTTTCATCATCTTCATCTTCGGCTGTTTACGCTTCATTTCCCGGCGATTTTCTCTTTCCTGCAATCATTAAAGATAACTGTGTTTGAAAATCAAATCTCTGGTCAACTCAAGCAAGTTTTGCTAGCAAGTCTCCTGTTGAAATCAATATGTTTTTTAAGTCAGATGCAACCTATCTTCCATTATGAAAAAAAAAAACAATTTCTTATCTCCACAATGTGAAGATTTCCACTGTGTAATTCTCATGTTACATGATATTTTTCTATTTGCATAATTATATAGTTTCAATGGAAAATGTATACTATGACTTTCTTTATAAGCATCCAATTGTATTTTGCATGCTATTAAAAGGAAAATCCAAATATTCAAACTCCAAAAATAGCCTGTTTTTAAATACAAATAGATAAGGAATGATCTTTCATTGAAAATTATCTAAAATTGAGAAATGTCTCGTGTGCCCCTAATAACACTGTCTTATTGCAATTTGTCTGCTTTAACTTTCCTATTATTTTACCTTAATGACAAGAAGATTGAGATATATGCACCATGAATCTAAATTTAATGTAATACATCCAATCAAAATCTCCATTACTATTTTTCAACATGGCAAACACTCTGCTGACATATCTATACAATGATGCACTCTAATGATGTATCAATAAGCAGTTGTATGTAAAAAAAAAAACCTTTAATATTGTTTTTAAAAAAAGCTTACCACATTTAACTGTATTTGTTGATTTAACTTTTTGTAAAAATATCTGAATGTGAGCATTGCATTTATAGAGATATGAACACAACTGGTAATTGTAAATAATACTGAGAAGGATCGAGTGCAAACTAACACAGCTTCGACTTTCTGGGCTGCATTTTACATGTGAACTTTTGACTTACAACCAAAGTTAGACTGCTCATAATTCATCAGCTACTTTAACATGACTGTTTAAAAACATTTAAACTGAAGCCATTAATATATTACGAAATAGATTGGAAAAGCATGGAATAAATTATTTTTAAAAATAATTTTTTTGCAATCTTTAAGATTAGAAATATTAATGACTTTGTAATAAATAATGCAGCGTACCTCCAGCTTGCGAGCTTTATCAGGATCCTCCTCATTCAGGAGTCGCTCTTTCTCCGCGCGTCTTTTTTCCTCGCGGCGTAGCTGGGCCGCTTCCTGTCGCTGGCTGTGAGTCAGGCGCTCGTATTCCTCCTCTGCTTTTTGTCGGTTCTTTTCCGCTTTCTGTTTGGCCTTCGACATAGAATTATTAATTGTTAATTAATAGGGAATCTCAAGACATAGAAATATCACAGGCTCATTAAAAGAGAATCTTAAGACATAAAAATGTCAACCATTGATAATATAACAGGTAATGACAAGAGACATGTAATAATTGTAGTAAAATGTAAGCTAGAGTTCGCCTACCTCTCTGCTGAGCTGGAGGCGGCTGACTTTGTCGATGCAGTGAAACACCATCTGTAGCAAAGGTTTCATGGACTCCATGTCGGACGGCTTGCTCTTCCCCTTACCAGGTACTGAAAAACGATTGGACGATTATTGGAACCAATCAGAATTAGATGTGCTGCTTGTTAAAAAAAAATCGTCACACAAAATAATGTACAGTAATAACTCTAACAGAAATGTATAATTTATTGGCTAATTTATTTGTGTATAATAAAATCTGGACATTAGATATATATAACCAATAGTTAAATTTGTTGTAAATAAACATTATAAAAACTGGATATTTACAATGAAAATAGAATAGAAATGAATGAAATGTTTACCATTGAACACAAACATCAGAACTGGTTTCACTTGAGGCATCTTAGTGGGCTGGCTGTCACTGAAAACAAAACAGAATGCACTGATACTTAAGACACATAAAAAATATTACATCAAAGACAATATTGAACACACCTTCCGAATCCTCTTCAACCATTCCCTGCTAATACTTTTACTGTTTTACATGCCTTTTTAGTTAATTCAGAGAAATCTACATGCAACACTTCTTAAGATTTTGCAAATAAGGCCCCAAAAATAAATGTTCAGTTTCTCGGGCCAAAAATTTTGAAATATAATGCAGTAGGCAGGTTATCTATATATTCACTGCTAAATTTGAAATGGAAAACAACTAAATATTTATTTAAACTTACAAATCATTTCTCTTTAAACATAACTGTGTCTGGGCGAATTCAAGATGAGGCGAAACTGTTTGCAAGTGTACATGGACGAAATTACACGAGGCGAAAATAAACCTGTATACAGTATGCCAGAGAAGCTTAACATTAGACTTTTTTGGCCTGACCTAGAACCACTAGCTATTGTAGAATAGAGAAGTACTCACTCAGTGGACTTGATTCCTGAGTACTGGTCAGAGAAGTGGATGTACTCCACGCACGCTTCGTACTTCTGGAGCACCTGGCACACCTGTATAGAGGACTTATGTTATAATACTCTGGGTCTCTTCAGTCTCAAAACAAATGAATATCAACCGAAAAAAGTATACTCAGATTGTTAATAGAAATATGTTGAGTCTGTGCCCTTTCCTGCCTGAGAAAGACAGCTTTATGGTTCATTTTGCATACATTAATCCTGTTTTTGTTGATTATCTGGAGTTAGTATTACCTTTTTGTCCAGCACGGCTGTTGTGGCTTCCATGATCTCGCTGAGGACTTGAAAACAGGTTGGAATGTCCAGCTTCTTATCCATATTCTTTTTCTCAGTGAACTGACTCTGCAAATAGCATTCAAATCAATGCAAACAGCATTCAAAAATATCAATTCTATTCAATGTAAACAGTGAAAGTTTAAATAGAGAAACTTAATAAATGCACCATTACATGTGATACATAAAAATATTAATGTACATTAATATGACTCATTAATACAGATGCCATACCATTACAACTCTTTCATATACTAGATTTACCAGTACTTTACACTAACTTACCAAATATACAAACACTTAAAAATAAGTAACTAACTTTCCTGATATACCAGTAATTTACTTAACAGACTTCTCAGTAATTTACATTTTATTTACTTCAAATACATGAACCAGTTCTTAACACTTAATTACCAAACATGCCAGTTTTTAACAATTAATTACCAAACATTCCAGTTTTTAACAATTACTTACCAAACATGCCAGTTTTTAACAATTACTTACCAAACATGTCAGATTTTAACACTTACTTACCAAACATGCCAGTTTTTAACAATTACTTACCAAACATTCCAGTTCTTAACACTTACTTACCAAACATTCCAGTTTTTAACACTTACTTACCTAACATGCCAGATTTTAACACTTACTTACCAAACATTCCAGTTCTTAACACTTACTTACCAGACATATGAGTTATTAAGACTATCTTACCAAACATGGCAGTTCTTGACATTAACAGCACTTGCCAGACTTACGAGTCAACTGATATTTAACACTAACTTACCAGATCCAGCAATTCCTTGTGGAGTTTTCCACTGCTCCTCTTCTGAACAATGGCAAACACAAATTTGTCCATGACCTTGGGGTCTAAATCTACCTGTATCACCTGAAATATAAATAATTCATTATACAGTAGATGCAACTACTATATTCAATTTTAAACCCTGATATTTGAATTTTATGGGGATGCCTCTTCTGTTCATTTATTCTGAATTAAGGAAACTAATAAAACATAAAATAAAAATAACTAAACCTACCAAAAAACCCCTATTATAGAATTCTTATCTCCCATACACACATTTCAATTTTAGAGTTGTAGTAAAGCCTATGATACAAACAAATTCCCCCTTTCAATGGTTACCAATACTTACAATTTGATCAGAGGAGGAGGGCTTGACAATGTTGGATACAGAACTAACCAGGTACAAATATAAATGAACCCCTCCCCTCTCAATGGTTACCAATACTTACAATTTGATCAGATACAGAACTAACCAGGTACAAATATAAATGAACCCCTCCCCTCTCAACGATGACCAACACTTACAATTTGATCAGAGGAGTGCTTGACAATGTTGGATACAGAACTAACCAGGTACAAATATAAATGAACCCCTCCCCTCTCAACGATTACCAACACTTACAATTTGATCAGAGGAGTGCTTGACAATGTTGGATACAGAACTAACCAGGTACAAATATAAATGAACCCCTCCCCTCTCAACGATTACCAACACTTACAATTTGATCAGAGGAGTGCTTGACAATGTTGGATACAGAATTAACCAGGTACAAATATAAATGAACCCCTCCCCTCTCAACAATTACCAACACTTACAATTTGATCAGAGGAGGGCTTGACAATGTTGGATACAGAACTAACCAGGTACAAATATAAATGAACCCCTCCCTTCTCAACGATTACCAACACTTACAATTTGATCAGAGGAGTGCTTGACAATGTTGGATACAGAACTAACCAGGTACAAATATAAATGAACCCCTCCCTTCTCAACGATTACCAACACTTACAATTTGATCAGAGGAGGGCTTGAGCATGTTTGATATGGAGCTGATCAGGTACAAATATAAATGAACCCCTCCCTTCTCAACGATTACCAACACTTACAATTTGATCAGAGGAGGGCTTGAGCATGTTTGATATGGAGCTGATCAGGTCCTGTCTCTTCAGGAACTTGAGCTCCACAAGCATGCCTTCCACACACGTCCTACCGCTGCACCAGAGAGCGTAGACGTTCTCCGATTCCTTCATCAGTGTTCCTGACGAGGCATCTTTGGAGGTGCCATCATCTCCTACAAAGGGCCACAGTAAACTAAAGGTCAAATGGCAAGGACATTGCAAGTAGCAATAAATCTTATAGAATAAACTGCAAGCAACTTGTGTACCTAGTAAGCAGTTCCCAAAAAAATTGATCATGAATTAAGATATTGATAAAATGAATCCCACAAATATTAAAAACAGATTGAGCAAAGAATCATGCTACAGAGTTTGTTCATTAGATATCAGAAACAAACGACAATTTGTTGGTCAAGGTCTTTGAACGCATTAGAAAATCTATCTCATATGTGCCATGCAAGGTTAATTCATTACAAATTTTTAACTACCTACCGACGATGCTGAAGTTCTGCTCCAGTATGTCGCGGTGGGCACTCAGCCAGGACTGAGCCAGCTTGTGATTCTTGCTCTTCCCTTGGAGGAAGTTCAGGAAGTAGACCCCCAGTCCGGCCAACATCAGGATCTCCACGTAGAAACTGTCCCAGTTTGTCCGCAAGTGGACAGGCACCTGTATTATATACAGTGGCTAATCATTATGATGACCTACTTGTGAATAGTTATACATCTAAACAGTGGTAATGTGATTGCTGTTGCAAAGTGATGATCTGTATGTTAACACACTGTAAATCAATAAAAGATCAGCAAGATCAATTCCATGTTCCACAACATAGTATTGATCCAAATGGGCTATTATATATTCCATTTGGGTGATTGGTCCCAACCTTTTAATAACATTAAAAAATTCCTTATAATGGTGAAGACTTTCACATCAATCATTTTTTGGTAGAATGATAACGAGAAATCATATTCATAAAAAGAAATGAATTTTGATCAGTAATGTGAACAGGTAAAGAAAGCCTTACGTCGGCCATTTTGAGCTCTGGCTGTCCTTCCTTAGATTTACTGGACTGGCTTTTATCTTTCTCAAAGCCTTCAAACTCGTCCTCATCAATAAAGTGTTCAAACTCTTCATCTTCTGTCTACAATGTCCAGAATAATTCAATGGCTGGGTTTTCCATAGAATGTTATACATTAAGTTTTAGTTTAGGTATTTAGTTTTAGTTTAAGTATTCTCACAATGAAAATTTGTGGATAAAATTATGTTAATAATAACCACAGCAAAAAAATCTCCATCCAAAATGTGAAAAAAAATTTAAATGATTATAATCTACATCACCACCACATTGTGTTAAATGATGTGCTTCAATGAATTATATGATTGCTTATATGAAAGGGAGATTTACTGAATATTTCCATTTAAAGTTTTAAAAAAAAACCATTAAGGTTCCTCACCACACAAATATCTTATTTGATGGATTGATAATAGAGAATTTTCTCTTTTTCTTCTCTTCTTCTTCATCAACCCATCAAATAATATATTGGTAATGTGAGCCACCTTAAGTAATGTACTTTTTTCAAATCTTCAGAAAAGGGATAAAAACACCACCCTGCCATATTATTTCCAAAATCTTTGTCCTGAGATACATACTGTATACAGGGAAATATTCACTCCTGTTTTATTTTCCCCCTTACGCCCTCACTGTCAACAGGTGAATTTTAGACTGGGCGAATTACGATGTCTCAATTAAACTATCTCTCTTAAAACACATCTATGTCGGGGCAAAACTGTTTGCAAGAGTAGAAGGGCGAACATTACACGGGGCGAGAATAACCCTGTATACAGTATTTAAGATAATTTAGTTTGCCTGACCAAGGTGGCGGCATTGATGGCTACCTCTACAGTGGTTTCCTCTTCCTCGGGGTCCTCCATAGTCGCACTCCCTTGATCTTGATTGGTCGGTTTATTCGTGTTCCCAGCAGCCTGTTCCGATTTTTCATTGTTTGTCTCCATCACAAATTCCTCTGGAAAAAAATATAGATATTAATTTTGAATTGGAAATCACTAATAATATTTTCGTTACTTATAATCATAGCATACTAATTGACAATTAAAGCTGACAGTGGTATATAGTGTACACTCTATCTTGTTCTAAATACCTTTAGTTTCAATTTGGCAAGATTTCTATAACTCAACTTTAAGGGGGAACAGGACGTTGCAGTGTAAAATTATTTGTCAATAAATTTTTTTCCTTTTTTCTTACCTTGCAAGGGAGATATATTGATAGGAATTATCCCCCTTGTCTGTCATTATGAATTTTTTTAACTATTTCAATTTTCTGCAATAATTATTTTATTTGATGGAATTTATTTGCAAATTATATTCATTAATTTTAAGAATGGAAATAAATTTCAAAATCAATTACAACATTGGCCTTTTTACATAGCAATATCATAATTTTATCAAAATATTGCTCAAATCAGTGCTTCAAATTTTGAAGTTTTTGATTCTAAATTTGAACAAAATGTGATGGCACAAAAAAAACTGTCAATTAATTTTTGAACAAAATTTCATGTACATTTATCAACCTTAGCATGCGCTTTATTACTTATATAATTTTCATGGCCACTTTCTTGCCATTCAAGAGAGATACTACAATAGGAACCACCCATACCCCTTATTCTGGAATAATGACCTTTTGTGACAATTTCTGTTTTAAACTATCAAAAAAGTAATGCATTATTTAGATTTATCAATTAACATGAACGGATCATTATCAGAATATATACCTGATTACATTAACCGCTTATGATTTTATACATTTACATTTCTAAAATTAAAATTTTAAATTTCCCCCATCTCATGTTGTGAAAATGACTACTTTATAGCCGTTGAGTACAGGAAAAAGATCTATCAAATCCTGTATGAAGTCATAATGGATAAATGACATCATAGCATCATACAATCAAATCAATTATGACGTCATAAAAGAGTTAGCACATCAAAGTATCATTGCGTGATACATGTCCTGTCTCCCCTTAAGTTTAAACATTAGTTTCATCTTTAAAGCAATGTTCAAGATTTTTCATAGATGATTTATGTGCATGCAACTCAAAGAATTTTTCAAAGTCATTCTTTTAACCAGGAAACAGACAAATTCAGCATTCTTACCTTCATCTTCAAATTCAGCAAACTCGTTATCATCAATCTCGACATCTTGTTGCCTTGCTGTCAGTGGAGTGAGACAAGCTAGCAGGCATAATAATACCCACAGCTTCATGCCTACAATGAAAAATAAGCATTACCAAAGTTTCAAACAGTCATACATACCCAATGGTCATAAATGTGACAAATAATAAAGTTTGATGTTCTGATAATTTTTTATAGTATTACATCATACGGGTGTTATATTTGATGTAAACAATAGTGTGTGAGGGTAGTCCGGATGCCGCGGCGCTAGTATAAATAGGAGCACATTCGAGATTAGGGGAGATTTTGTGTTCAGCTGTCAAAGTAGCAGGTATGGTGAACAGTGTACTATGAATGCAGTGTCGTTGTGATTTAATTGTTTTGCATACTAGGGATAGATAATCCTTGTAAATATCTGTATAAATATTGACTCACAACTTTAGTGTTAATATATATATAGTTTCATGCCGATCATTCATCATTCATATTTTATTATATAATCACACAATAGACTGAACAAAATCACTGCACCCAAGCATGTTACATATATTTTCTAAAACTTATTTATTTGCTTAGATTTTAAAATCATGTCACTCATGTTTATAAGAGTTTTTGGCTTTTATAAACAAGATTCTTATCACATATTAAAAAGTGTTTAAAATATAGAATCGTTCACTATGAGATCATATTTTATAATCCATAATAAGCTGTTTTTCCCACTGAAGAAATATATGGGGATCAAATTGTAACAAATTATCACAAAAGAAGTTTTATATAAAGCCATCAAAATAAATTTTTAACCGAATATGCAAACTCGTTTGTCGTGAATATATTTTTCTGACGCGTGACAAGAATTGAGGAAATTCAAGCTAAATAGGCCGGTTGATGCATTTCCCTACAAGTTTAACACGTTATTTGGACATTATCAATGGTCTGATTTATGTTTTAAGAGTTATCTATTCGCAAAATTAAATATTGCGAATTTTCATACCTTTTAGGATGACTTTCGACGCGTGCCCTGGCAGTTCGTCGTTTTTCCCTAAACAGCCTCGTTTTCGAATCAACGACAATTCTAAATTTTAAAACAAATCTAGTTACGATTAATTAACCCGGAAAGATTTTTATTTTTACACAAATGAGAAGTTTTTTTATGTTGATTGTTTTTTGTTTTTTTTTCCATAATACATCAAAGATGTATATCATCACTTTAAAACGAAAATTTTGGAGAGAGAGAGAGAGAGAGAGAGAGAATATCCAATCCTTTCTAAACAAGTTATACGGGTATTTTGGGATTAATTTCTTCCCAGTGTCTTTCAAACTCCCTTTTTTCTGCAGTTTCTCAATAATATTTTTTTCGACTATGTGGAGACTTCATTTACATTGACTGTTGATTTTCTATAAACCTAATTTAATTAACTTTCAGGATTTATTGGCATATAAATGCCATATTTTTTCTATACTTTACGAATGTTTAATCTTATGTCGACTTTTATCTGCAATAACAGAAATTAATTGTCTTTTATTTAAAACAAACTTTTAATGGGGTACCAGTCAAGAAATTATTTTCTGAAAGTAAACTTTCAGGCCAAAGACACTAACTTTTATAAAGCCGATGGACTAGCCAACTGGGTAAAATTTGATAATGACATATCCTCGGATGCTTGGGTAAAATTTGATAAGGACATATATATCTTCAGATGCTTGTTTGAGAAATATAAACAACTTATGTACATATTTTATTTATATGGTGGGGTATGGGTCAATACTATAAAAGAATTATATTCACTTATTTATGAAAATTAAGGAAAGAAAAAAAATTTAACGGTGTTTTTTTATGAAACTCTTTAAATAGATAGCTACTAAAGAGCAAGATAACTCTTACAATGATATTGATACATGTATACATGTATTGAATTTTATTATTTAAAGATTAAAATACCAATTTGTCCAAATATGATCCAATGATATAAATAGTTCCTGTCATAAGTATAGAATTTAAAACCAATATGATTATGACTTTGAGAAGTATTTCGATATATTTTACATGTAAAACTAAGAGAAATCTTAATAAAATTTCGTACATAAAACCATCGTCTCAGTGTAGAGAAGGCAGATGGTAAAATACTCCTCTATATAAATGAATGTTTATTTTGTAACAAAGGACTCGGTGATAAAATTCATAACATTTTAGAACGTTCGGCATTAGAAAAAAATGTAAAAAATATATAAACACGAAATATTGTAAAAGATCAAATGTTTTAAAGCTAGTTCTCTGAACTCATGTAGAATCATAATTCTGAGGTTTGGGGAAATTGTGTGTATTTAGATCCAATATTGTCGATGCTGTCTGTTCCTTTGCTTGGTCGTTTTTCTGATCAAAGTGTTATATAATTTATATGATTTCTGTTTATACTTTACCCTCCCCCTTGCACGAATGTGCATCTTCTGACGATTTTGATTTTTTGGTTATTTTTTATATATATGTTCCTTTTGTACCAAAGTATTTGGTTTGTGTGAATAAATTAAGGTTAGACTTGTAAATACACTGAAATTCTTAAACTAACTTCTGATGAATCGACGAGTGTAGAGCAAAAGTGCTTAACTATTCTAGACATTTAAATTGGAAAATAACATTTAAAATGAGTTCAATATGTGTCTAGGTCCTATTAAGAAAAGAATAGTATTACATTTTTTTTTCTGAAGTAGCAGGGTTGGGTACCTGATCCCTTGTATTCCAAAACTAGAAAACAGGAAAACTAAAACAACCGTAATGATCTCCCCCATAAAAGTCAAAAAACGAGCTCTTGTTTCTGAAATCTCTCTCTCTCTCTCTCTCTCTCTCTCTCTCCATGCATTTTAGCCTGAAACTTAATGATGTCATTGTTTTAATGATGTTTAATACAGATCTAGGTTGCATGGAAAGCTTATCATTTTATTTCGGTCTGCATATTGTACATGTATCTGGACTCGAGAATTATCATGAAAAATAGTCAAAATTTTCATGAAATATGACAAGTAAAAATGATATCAATAATAACAATTTCGATCACTGGAAAACATAAATTGGTTTTGAATAATAAATTTTATTTCGTTTCCATGCAAAATGGAAATAAGTTGTGATCCCATAAAATACTATTCACAAATTTGACACGACCATTAAATTATGACAGGATTATTTAAACTAAATGTCGTAGTAAATTATGCGTCCAAATGGCGGTTGAAATACAACCCTTTGAAGAGTCAGTTGCATAATATACTTTACGTCCAAACGCAACCGTAGAAAACCTGCTACTGAGAACATCTTCCTCTAATAGGAAACAAAAAAGTCGCCTATCGATATCACAGACGAAAATATCTATACGCCGGAGTGACGACTACTAACAGACTCTCAAGTTAAAGTGTCATCTCGCGTTCATGCTGCAAAGGACAAAAAATAATGAACTCTTTTATATTATTATACTTTCATAAAAAAAACCTGAAATCTGATTGGTTTAGATGCAGTTGACAATCCGTTCTATTACCCTCAGCGTTAGCAACACGCTTGGCAACGGGTAACACAACGAATTGCTACATGCGCGTAAATTATGCGCGTACGGTTTGACGTCATTTCTATATAAAAGCAGTAAAATTTTCTCTAAAATTATGACATTCAGTATAATAAAATATATAGTGCCTGTTTAGGAGGGTAACAGTTGAAATTGACACCCCTCGAAAACCATTTTCAACCTCCGCTTGGCGTCGGTTGACAATGGTTTTTCTCAGGGTGTCAATTTTAACTGTAACCCTCCCAAACAGGCACTATTTATATAAACAAAGGAGTGCATAAGCATGGCATGAACCCAATCCTGAGCTGCAAATGTGGAAAACTGTCGTTGCACCAGCAGTCCTTTATGGCTGTGAACTATGGACAAATATTTTTAAAAAATCTTCAGAAAACCTTGAAATCTCATATGGATTGACCTCAAAATGGTCTAAGTAATCTCCTTCGAACACTAGCGTGCACTGTCCATTTTCTTTATTGCCGAAGGATCGAACAAGGCAATGGTATAAAACTATAGTTCCACCGTATATTACGCAAAATCGACCATTGCCAAACTAGCCGCTTCAACAGCTGTTCAAAGTCGACATATTGGTATCATGCAGACTCAGGGTAAGTGATAACATCTCCAGAAAATCAAAGGGTGTCAACGATGGAGAGAGCGACGAAAGCTGGAGTGGAGTGCATCACAAATCAATTCATTGTGTAATGACTACAAAAAGATCCAGCTGTTTTGAGGTGGTTTGGTCGATTGCTAGCACTGCCCATTTCCTTTGATGCCGTAGGACCGGAAGTACAAACGGTACAGGACTAGACCTACAATACTACACACGGTAATGGCCATACAGTCAACCACAGCCAGACTAGCCGTTACTATGGCTGCAGCCTTGTCGTTAGGGCACGTGGTATTGTACGTAGTTGTGACGCCAGTTTTCTTATTTGTGTCAGAATAAGTGGTTACCGCTCCACTACACCAGAGGATGCCGACGATGGAGAGAGCGATGAAAGCTAGGGCTGCGTGTAGTACTAACCAGTTCATTGTGTAGTGACTTACAAGCTGTTTCCAAAAAGAAAATGTACATTAAATAGCTTACAAAATGTTTAAGTCAGAACTACAAAACCAAATTAATGAACATATGCAAATATGCAAAGACAATGTATATTTAATAGTTTAGAATATTACAGTTAATGGGTGTGAATAGAAGCACAATATCAGTATAATTATACGGTTTGATCAATAGAATGTTTTACCAACAAAGTAGGTATCAAATACCGACAATGTTTATGTATATACTTACCTTGATAAAGGTAATCTGGAAATTTCTCATTGCTAATTGTGATAAAACATATATACTGTGCTCAGTGGAAGCCCTTTCAAAGTTATAAAGAAAGAGATAAAATAGATAAGATATACATGTATACAACTTCTGTCTAAAATGCTAAAATGAATTGAAACCATTTAAAAAAAAATTGAGAGATGCATGCCCCCTCATTCCCTAAATAGAGGGGCGGTCAACTACCCCAGCTCAGCCCTTTCTCCAGCCACTAGGAATTCAACAAAGCCTTAGGATTTCGGCCTTCCTATTGCTTATGCCATATATAATACTCATATACATAGACACATAATCTGATGGTGATATGAAAGTATTCTTTTGTAAAAAAAAAAATCCTTACCAAACATTTTGCTTTTAATCCTATATCCTGTTCGCATTTTTTCTCCCTCCCGATCTGACAAAGAAAATATCCAAGAATAACACAGACAGCCATCTACAAGAAATAATCAAATATTTATTAAATTAATGATAAATGATAAAATATTTAACATTACTTGTACCTTCTGTTCTTGGTTTGCATTGATTTGATTTTGTTGATAAATATTTTGTTCTCGATAAAATTTCGTTAACTTTTTGCAGATGTTCCACATTGCATTGTCCTGTCTTCTGTGTTACGTTGTTTGCAGTTGCAGACACTATTCTTAATATGAGATAGTCATGAATATTAATATCGTACTGAAAACGAGGCTAAGGTCGGTATCGAAGAACGCAAGCATGGCGGAAAATATTAAAAGCATCGCCAAACTCTACTCGTGATTTGAATGTCGTGTCCGCTCTTACAATACTATACATGTAATTGCATTGTTTTGTTATTGATCTATCTGACGTTAGATTGTCGCGACAGGTTGCATGATTTGATTTTCCCCATTCTCACACTTAATAAGATTATTATATATTTAATGAAATCAATACCTCAACGGAATGCCTATATGGTACATATATATGATAAGAGTATCAAGATGTCAACGTGTGTGTGTATTGGTTAAGATACTTCACTACACCGAGACTTATACTTTTTAAGACACTACGTCACAAGATGGCAATTTAAATGTTTTTTCTAACTGTTTGTATCAATCGATTCAGATGTATATCGGAAAAGCTCAGTGGTTAAAGTATCAGGCTTGTGAACCGCAGGTCATGAGTTCGAATCCGCCTGGGACTTTTGTTAATGTTTACTGAATGAAATTTTTGAAAATATCATTTTTTAAAATCTAAAATTGCACATTTTTCGCCTATTTGACATATATATACTTCTTATCCATCATGCTTTCTATCACAATCAAGTAATTTTCTGCTGATTTGAGAAACTATTTCAAGGTGAATTGAGGCACCTTAAGTTATGACGTATAGACGAATTACAGGCATCCACACCTACAATGAGTAAACGTTATCCGCTTCTTAAGTACATGTTGTAACGTCGTAACGTTTGTCAAGTTATATGTTTGCAATTAAATGTATACCCCATTTAAACATACCACAGTTAAAAATTGAACATTTGAAATTATTATGTGCAACAGAAAAGCAATTTTGTGCTGACTGACAGTTGACCATATGTATTGAAAACGTTTGAGACACTCACCAAGATTGCGGGGACGAGTGAGCCCCCTGAGAGGTGCCAGCGTCCGTCGTCAGAGTCCGCCCCCGCTACAATGTTACTTATCCCCACACCTACACCAAACAGCGCCAGGCGGGCGGACACCATGGTGTGCTTCCATATAACGACCACAGAAGTATTCCGACGAGCAAGAAGTTCGTCTATAAATAAATAATAAAAATCGTAGAATCAACATGTGTACACATTTATCAGTTTGAAAAAATACGCCTCCCCCTTCCGGTAGAATCAATTTGCGTGCATTCGGACTTTTCTGGCGAAAGATACTTTAACGGTTATTTGAATCCTAAAACCAACGGCTAGCGTATGCTTAATGGCCATGAACCAGTTCAATGGACTATGAGAACATACACATGTACATGTATCACGTAATGAAATCATATACATGTATTAGCTGTGAATAGATGCATGACTAAGCCATTTTTCCCGATGGCGAGATAATCTTCACAAAAGTTAGAAGGAGCAAATTGGAATAGGACATGGATTATTTGTAATAGTGTGTATATAAACTAGGCTCAGTACTGCCACGCTCCTGCTAGCACTAGCAAAAGGGTTAACCCCTAGCTCAGTCGGTAGAGCGTTGGTTTTTAAACTGAAGGGCCTAGTTGTGGTCATTCCTCCTCTTATATTACATATTCTTCAGAAAGAGAAACATTCAACGAGTTGATCCATGGTAAGTACGTATGCAAGATTCGCAATATGTTTCTAACGATACCGAAATTGAATCAGTTTGTCTTCGGTTACCTGTGGCTGATACCCAATTAATTTCATGCACCTTAAAGATGAAACTACCTAAATGAAATTGTAAGAGATACCGTTGTGTGTACATCTCCACTATTAAATGATTGTATGTTTGTTGTGTGTACATCTCCAATATTAACTGATTGTATGTTTAATACGTATTTAAACTGAAATCTGAAGCGAATTAATACTTAAGGGTTAAATCGGGTAATCGAGTGCAAAAGTTCAAAAAACTATGGTAACTAGAAGAAATTGAATGTAAAGTCTATAGATGAATACGTACATATGAAGACCTCTATTAATAATCTGACATACCTACCATTTCCGTTGTCCTGATCACGAGTCGGCATCGTTAACGTCTGCCGTGTTGTTCCACCAGGATCGCCGTATGATGGGTTGTCCATTGTTAGAGACAGACGAGAACTCAATAAGTACTTTGAATGAATAAGAACTAATTGCCTGCCTCACTGCAGTTGACTAGCGGTACAATATGAAGAAGAGTTCTGTCGTAAATACAAACTTTTTTGAGCCTGGCCACCCGAGGTATACCCAATGATAATGGTTAAACGATCTTAAAGTATTTAAACCCAACATATATTTTGTCAATCGATCAATATTTAAGAACTGGTTTCTGGTCTACATTTACAATTGATCACGAGAAGTCGAGTTATCGGTCGTTATTAAATGAACCTACACACATCCAATTTTAAAACAACAAATTTTTTTTTCTTCATTATTTATGTATAAAATGGATTACTTATGCATTTTTAATTCTTAACCAAAATTTGAGTCAAGTTATGAGCGAGATACAGATTCTATATAAGTAATAATAATTATTAAGTTCGAGTCTTGTTTATGTTTACGAAAAATGTAAAAGTAAAGAAACCACCTCTTTGATAAAATGATTTGTGGCAAACAAATAACAAGTAAAGTTATCCAATGTGTTCATATGTATTTCTACCATATGTTTTATTTTCTAAATAAAACTCATTAATGAAAATTTAAAAAAAAAACCATCTTTTGTTCATATTTTTCAAAGCTATGAATTACATGTTTGATATTCGTCTTCATCGTC
This sequence comes from Magallana ariakensis, assembly GCA_020458035.1. Lineage (NCBI taxonomy): Eukaryota > Metazoa > Mollusca > Bivalvia > Ostreida > Ostreidae > Magallana > Magallana ariakensis. The sequence continues at coordinate 4,509,432 of CM035820.1, read as the reverse complement.
ACGTTCGCTACCTCATTCCCTTGCAAACGCTTACAATTATCCATTCAAATCAAGGAGCATTTGATTTCTAACATTTTAAAGCTTGTTTCCTTACCGTGTCAACCTTTGAGGTCCAACCAAAAATATTTGAAAAGACAAAGTTTCTTTTTCAGGGATTTGACTGCGAAATAACAAAATGATAAACCTTAGTACTTTAAAGTGCTTAACTTTATATTAAGCTACTGCCTCCACCACTTTTTTGCTTAAGGTGGAATAACACACCTGGAAAAAGTCCGCAGCTATGTTAAGGCTGTCCGAAGCTAAATTTATATCGGAAAACGATACTGTTTTAATTATCAAATAAACACTTTAACCGGGCGATTTTCTTTAAATCTTTGTTACATTAATAAACAGCGATATCCAACAATATATTTGATGCATTTTTGTGACGTCATATGTTGTTCTTAAGCACGTGACGTGTGTATCCTAACACAACGTATGATCTATATAAATCGCATTGGTGCAAGTGATGAATGACATTAAATCAAATATATTTTAATTAAAAATCCTTCGATAAGTAATGTATTTTGCAGTTCTTGCTGGGGGTTCATATAAATATTCCGTTTATTTGAAATATTGTCAAAACATTTCGCCCCATCATCGAAATTAGGCACGTTTTTACTTTTTAAGCTCGAATTACACAACATTGGGTAAATTCGTAGGTTCCCCCCAGCATGATTCACATTGGTACTTATTTTCTCTACCAGTTTCACGCAAAAAATACAAAGATTGTATTGATCTTTCACTTTTGCCAGGCTGTTTTTTACATGCATAAAAATATATCCATTCATTAGTTTACACTTAGCAGGGCGAGTCTCCAAACCATTAGTTTATAAATAGTCATTTACCTAATACGAGGCTTTAAAACTGCCGATTTTTTTTATACTAAGTAATGATAAAATTAAATTTAGTATTACTAGTATTTAAAACAGCTTAAAATTCACTTATTTCGTTACGATACATTCCCTGAGAACTATCGAAAGGAATACAGATCGTGACGTCAAAGTTAATTATGACGTCATATCGTATGAAGTTCAGATAAGTGACTTTCTACACATCAATTCGGGCAGCCTTAACATAGCCGCGTCACTCAAATTAACAGTAAATTATTTGATTATGAAAGATAAAATGATATATAAACTGTACTTATATCAAAAAAGCGAAAAATAAGTAGTTTGGGGATAAAAAATGAATATCTAAGAAATTCAATTCAGTTAGTAAAAACGAAAGCCCCCTGCGGGATTAGAACTCGGAATGTACGGATCACACGCTCGACACTTTATCCAATCGGCTATGGAGTAAGTTACATGATGACGTCGATAAAAACCTTTTAATAAAACGAAGTGTCGTTTCGATCAGAGGTCAGCCTTTTTGAGATGATGTGTTATTCCACCTTAAATATTTTAATAATCATGCATACTTTTGTGTCTATGTTTACATCCATCCACTATAATGAAAAAAAGGCCAGTTTCTCTGGTTTCAATTAACAACAAAAATGTATTCGTCTTTAAGGGTTTTGTATTGTAAACGACATGAAGGGTAGTGGGATGATAATGTTGAAAATTGTGTCAAAAGTACAGAGAATTTCCGAATGGTTAAAATATGTCAGTTGTTTCATAGTTTTAATTGTTCGTATCTAAATACTACAGTACAGATTATGCATTTCCTTCAGATCTAGAGAAAATTCCATTCCAATTTGACATTTATCAATACTCATTAACACTGATTCATTTTGTGTCAAGTGCAGCTTCGTTTTATTTCCACAATCATTGATCAATTGAAATAAAAATCCAAACTTTAGTTTTTCTTTAATGAATAGAGTCAATAACTCCTATATGCTTTTTGATACAAGCATAGTATTAAAACAGTTTACATGTATGCTAAATGTATTCATACAATATATTAGCCATAAAGCAATTAATAAAATGTGAAAACTGTTAAAACCCAGTTTACATGAGTATAAATTAGGTAGCTTTTAAATTTATTTCTTAAATTAAAGCAAAAGTTTTAGGTACCTCATTACACCTAGACTTCTACTTTTTAAGACACTACATTACAAGATGGCAATTTAAATATTTTGTTAAGTTGTTTGTATCAATCAATTTGGTTGTATATCATCAAAAATGTAGCTCAGTGGTTAAAGTATCGGGCTTGTAAACCGCAGATCATGAGTTTGAATCCACGTTCATATAGACTGATTAAAAAGTTTTGGAAAAATAATTTTTTATACAAAATTGCATTTTTTTTAGCATATTTGACTAATATACATTTTATCCATCATGCTATCTATCATAATCAAGTAATTTTCTGTTAATTTAAGAAACTATTTCAAGGTGTAGTAAGCCACCTTAATGAGAATGCATGATAAAGTAACAAGAGTCAATTTTGCTTTGCATCATCCATTAATAATATTAATTGTACGTAACATGATATAAATGTAACATAATGATATATTATATCTCTCTTTATTCACATATGAATTATATATACACAATGGAAAATATTAACAGTATTAATTAATGTATTAATATAATTAATATGATTAAATAATAGTATAATTTTAAAACATAATATTAATATAATTAAAATAATAACTGTAAAATGTTTATTTTTAGTTCATACTGGATAAAAAGGGTGCCAACAAAGCAAAACAACATTTTTCTGTTTCAGCAACTTTTATCTTTTTGTCAAAAAAGATTTAACATTCTGACGCAGGTTTAGTACATTTTTCAGTACTGTGTGAACGATATGGTAGAAAATAACGACAGCGTCTATCAATAGTTTTAGTGGCAAAGTAAGGCTAAAAGACTCCATTACAGAAAATTAAGAGCGAAGGTTTTCAAATCTATGCTCTAGCATTGCAATTTGGATGATTCGTTTGTGAACAGAATTAATGAGATAATTCCAGAATCACCCTTTTTCTATAATAACACTTAAATGCAACTACTTATGTTTTTCGCAGTTGCTACTTTTGACATAGCTAAATGATTTTTCTTATTGTATTTTTGTTGTTGCTTTTTTTCTTTGTGTTTTGTGTTTTATTTGGTTGGTGGTTTTTTGTTGTTGTTATTTTATTATTATTATTATTATTATTTTTTCTTTTTTTACAAATTTACAAATGTCCGAGTTTGAGAAAAAAAAACCCAACAAATCTTTTTGTGATGTGATTTAATTACTCGATAATGATAAGAAAATTCAATGATTGCATAAGATAGATGTGAACATTTATAGATAAAGACTGAATCACAGTTAATAACACACTTACATATTTTTGACAGTATACCGGTATCAAAATATGATATACAATACATTTGAATAAAAATATCGAATTAAATTCTAAAAACTTTGGAAGAAGAGTTAATCAAACACATTGTTTTATTAAGTAGAGAAAATGAAAGATAGAAACGTGTGCGCGGAGTACACATAATTAGGTCCTTATATTTACTATAGTTGATCAGAGATCTCCTGAAGTAAAATTAAAACAGATGTGGGGTCTGATCGGGCCACATCAAAAATGATTTTTTAAAGATTGTTCTTAATTTAAAGTTTTACGCCCTAGGGAAAGGATGGTGTGAGAAAATGAGAGAGAGAGAGAGAGAGAGAGAGAGAGAGAGAGAGAGAGAGATATAGTGATAAAATAGAGTGATGATGATGAAGTAGGCACTATTGATGTTTCGTTTCATCAATTGCAGGAATTTTTTAAACGTCTTGAAGCAGTGATATCCAATCCGAATGACAAAGTTAGGTAAAAGAACCTGGTGGAAGAAATGTATCGTTCACTTCAAAATTTTCTAAGGGAAAGATTCGTTATGTCTATACGCACATTTTATACATGGTATTCTTGGTTTGAAGAAGCAGTGGTTCTTTGTGTTAGCTGTGTACTTCCTGTGCCTTGAGAAGATTTTAAGGTCACGTGCAGGAATCGAAACCTTTCATACATCCCAAGCTCACGAAACATATTTTTCACGCGATCGTTTAGGACGAAAGAGACCATGATGTACAAACCCTGAAGAGCATTAAATATTGTCACAAGATAGGAAAATGGAGACACAGGAAACAGACCGTCGATAATCTGAAATACCCACGCTGTCCCTGTCAACAAAAACAGTTTGAAGTAAATGAAGAGATCGTTTCTACAATGTGAATTAGCCGTTTCCATTATCGGTGCATCATGGATTTTGTAAAACGTTACTGAGAATAAAATGAAATTTACGAAACAAATGACAGAAATAGGAATAATAAACGCAAAGAGTAGAGTATCTCTGTCAAGCGTGAAGCAAGCGTATCCCCCAAATCCAGACAGATGAGAAGGCGATAAAATAACATGACATCCTATCGTAATAATGGTGAGAAGAAAAGGGACTGAAAACGAATATATCATGTACCAAACTACGGTTGGACTACAAATCAATTTGTTTTGAAATTTAGCATTACAAACGAACACACGACACATGTGAAAACAGCATACGTTGGCACTAGTGAATACCGATAACCAGAAGTAGTATGTTAATATTCCCACTGCTTCACACGCCACAGTATTCACATGAAAAAAATCTTTCAGCAGTGAGAAAAGTTGAGCGAAGAACAAGGATCCAACGAAACTCATCATATTTTGCCCCGGAATGGTTCGCAATTTTTTAAGAATGCAGTACACAATGAACGTAATACAAAGAGCAATCAAAGAGATACACGTAAAAAAAATTGATATCACTTGAAGAGCGAGTGGATATTCCGATCGTTTGGGTGATCCATCCTGGTTTGTTAACGCCAATATACTTGAAGTGAAATCAATTGCACAAATGTGAAGACTATTGTTGACCCCACGAAAAAATTCATTGTAATAAAAGGTTCGATTGAGGGATCTTACAAACGCTTGCATGCCGTCGGAGGAAATGGTATACTTATCGGGATCAAGCAACACTTGTGGACAGAAGAGCAATTCCGTTATATCCGTGCCAGGATCGCTACTATAATCAAATGAAGACCTATATATAATGCGATTATAACAGAAGGAGGTCGAATACATTTCAGTCTTGCAAATTGGAAGGAACCAAGCATGTATACTTTTATGACTGTTCATTGATATGTTTCCCCAGGATCGAGTTTTCGAAGTCGCATTATAAAGTGAGTATTCGATCATATCGGAATCCAAAAGTTTATAACTGGGTTTACTGCGAATGGATATCATCAAGAATGCTTCAATCGAAACAGGGTTAAATTTGGATAATTTGATCATCTTATCGCATGGCCTGTTATCACGATAGTAGTATTTTAAAATCAAAATGTCTGAATCTGAATCATCGGAGAGATCTTCTATAACAAACGATATTATCTTTTGAATGATATCATATCTTTCAATCTCCATTATAATTTCTGAATAAACGTCAGCTTGAAATGCAACATTGTAGGTTAGAGATCTATAGAATGAAATCATCGTTTTACAAATTCCATTCACTAGAGTTTTCCTTGAATTGCAGACAAGCTTTCGACATTCATCCTACAAAATATAAAACGCGGAATGAATACAATGCAATATTTTAACACTTTCAATGTGTTATATCCGAAAAAAAAACCTAAATGTAACATTCTAAAAACCTTTGTGACAATTTTGGTTTTAAGAAACATTCTCAAAGGCAACAAACGGATAAAAGAACTTTTGAAAAACGAAAAAGCAACGCATGTGACTACAAAATATTACAAGCGAAGCAATAGAAATTATGGAAATACAATGCAGAATCAATACGTAATCTTTTTTTTCAATATCCTATTTACAAAGGCAGTTTGATGAACAATTTGATGATATTTGTACTTAAGTATGAAAAAACCCATGCTACATGTCTAGCAGGATTGCAATCTTCTAACTTGCAAATTAAATATTAATCAACGTTGCGATTAACATTGTTTAAAACATAAAGTTAAGCGCTAGTTTCTAATACAAGTTTTAAACTACAAGTGGAAAAATTAAAAGTAATTTAAAATATTACCTGATCAAAGTCATTTGAGCACTTCCCATCATGGTTCTTTTCAACTGTTTCCTCTGTGTAATCAATTAAGGAAAATATTGAACGATATACACCAGTTATCACGTTGATAACACCGATTGATCGTGTTTTATTTGGATAACAGAATGAACAGTATAGACTTCTTCCACCCCAGCCCCCGCAAATGTCTGGGACATAATTATTAGAGCTTGGGACAAGATTGAAGGTACACTGTCGTGACAACCCGTATTTGATGACTGATTCAAGGCTTTCTTCATTCTTGAAGTTAAAGATTACAGGACATAGCATGGAAAATGTCCACGGAACAATTAGATTTGTGGGTGTGTTCGGAGAAACACATAAAAAACAAAAGAAATTCTTGTAAGTCAACAATGATTGAACATCAGTCACTGGTATGAAACTGAGGTAGTTGTCATAATCGTCGGACGCGCAGAGACGTTTTATCATGTCATTGTTGTAGCTATCTCGGCATTTATTGATCATGAAATAGCGATTTCCTGAAGATGATGTACGAGGAATGGTTGTACCGACACAACCCCATGTTTTCGAATGTCTTTTAGTCCATGCCTCATTAGGGTCGTTGCAGCAACTGTTTGTTTTATTGCAATCTTCTTTACAGGAACATGCCTGCTGTAATCCGTTATCTTCTGCACCGTAGGAAATGTTCTCTCTTCTACACCAAATATTTCTTATATTGATCCAGTCGACATGTTTCTCAGTAATTTGGTCTGGTAATTTTTGACGTATTTCAATACTTTCACTCAAAGTGGAATTAAACGAAAAATTAAATGAACGTATGGTATATATGGACAAATATGCAGGTTTGAAATGTTATTATCGTCAGTTACAGTATGAAATTTGTTGTAAACCTGAATATTCAGATTAACGTTTGTATACTTAAAGTTGCATTTTTCGCAATACACATTTTTGTATGGATATGCCAGTAAATCTACGCCTTTATCAAGACATTGGTTTACGATTTGTTCTTCTATATATTTCAGTTTTCCCGTTACATTGCAAGTTGAGATAAGCGGATCGAATGATTTTTCCTGAATATTACACAAGACGCAAAACGGATTCTTGAACTCGCCAATTGGCAGATTTGTCGTTTTACATGCTTCTACTACGTGTTTATCGAAATCGGACGCAGTTCCTGTTGCATTGCAATTGGCGATAAGATGGTCATCTTTGTTGCACCTTTTGGGAAGAAAATGGTATATTTCATGGGGTGGAACGTAGGTAATGTAACACTGCAATGTCTTGACCGATTTCCAAAACTCATCAACATTGGAAAAAGACATTCTTTCAACATTACAATCTGTCTGAATTAGCCACGGTAAAACTGAGAAGTCTTGATTACACCTTGCACATTGGACGTTGCTGTACGTCATGTTTGTGTCTTTAGAAGTTACGGGATATCGCCTTAAGACGTTCTCATCAGTGTTTGTCTCTTGACATCGTCTTACTAAATGTTCATCAGCATCTTGTGGACAATCATTTTTCATGAAGTACTCTACCATATCGCCTCCCTTTACTAGTTTAAATGAAGTTTCTACACACGTGTTCGATGCAAAATCGGGACAGCAGTCTCCCTGTATTCGACATTTATCCTCACAGCTACAAACAGGGCAGCTAATATTGATTCTTCTTTTTTCTGTATAGCCCGGTGTTGTTAATAGATCTTTATTACAGATTGATTCTCGACCACAGAGATCTACATACTGGTCAATTATATGCTTTAAATTAATGTCATTGCCAACAGCGGTAGTCAAATGAAGTAGACTAAACAAACCCAGTAATGTAGATATGGAGAACGACAAATGGCCATTGTAGTCTGAAATAGTTTACACAAATTATACAAGCGTTTGCAGGAAATTGGTGTGAATTAAACATTATTTTAAAATCTGAACAAGAAAACTCGATTGTACTTCATGCGGTATATTTGATAAAGACGTATGGAGGTGAGAGGACATAAACGTAAATAGTTTTTTTTCCATAACAATTAACTCCAAAGTTTTGGCCAAGATATTGGTCAGTTATTGAATGTGTATACTGGCACTGTACCAGTTATCGGCTAAAATTTAACGTTTTCTTTTCGTATTTCCTTATTTCTTGATATTTTTTAATACAACTTGACATACTTGAAATGGTGAACTCCTTGTTTATGCACCTGTTAGGTTAAATCATTTTTTAGAACCCAACACATTTTGTTTGTGTGCTTTTTAGCACGCCCACAATTTGCCGGGTTTTTAGGATTTACTGTACCAGTTATCGGCTTCGCGATAATAACATAGTAAAATCCCTGTACATGTTGATTTGATTATTCTGCAAAATGTAATTTGAATTATGTCCCTTTTGGGGTCAGACTAAAGGTCGTAGGGGTTATGATACGTAATAAAACTCATTAAATCATTCATTTGTTATCATACCGTAATACTCAAAATCGTAGACTATTCAATGCATAATATTGTGCAACCAAGCGTTGAACTGCGCTATGATTTTCTCAGATATTATTGAATTCCTTTTGTTTCTACATGTTATATGCAGTGATATTAAATGTCAAATCAAAGAAGGGATATGATAATGTATCACAAAGGGGGTTATATTCTATTTTTAACTTATTACGTCATTTCCCCCACTGCTGAAAGTGCAAAGATGTAAATCAGCGGTAAACAACGATCATTTTAACTCATGTTTTAAACATATTCAAAAAAGTTTTCAAGCAAATTTACTTTTCTTTATTCAAAACAGAGGACTGAATTAAAAAATATCGGATACTCGCGTGCTATAAACCCGTACTCTCAGTTTAGCCGATAACTGGTCTTAGCCGATAACTGGTACAGTACCAGTAGTCAAATGATAATGGCAATGTATTATTTCAGTAAATACTCCTTAAAACCAGTCAGTGTCCGCAAAAATAAAATGGAAGGATGTATGTCAACACTTAAAAATAAGCGTTCTGTTTTTATTATCTCAACTCTGCTTCCTAAAGAAGTTTGATTAAAACTTTGGTAAAAATTCACACTAGTTTAACTTGCTATCTATTTTCTAAATACTAGTATCTCAATCTAAATAAAATTATATTAAGAACTGACTGACATATGAAAATTTCATTAATGAAAACACACAAAATGCACGTATATTTCCGGGCCGTTTCAGAGGATAAAAGCAGAATGAAGAGATGCCAGATTGAGATAGTATTGTTCACATACATATGACAGGTTTCTATTCGGTGATCAATTTTCTGTAATTTATATTAATAATACTAATATTTATTCATATTCTAGTTTGACAAATAATAAAAATAGAGATCCACATTTAATTACATTATTAGGTAGTAAAAATTCGCATTATTAAAAAAAGAATTTAGTTCAAGAACATTTAAGTTTTGCAAAAGATATGATACTTTTATATCATATGTTCTTGCTGGTTTTTAAGTCGTGAAAATGACGATTTTCTCAAGCATTATGTTTGTCTTATTCAATTTCGGTTTGTACTATTAGTAAGATATTGGATAAAGGTTTGTTACTATAAATTCACGTTTAATAAAAATAGTGAATGAAAAATAGACTTTTCAGACACCAACTGCTAAATGTGTTGCATATCACCTGTTTAAATTATAGTAGATATGCTTGCATATTACGTGTTTAAGTTATAGTAGATATGCGTTTGATAGACACACTGATGCAATATCACAAACTGAATATATATATATATATATATATATATATATATATATATATATATATATATATATATATATATATATATATATATATGTGGTAGAGTAAAATTTAGTGCATTAAATATGTTTATTATATTATATGTATTATTGCATAATTTTGGTGATTATGTTCAAAATTTTTTTCTAACATGAAAATATTTGAATATTGGTACAGTGTATTATTTTTATATTATTATTATTTAATCAATGCAATATTTAACTGAAATATTTACAGTTATCTAACCTTAATGTAAAAGTCCTATCATTTGTTATTTTTAACTCTGGCAATGTAAAATCTATATTTAGAAGGAATACCCTTTTTCCTGTATTTCTGTATTTCTATTGGCTAAAATTGGTCAGCTGTTAATTTATTGGTCATGTGACAATTTTAGTGGGAAATTTCTTTTGTTAAACCAGTACCTATTTGGAAGCCTACCTGTGTGTTATTGAATTTAGATTATCAACTACAGATTTATTATCCTGATTATTTTTTCTAATCAACCTTTACACCTCATGTGAGGTAAGCATTGTTTAAACATAGTTTAAGCTTAGTTCATGTATAGTTGTATATAAATATATCATAGTATTAATAGTATTATGAAACTGCAGCTTAGTATTTTTGTAATTTAAATATGAGCTCATGTGAAATAAGTTTGACATGATAATGTATAGTTTTATTTATACAAATGTGATTATAATTGTTTATTAAATTTATTTAATAAGCAGATAATTTAAACACAGACACAAATATTTTTGAGTCTAATTTGTAAAGAGGAATATTTTGATATTTTGACGAAACTAAACGTTTGTAAGAGTTATCTTTCCTAACTCACATTTATTTTATTGCAGGGTTTGATTTATACCTATTTTGTAATTTATTACATCAAATAAAGAAGTAAATTGAATTCATCTCAACTTTTATCCACAACGGACTTAAGACCAACCCAAATACCCCAGGTTACAATGGCGCCCAACGTGGTTTGTGGATCATCAACAGACTGTGATTGACTTTCCGGAACCAACCAGCCGAAGGGTTTGAACTTTACATTTACAGACACTTTGTTTATTTCCGGTAGTGACAGCACCTGCTCAACGAACATTATTATTCTGACTATGTAAAAACGAACAGTAATTCTTTAATTAAGATTTAATTCCATTAGAAATTTAGCTTTAGATACTTATTTTTGAGAACCATATTTAACATTGACTCTGCATAGTGAACATTTTGTTGAATGAACATTTACATTGGTATTTATAGAAAATTATTATCATTTTGAGTTTATAACAACAATATTAATAGTGAATTTTAGTGATAATATGTGAAAGGAAATTGTGAATTCAAGTGATTTCTATGGGAATTCTGGAATTAGGAGAGGAAATTCTAGTGCTTGTGTTTTGTGAAATATATTAATATGTGAAATCAATGTGAATGAAATAAGTGAATTCAAAGTGAAAATTTATTGTGATTCTGAATTGAATTATCATTCATCATGAGCGAAGAGGAAGATAATGTCATCAAAACTCAACCTACTAGTCCTTTTGGGTCTGAACCAGTTGACAAAGCGGTCTATGAAAGGATGCTACACACATTTCAATCGATGGGACTAAATCCAAAAGGAAACAACCCAGCAGAACTTGGACAATGGATGAAAGATTATATAGCCCAAACAAAAGATATTCCACCAGATGCTAGTAAAATGGAACAAACAGAGGTAAAACAAGATGTAAAACCAAAAATATTTCCACTCAGTTTACCATCCGAGGGAACGAGCATATCAAGGACACGATCTGTGACAACTTTGTCTCCGTATCCCCCGAAAATACGAACATTCTCCGGTGGAGATAACAAAGGAGATACAACCTATGACATCTGGAGGTACGAGGTGAAAATGGTGCTAAAAGATTCAGGCTATACACGGGAACAAAAAGATTTCGCCATCAGAAGGTCGCTAACAGGATCAGCAGCCAGAATAGTCATGTACCAAGGCCCAGATAAACCATTAAGCGATATTTTAGAAACATTAGATAGTGTGTACGGCAGTGTAGAAAATAAACAACAGTTATTAGCAGAATTTTATGGAGCAAGACAGAAAGAAGATGAAGACATCACTGCATGGAGTGGGAGACTGGAGGAAATCATTGGAAAGGGATTGGAGAAAGGAATAGTGAGACAAAACGAAGTTAATTCCATGTTACATTCAATGCTTTGGACAGGACTGCGACAGGAACTTAAAGAAATAAGTGGATATAAATATGACAATATAAAAGACTTTAACAAGTTAAGAATAGCGCTGAGACAAATTGAAAAAGATCATCAGCAAGATCAACAGAAAACATCCAAATCAAATACAGCTATATGCAAATCAACAAACAGTACAGCTGAAAACAGTGACATGAAAGAATTAAAGGGAATGGTACAACAACTGGTGTCCTCCGTTCAACAGCAAAACACTCCACAGCAATACAGAGGAAATCAACATTACAGAGGAACACAATACAGAGGAGCATACCATGGACAACAACAGAGAAAGTCAAACATGTATCAAACATCAGCTGACAACAAACAGTTTCAACAAAAAGAAAGAGGACCAATTGCAGACATAAACAGAGGAGAGATCATCTGTCGTCGATGTAGACAACCTGGACACATAGCCATAGGATGTCGTGTGAGACTAGACCATTCACGTCACAATTTAAACTCCAGGAAGCCTATACAGAGGGGCCGGTATTAGGCTGGAATAACAAGATATCTCGTGGTCCCATTATTACAAACAATTACGTAAAAACACCAATACCACCAGGGATATTTGGACCTCCTACAGAAACAGAAATTATTATCAACGGGAAAAAGATACCAGCTCTTATAGATACAGGGTCCACCGTATCAACTATAAGTGAATCCTTTTACAACAAAGAACTATCTCATAGTGTTGACATGAAAACTTTAGACAACATTCTACAGATTGAATGTGCAGGAGGAACTCAGTTACCTTACAAAGGCTACATAGAAGTTAATTTGGAAATACCTAAAAACATTTCTCATACATCAGAACATGTAATGTTAGTGGTACCTGACAGTAAATACAGTCAACAAACACCCGCTTTAATTGGAACCAACGTTTTGGAATCTATGATGCAACTACTCAAAGAAGAACATGGAGTTCAATATTTACAGAATTTATCTCTGACTACACCATGGTACTTCAGCTTCAGATGTTTGAAAATACGTGAAAACTTACTCAGAAAAAGGAACAATAGACTTGCAATTGTGAGAACAGTGAATAGAATTACGCTCCCGCCAAACAGTGTTGTTGATGTTGATGGATTTTATGACGAAGAAATTCCGTATCAGAAAACTTCATCAGTTTTACAGTCCTCTACTTTAACACCGGACTACAAAGATATTGATGTCACGAACACTCTGAGACCGTATAGTTATAAGAAGAACGGAATAATTTCTGTAAGATTGTCTAATGTTACTACAAGAACAATAACGGTACCGCCTAAACGAATCATATGTGAAGTACAGCCTGTTATTGTTGAGAATCTGCAACCGTGGAAATCTGAGACAACAGAACTGTTAGATGAAGTCGATATAACAGAAAGTGATTTAACCACAGAACAGTTACGAAGCGGAAAAGATCTCCTATTGACTTATTCAGATATATTTAGCAAGGGAGATGATGATGTTGGCCATACAGACATGGTAAAACACAGGATAGATCTTACAGACGACACTCCTTTCAAACAAAGATACCGAAGGATTCCGTCATCCATGTACGATGAAGTGAGATCACACCTGCGACAATTATTAGACACTGGTATCATCAGACCATCACATTCGCCATATGCGTCTAATGTTGTGTTAGTGAGAAAGAAAAACGGTACTCTTAGGATGTGTGTCGATTACCGTCAATTAAACAAACTGACAAAAAAAGACAGCTATGCTCTTCCAAGGATTGAGGAATTACTCGACTGTTTATCTGGTAACAAATTCTTTTCGCACATCGACATGAAGTCTGGATATCACCAGGTAGAAATATATGAAGATCATAAAGAACGCACCGCATTTTCCGTTGGACCACTTGGATTCTTTGAATATAATCGTATGCCTTTCGGTTTGACCAATTCTCCAGCAACCTACCAAAGACTTATGGAAAATCTACTAGCAGATTACAACTTAAACATATGCTGTGTTTTCATAGATGACATTATAATTTTTGGCAAAACATTCGAAGAACATCTTCAAAACATCAAATTAGTTTTCAACCGCATCAGAGAAGCTCATCTTAAAATATCTCAAGTTCATCGGCCATGTCGTGTCTGAAGAAGGTGTGGAAATGGATCCAGATAAAACAGAAAGAGTTATTAACTGGCCGAAACCGAAAACTCCAGAGGAAGTACGGAAATTTCTTGGATTTGTCGGCTACTATAGGCGATTCATTGAAAACTTCAGTCGAATTAGCAGACCACTGACAGATCTCATGCCAACGCCAATAAAGAAGACAAAAAGGAAGACAAAGACCAAAGAATGGAAATGGGGAGAAGCACAAGACCAAGCTTTCGAGACCCTCAAGAAACATCTGACGTCATCACCTATTCTAGGATACGCCAACAGTTCACTTCCCTATGAACTTCATACGGACGCTTCAGGTGATGCACTAGGAGCTGTACTCTATCAACAACAAAATGGACATAAACGTGTAATCAGCTATGCCAGCAGAGGATTAAACAAAGCAGAAAAGAATTATCCACCACATAAAAGAGAATTTCTAGCACTTAAATGGGCCATCTGTGATAAATATAAAGATTATCTTTATGGACAGCAATTTACCGTTTTTACAGACAATAACCCAGTTACCTACGTGTTAACAACAGCAAAACTTGATGCGACGGGTCATCGATGGTTAGCAGCACTGGCAGCATTTAATTTCGATATCAAGTACAGACCAGGAAGAAGTAATGCTGACGCAGATGCTCTTAGTCGTCTTCCAATGAGTATTGAGACAGTACAAGCTATCTGCAATTCTGCCACTTCATCATACGTAGAATCATTGACTCTTTCATCCGATGTTATACTTAATGATATAGACCCGAGAGGAATGAGCACTGGAAACATCATAGATTGGAAAAAAGCACAGTCCTTAGATCCAGACATCCACCGTGTCATAGAGTATGTGAGAAATGAACAGAAACCGTCCAAGAATGAAATAGGATCAAATCCTCTACTCAGACAGTTCAACCACCTAAAACTGATAGACGGAGTACTTCACCGTGTTACACATATAGATGAAGAAACCAGACATCAACTTGTGCTCCCTATCGAACATGCGTCTACAGTACTTGAAGCGTTACATGACGACATGGGCCACCCTGGCAAGGATAGAACTTTATCTTTGATACGCGACAGATTTTACTGGCCAGGAATGCACAAAGACATAGAGATCTGGATTGATGAATGCGGCCGATGCACAAGAAGAAAAACTCCGACCAACCAACGAGCACCTTTAGTGAACATCACAACCACCTCTCCATTAGAATTGGTTTGCATGGATTTTCTGACCTTAGAACCATGTAAAGGAGGCTATAAACACATACTGGTAATTACGGATCATTTCACCAGATTCGCCATGGCCATTCCAACAAGAAACCAATTAGCTAAGACTACAGCAGAGATGTTCTATAACAACTTCATTGTACATTATGGCATTCCAGAAAGAATACACTCAGATCAAGGAGCCAACTTTGAAAGCAGAGTGATTCAAGAACTTTGTAAAATCATGGGTATGGAAAAATCCAGAACTACCAGCTACTACGCCATGGGAAACGGAATGTGTGAGCGCTTTAATCGCACACTATTAAACATGTTAGGTTCACTAGATTCCAGCAAAAAGACCAATTGGAAAGCATATGTCAAACCATTTGTTCATGCGTATAACTGCACTCGACATGAAAGCACAGGACAAACTCCATATCTTCTGATGTTCGGAAATAACCCAAGATTACCAGTCGATGCAGCATTTGGTCTTCGAGTGAATGAAAAAGAACCATCTACTCAATACATCAAGGATCTACGAGAACGAATAATCCAAGCCCATAAACTAGCAACAGCTGCAGCAGAGAAAGCCAGAAACAAGCAGAAAGAGTGTTACAATTCTAAAATCAGAGGAGGTACAGTGAAAATTGGAGACAGAGTTTTGGTGAAGATCGTTGCATTCGAAGGAAAGCATAAACTGGCAGATAGATGGGAACATGATCCTTATATAGTTATTGGACAACCTAATGAGAATATACCTGTTTTTGTGGTCAAGAAGGAAAACGGAGAAGGTCGTACAAGAACATTACACCGCAACCTTCTATTACCCATAGGAATATTAAATGACACACCTACCCCACAACTCCAAAAACCTATTCCTGTCAAGAGAAAATCGAAAATGCTTAAAAAGGAGCCTACAATCAATTCTACAGAACCTTCCAAAACTGATGATTTTCTTGAACATTCCTCAGAAGATGAATCAGAATGGAGGTATGCTGTGATCAGTCAAGAAGAACAAAGTGACAATAATTCAAATATTATTGATGAATCTGAAGTTCAGACTGAAGCAGATCAAGATCCAGCAGAGACACAAGGGGACGCCCACTCTTCGAGGGACACAGCGACTGTTGAAGAAGATATCTCTGTGAGGGACAGTACAGACAGTAGCGCTACGCAGAATGAGACGAATCAGGAAGAAGCACCTGATAACCAAGATGCATCTCATACTGAATCCGAAGACGAGGAAATACAACCGATGGTTCCACTTCGCAGATCCACACGGGAGAGACGATTACCTCTTCGTTATAGGACTGACGATTTTCAGATTTCGAAGTCGATGAGAACAGCAACACCAGATTGGAAGGAACGAATCCATTGCCTGACATCATTAGCAGCTAGTTCTCCGTTATTAGAACATTTACGACCAGAGGCAGGAAAAGCGATTCTTGATATTTTGACGTCTAATTTGGTGAAGTGAGTTCAGTTTATGTCGGGACGACATATTTCAAACTGGGGGGAGTATGTGGTAGAGTAAAATTTAGTGCATTAAATATGTTTATTATATTATATGTATTATTGCATAATTTTGGTGATTATGTTCAAAATTTTTTTCTAACATGAAAATATTTGAATATTGGTACAGTGTATTATTTTTATATTATTATTATTTAATCAATGCAATATTTAACTGAAATATTTACAGTTATCTAACCTTAATGTAAAAGTCCTATCATTTGTTATTTTTAACTCTGGCAATGTAAAATCTATATTTAGAAGGAATACCCTTTTTCCTGTATTTCTGTATTTCTATTGGCTAAAATTGGTCAGCTGTTAATTTATTGGTCATGTGACAATTTTAGTGGGAAATTTCTTTTGTTAAACCAGTACCTATTTGGAAGCCTACCTGTGTGTTATTGAATTTAGATTATCAACTACAGATTTATTATCCTGATTATTTTTTCTAATCAACCTTTACACCTCATGTGAGGTAAGCATTGTTTAAACATAGTTTAAGCTTAGTTCATGTATAGTTGTATATAAATATATCATAGTATTAATAGTATTATGAAACTGCAGCTTAGTATTTTTGTAATTTAAATATGAACTCATGTGAAATAAGTTTGACATGATAATGTATAGTTTTATTTATACAAATGTGATTATAATTGTTTATTAAATTTATTTAATAAGCAGATAATTTAAACACAGACACAAATATTTTTGAGTCTAATTTGTAAAGAGGAATATTTTGATATTTTGACGAAACTAAACGTTTGTAAGAGTTATCTTTCCTAACTCACATTTATTTTATTGCAGGGTTTGATTTATACCTATTTTGTAATTTATTACATCAAATAAAGAAGTAAATTGAATTCATCTCAACTTTTATCCACAACGGACTTAAGACCAACCCAAATACCCCAGGTTACATATATATATATATATCAACCCGTCAAAGGGAATTACAAAAGAAGTAACTAAAGATGCTAAATAACAATTTCAACTTCCACCTCACAAAATAATGAATGAACAAATACTCACACATGATAAACTGTATCTGGTGTCGTTGGTAGTTGGACACTGAGAAAAATATGATTGAAACCTCGCTAGTTAGTTTTATAATTCATTGTAATAGTAAAGACTTCGATCAAGAGCTAATCAATTAATATAATGCACACGGCCTTATACACCTCCACAAATGTTGTCATCCGGTGAGTTTGATAGCGTGTGCTCTATGGTGAGTTTGATAGCGTGTGCTCTACGGTGAAAACCTCATTAAGTATTTTACGGGAGAGATGAAGAACCTTTTACCGTATATAAAGTGGTTGTGCTATATGTAAGTGTAGTAGAGCTTATGAAGAAATAAAGAAAACCTATTTTGAAATTATCAGATTGCCTATTATAAGTTAAGGAGGCTTACTTCGATTTTTGCATTAAAAAACGCTTATTCTTTAAAAAATAACCAACTCTATTGGTATTCCTACAAAGTTTCACCAACATCTATCATCTGGTTCTTTTCATTAGCTAATCAATTTATTTATTGATGATAGATAATCAAATTTTACAGTAGTTATAAAAATAAGAGTGAATACATTTTGTTCGTTATTTCCAAAGTTGTTCTGATCCTGTAATTAGTGAAGTCATTTAGAAATACATGTAGGTTTCATGTAACATCAATTGTTACATTATACTCGTGTCTTCTTATATTTAAGGCTTGTAATAAAGGTCTAACTTCCGCAATTTTTTTGGTTTTTATTTTGATTTTTTATGATGACCTTTCAGAAGGCTCGATGGCCGTGTCCATTTTAGAATATATGAATCTACTTATTAAGAAGAGCTCTAAATAAAGATATAAAAAAAACTTAAAAAAAAAGATTTTGAAGCTAAAATATTTCAAAATTCTCTTTGATAAATGACAGTTTATGGCTAAAATATCACGTTTAACAATTTTAAGCAGATCTAATGAATAATTTGTTGACCATCCAACCTCCTTAAGTCATTAAAAATATAATTACTCGCTAACTCAAGCAGTCAGTTTTTAAAGCATATGTGTACATATAACTGTTTTAATCCCATAAAATATTCGTACTTTAATGGAAATATAAAACCAGCTTTAATTATGTCATTTAGTCTGAATCGCCATATTAAATGTCTGTGAGCGTCCAGCAGCTGCGACAAGGGTAGAACAGCTTCACATGATAGGTCATAAAAATCTAATTACATTGTTATAAAATCATTACAGTGTACTAGTATACGCATTGAAAATTTCTCACATGCATTTACTTTTGTCGCGTTTTCTTTGTCTCTGTGCACACTTGCATGAAACGCTTTCCTTCAATGGTGGTGAATTTCCGAGGTTGTGGAACAAATTATGTGCAATAGTAAGCCAAAAACACTAAATGTTTTTATCCATAATTGATAATGTTCAAAATAGACCATTCCTACATAAAGCATTATTCCACGCATATTCCCATGAAATAATTAACCTCTATCTGCTCGAAATTGAACCACCTGAGCCCTTCATCTTTATAAAGTAAAACATCACAAAACAAATAGGTATGTTGCACTCTGCCACTTTTGTGACTTTATTATTCAACCAAATTTTGGTTTGAAGTAGTCAGGAAAATGACAATAGATGATTATATAACAATAATTATTAAGTTTATAAACTTAATCATAAAATTAAGAATATTTGATTCTTTATGCCATAGTATTTTTCCGTTATCTATTGTAGTTTAAAACTCATTTTGTGTTTTGGTTTGTAACAAATTACTTTGTATACATATAGCTGAAGCCACTTCTTTATTAAGGGGGATCAGAACGTTGCAGTGTAGAATTATTTCTAAATGAATTCAACTTTATTCAATTATTTTAAGAACAGAATTAAATTGTGAAAATTACTTACAACATTGGCCTTTTAATAAAGCAATATCATAATTCTACGAACTTATTGATAAAATCAACTCTTAAAATTCTTAAGCTTTTAAGTCTCAATCTGAACAGAATATGATAACTTACAAAAAAAATATTCAATGTTTTTTTTTTATAAATGCATGTGCTTTATAACGCATAAAAATTTAATGACATATAATCTAATGGTGATATGGAAGTATTAAATGTATTTAATTGTTTTCTCGTTATGAGTATAAACAATGTGTGAAATAACTTGTTTGTTGAGTAAAAGTTTGTTTTACACATGCATTATTACCTTTAATCCATTGTTATTGTATATTTTTGCTTTTTTGTTAGGATCTCATGGTGTATATTGTTTTAGCAATGGCTGACTCTATGATGCACTTCCCTGTATGTTTACAAAGTTTAGCGAGCGCTATTTTACGATTATAATTTATTGTCAACTCATGTATATGTAACAACATGCTGTATGTTCTCGATGTTCTGGATATTCTGTTATATACTTACCTGAATAAACGTAGCTTACAGTCAACACCAACTTTTGTATACAGTATGCTAAACATGTTAACGCAGCAACATTGCAACAGTATAGATATTAAGTCGTATTAGAGATAGTTAGGATATTAAATAAATGTTTGTTTAAATTTATTTTTTTTTCTCGTACCCGTGATAACTTACTGTGGGATTTACGTCATTGAATCACATTTTTATTGGTTGTTAATTTACTCGACGTTTAAGATTGGTCGCTTTTTATTATGTCATTTTACTACGTATGTCTGTAGGAAACAACCGAGCTTTCTGTTGATTTAGGAGTTACAGAAAGGTGTGTTATTATGTCCTTTATTTTCTTGATATTTATTTGAGGGAAAAACTTTAGATTTAGGAATGGATACGGTCATGGTTTGTTTAAGTGTAATTTAATTTACAGCTATCTGCTGAGCTGTTTTAGTAGTATTTTCAGTCTAATATTACTGGGATAATCATTTAACGGATACTTTATCCGTTGTTGGTGTTAACTTACAGGTTAATTTACCAATCTAATTGTAGATTATAGCAAGTACAATATTGTGGTTCGTAAGAATTTATTTGAACTATTTATTTATTGATTTGAATCATATATGTGTTCAGAATATACTGGTGTCGTTACGTTACCATTTATTTGACTTGTGTCGAACAAGATAACTGATCAAATGTGTTCATATGTAATAATATAAAATAGACATATGTAAACATTTTTAGCCAAATACTGAATCACAGTTCAAAATACACGTACATGTTTTTGACAGTATTTCCCAAATGTGATATGCAATATACTGTGGACTCATTAGATTTCGTGGTGGTTCAATTTTCGTGGAATTCGTGGGTACCTCTCACCCACGAATTAACATCTTCCACGAATCAATAAATTAGGGCTATAAAGGCTTATTTCCATTCGTAAGTTTAGGAGATTACACGAAATTACGTCCCCACGAACATGTAAAATTAGACCAATCCACGAAAATTGGCCCCCACGAATTTAAATGATTCCGCAGTACTTAAAATAAATAAAGAAGTATTGAATTAAATTTTGACAACTACGGAATTAGGATGACGTTCATAAAATTAATCAAACGCATTGTATTATTAAGTAGAGAAAATGAAAGATAGAAAAATTATATGCTGAGTATACGTGATTAGGTCTTATAATTTACACAGGTAGATTCGAGGACACAGGAAATTGAAAAAGATGTGACGTTTGATGGGGGCAAAAACCAAAATGACTTTAAAAGCTGTTTTTCACATTGGAATTTTATGCTCTAGGGAAATGATGGTAAGAGTAAATGAGAGAGAGAGAGAGAGAGAAAGAGAGAGAGAGAGAGAGAAAGAGAGAGACGGAGAGAGAGAGAGAGAGAGAGAGAGAGAGAGAGTAATGATCATAATGATGAAGCAAGCATCATTAGACAGAAACATATGATAGTGATGATGATGATGAAGCTGGCAAGATTGATGTACCATCAAATTCAGTGATTAAGCCTTGATGCAGTAAATTCCAATTCAAATGACACAAAACATCGAAAAATGACTTTGTGGAGGTAAAGTATCAACAACTTCAATTTGTTTTCAACATATCCATAACTTTATACCTGGCTTTCATGGTTTGAAGAAGCAGTGATTCTTTGTGTGAGCTGTGTACTTCCTGTGCTTTGAGAAGATTTAAAAGTAACATGCAGGAATCGAAACCTTTCATACATCCCAAGCTCACGAAACATATTTTTCACGCGATCGTTCAAGACGAACGAGATCATGATGTACAAACCCTGAAGAGCATTAAATATTGTCACAAGATAGGAAAATGGAGACACAGGAAACAGACCATCAATAATCTGAAATACCCACGCTGTCCCTGTCAACAAAAACAGTTTGAAGTAAATGAAGAGATCGTTTCTACAATGTGAATTAGCCGTTTCCATTGTCGGTGCATCATGGATTTTGTAAAACGTTACTGAGAATAAAATGAAATTTACAAAACAAATGACAGAAATAGGAATAATAAACGCAAATAGTTGTGTATCTCTGTCAAGCGTGAAGCAAGCGTATCCCCCAAATCCAGACAGATGAGAGGGCGATAAAATAACATGACATCCTATCGTAATTATAGTGAGAAGAAAAGGGACTGAAAACGAATATATCATATACCAAACTACGGTTGGACTACAAATCAATTTGTTTTGAAATCTAGCGTTACAAACGAACACACGACACATATGAAAACAACATACGTTGGCACTAGTGAATACCGATAACCAGAAGTAGTATGTTAATATTCCCACTGCTACACACGCCACAGTATTCACATGAATAAAATCTTTCAACAGTGAGAAAAGTTGAGCAAAGAACAGGGGTCCTACGAAACACATCAAATTCTGTCCTGGGATGGTTCGCAATTTTTCAAGAATGCAGTACAACACAATGAAGGTAATACACAGAGCGATCAAAGAGATACATGTAGAAAATATTGATATCACTTGAAGAGCGAGTGGATATTCCGATCGTCTGGGTGATCCTTTCTGGTTTGTTAACGCCAATGCACTGGAAGTTAAATCGCTGGCACAAATGTGAAGGGTATTGTTGATCCCACGAATAAATTCATTGTGATAAAAAGTTCGATTCAGGTATTTGACAAACGCTTGCAGGCTGTCGGAAGAAATCGTATATTTAATGGGATCAAGCAACACTTGTGGACAGAACAGCGATTCCGTTATATCCGTGCCAGGATATAACGGACAATCATAAGGGGAAGACCTATATATAATGCGATTATAACAGAAGGAGGTCAAATACATTTCAGTGTTTGAAATTGGAAGGAACCAAGCATGTATACTTTTATGACTGTTTATTGATATATTTCCCCAGGACCGAGATTTCGAAGTCGCATTGAATAGGGATTTTTCGATCATATCGGAATCCAAAAATTTAGAACCGGATTTTCTGCGGACGGATATCATCAGGAATGCTTCAATCAAAATAGGGTTAAGTTTGGATAATTCGATCATCATCTCGCATGCCCTGTTAACACGATAGTAGTATTTGAAAACAAAAATTTCCAAATTTGAATCATCGGACAGATCTTCTATAGCAATCGATTTTATCTTTCGAATGATATTATATCTTTCAATCTCCATTATGATTTCAGAATAAACCTCCGCCTGAAATGCAACATTATAGGTTTTTGATGTGTAGGATGAAATCATCGTTTTGCATGTTCCATTTACTAGAGTTTTTCTTGGATTGCAGACAAGCTTTCGACATTCATCCTACAAAAAAGCAACTTGGAATGAATGCAATAGAATGTTTTAACACTCTAATTGGTTTTATGTGAATAATTACCTTTATGTCATATGCTCAAACCTTTGTGAAAATTTTTGTTATAGGAATTATTCTCAACGGCAAAGGATGAACGAACTTTTTAAAAACGAAAAAAGAGCACGTGACAACAAAACTTTACAAACGAAGTAAAAGAAATACATGTAATGGAAATACAACGCAGAATCAATAGTTTACGATATCAATTATTATTATTCGAATTTATCGATTTTAAATATCCTACAAAAAAGCAGTCTACATTGCTGGCAAGGTAACAAAAATGATATTAGCGATTAACATTTACGATCAACAGTTGTTTAAAGGGGCATGGTCACGATTTTGGTCGAATTATATTTTTATGTTTTTAATTATTTACAATGCTTTACGAATACATTTCCAATGACCAAATGAAATTGGAGAGTCGGTAGTGAAGTTATAAGCAAGATACAGGGCTCACAATTCTTTGTCATGTAAACAAGGTTCGTGCCCTGTTTTTGTTTACATTAGTTCAATATACCGTTAAAAGTTCTTTTTTAAGCTGATTTTTCTATCTTCCTATTCACTTTAAGCAGAAATAAACAGATCCTAACGTTTACCACGTTCATTTTCGGTCTAAAACTGTAGTTTTCACGTCAACATTCAAAATGTAAACAAAAACTTTGTTTACAAAGCAAATAATTGTAAGCACTGTAATTCGCTTATAACTCAACGAATGGCGCTCAAATTTTGGTTGCATATTTAAAATACTTTACTGAAGCATTGTA
Source organism: Magallana ariakensis (assembly GCA_020458035.1). Classification (NCBI taxonomy): domain Eukaryota; kingdom Metazoa; phylum Mollusca; class Bivalvia; order Ostreida; family Ostreidae; genus Magallana; species Magallana ariakensis. Next base: position 4,485,111 of record CM035820.1, on the reverse strand, counting down.
AACATTAAAATTGGGAAAATAATTTTTGACCAAAATCGTGACCATGCCCCTTTAAAACCTAATGTTAACCCTAAGTTTCCAATTAGTTTTTTTTTAACTAAAAGTGGAAAACTCAAGAAAATAATAACTCAAATTCCTACCTGATCAAAGACTTCGTCATTTGAGCACTTCCCATCATGGTTCTCTTTAACTGTTTCCTCTGTGTAATCAAACAAGGAAAATATTGAACGGTATCCCCGACCAACGTAAATAATATCCTTTGGATATGTTTTATTTGGATAGCAGACTGAACAATATAGACTTCGTCCACCCCAGCCCCCGCAAGTGTCTGGGACATAATCATCAGAGTTTGAAACAAGATTGAAAGTACACTTCCGTGATAACCCATTATTGATTACTGATTTAAGGCTTTCTTCATTCTTGAAGTTAAAGATTACAGGACATAGCATGGAAAATGTCCATGGAACAATTAGATTCTTGGGTGTGTTTGGAGAAACACATAGAAAACAAAAGTAATTTTTGTATGTCAACAATGATTGATCAGTCACTGGTATAAAACTGAGGTAGTTGTCATCATCGTCGGACTCGTAGAGACGTTTTATCATATCGTTGTTGTAGCTTTCTCGACATTTACTAATCATGAAGAAGTGATTTTCTGAAGATGATGTACGAGGAATGGTTGTACCGACACAACCCCATGTTTTCGAAAGTCTTTTAGTCCATGCCTCATTAGGGTCGTTGCAGCAACTGTTTGTCTTATTGCAATCTTCTTTACAGGAGCAAGACTGCTGTACTCCGTTTTCTGCTGCAGCGCAAACATTTTCTCTCTCTACACCATTTATTTCTTATATTGATATTTAACTCATTAATCTGATCCTGTGACCTTTGTTGCATACTTTCACTCAAAGTGGAATTTGATGAAAAATTAAGAGAACGTATGGAATATTTAGACAGATACGCAATTTTTGAAATGTTATTGATATCAGTCAGAGTATGGAATTTGTTGTAAACCTGAATATTCAGATTAACGTCTGCATACTTAAAGTCACCTTCACGGTTTTAGGTAAATTGCATTCTTCGCAATATTCATTCTTGTATGGATATGTAAGTAAGCTATTATTAAGACACTGGTTTACGATTCTTTCTTCTATATATTTTAGTTTTCCCGTTATATTACAAGTTAAGAGGGGCGGATCTAATGAATTATCCTCAATATTAAACACGACGCAAAACGGATTCTTGAACGCGCCAATTGGCAGGTTTGTCGTTTTACATGCTTCTTCCATGTCTTTATGGAAATCTGACAGAGTTCTTGTTGCATTGCATTCGGCGATCAGATGGCCATTTTTCTCACATATTCTGGGAAGAAATTCTTTTAATTCATTGGTTGGTACTTACGGTATGTCACACTGTCTGAGTGATTTTCAAAACTCATCAAGATTAGAAAAGGACATTTTTTTTAACATTGCAATCTGTTTGAATTAGCCACGGGATAATTGAAAAGTCCTTATTACACCTTGCACATTGGACGTTGCTAAACGTCTGGTTTGTGTCTGTAGAAGTTACTGGATATAAAACATAAAACTTAAAACATTCTCATTAGAGTTTGTCTCTTGACATTGTCTCACTTAATTTTCGTCAGCATCTTGTGGACAATCGTTTTTTCTTGAAGTACTCTACCACATTCTGTTTTTTATCTAGTTTAAATGAAGTTTGTACACACGTGTTCGATGCAAAATTGGGACAGCAGTCTCCCCGTGTCCAACATTTATCCTCACAGCTACACACAGGACAGCTAATGTTGATTCTTCCTTTTTCTGTATAGCCCGGTGTTGTTAATAGATCTTTATTACAGATTGAATCTCGACCACAGAGATCTACATACTGGTCCATTATATGCTTCAAATTAATGTCCAGGTGAAAAGCGGTAGTTAAGTGAAGTAGAATAAACAAACCCAGTAATGTAGATATGGAGAACGACATTTGGCCATTGTATTCTGAAATAGCAAACACAAATTATACAGGCGTTTGCAGGAAATTAGTGTAAATTAAACAATGCTTTAAAAATCTGAATATGAAGAGTCGATTGTACTTTATTGTATTTTAATTAGTTTGCAGCTGGTAGACGTATGGAGATGGTGAAGACATTAACGTGATTAGTATCTACTACATGATAATCATTGCAAAGGAACGCTCTTTACTCTGTGATTGTTTCCAAAATCATTTTTTTATCACTAAGTTCATAAATTTCATATTTAATAGTGGATAGTTTTTTGGCCAAGATATTGTGCAGTTATTGAAATTTTTCGGCGCAAGTGATAATGGCAAGAGATTAATTCAATAAAATATTTTTAAACTAGGCGGTTTCTGTTTAAAAAAAAAGAATGTATGCCAACTTAAACAAGGTTATGCTTTGTTAACTAAACTCAACTTCTAGCTTTCTTAAACAAATCACGCTAGCTTGAACTTTCTATGTATTTTTTAGAGATCTTTGTTTTAGATGAATCTTTATATATTTAAGAAAAGACCAAGTTTACGAGTAATCGAAACACGTAAACTATACTCATGTTTCAGGGCCGTTTAGAAGATGAAAGCAGAATAAAACATATGCCAGATGAAGAGTTGCCATGCGGGGGGATTGGTCACATACGGCCGTGACAGGTTTCTGTTCGGTAATTAATGTTCTTTAATTTATATTAATAATATTAATATTTGTTTTTATTGTACTTTCCCAAATAACAAAAATGGAGATCCAAATTGATTAGCTTACTAGACTCTGTCCTAAGATATCCTTGATACACATTTTGCTTATTTACTCGATATTTATAAATACCTCACGGTTCAAACGATATTCATTCAAAAATATGAAACAATTTCACATTTTTAAACGACCTCTCTAGCTTATCAGGTTTCAATACACGGCTAAAAATAAAGGATTCTACGGGGATTTTGCATTGCAATAGACCAGGATGATAAGGTTTAGAAATTGTGCAAGGAATTCCGAGTGACTTATTAATCTCTGTAAGACATCTGTTTTTGTTCCTGTGAATTTTTTCGGAGAGAAATAAAGATAATGTGTCATTGAAGTTATCTTCGATATTTTGCCTTTCATCTATTCCAATCGCACGTTTTTCCCAGGTATGTGTATTTTTATTAAAATCCTCCAAATATGCAGCATAAATATCTTTGAACAAACTATAGGTAGTAAAAAGTCGCATAATTAAAATAGAGTTCAATACAGGTTTTGAACTAATGTTTATACTAGTTTAAGTTTTCACAAAAGATATAATTAAAATATAAAATATTTATATACCATATGTTCTTTCTGTGTTTTTTAAGTGATTGACATTTTTTAAGCTTGTTTTTCTTGTTTAATTTCGGCTTTCACTTATTTTATAGCAATAGGATTAAGAATTATTGATTAAAAAATATTTTTCCATATTATGTGATTAAGTTATGGTATATATGCGTTTGACAGACACACTGAAGCAATTATATTATCATAAACTGAATATAATGAATCAAAGACAGCTGTGCTACATTTTATATGTATAAATTCAACAGTCAACAATATCTATTAACCCGATAAAAGGGACTTAAAAAAGGGGACTTAAAAAAGAAGTAACTACAAACTCAAAAACAATATTAACCAGCACTTCTTTGATAAAAATGAATAAACAAATACTCACACATGATAAACTGTATTTGGAATCGTTCAAACTTGGACCCAGAGAAAAGTATTATTGAGACCTCACTAGTTAGTAGGATACTTCGTTGAAATAGGATAAACTCCGATCAAAAGTGAACTAATTAATGTAATGCACACGACACTATACACTTCCACAAATGTTGTCATCCCGTGAGTTCGATAGAGTGTCCTCTACATTGAAATACTCATTAAGCATTTTACGCTGCTGAGGTTGTGGCGGCACGCAGAGGGTTAATTTTTATCCTTATTTTACATTTGCAATTTGAAAATCGTGAAACATAATGACACCATGCACGTATGTGCACCAATAATTGTACGTGTTTTTTCTTTTGAAAAGCGAAGTTCACCTTAATCATCCACTTGCGCAACTTGTTGAGGAGAGAGATGAAGAACTGGTTACTGTATACATGTGGTTGTGTTATGTGTAAGTGTACCAATGCTTGTGGACAAATGAAAGAAACGTATTTTAAAATCATCAGATTGCATACTTTAAGTTAAGGAGGCTTACATTTTTTTTTATGAAAAAACCCTTTATTTTGTAATATAAACCAAGTCGATTGTTCCTGCAAAGTTTCATATATATCTGCCATCTGGTTCTTTTAATTAATCATTTTATTTACTGATGATAGATAGCCAAAATTGTACAGTAGTTAGAAAAATGATATTGTATACATTTTGCTCTTTATTTAATTAGTTGTTCTGATCCTGTAACTAGTGATTAGTTTGGTAATACATGTGGGTACATGTATCATATACTGCTATTTGTTGCATATTATACGTACCTTCTTATATTTAAACTTGCAATAAAATCATTAAATCAGCAATTTCATGGGTTCTTGATGAGGGCTCGATGGTCGTAGCCAATTTTAGACTATATATCTCCTTATGAAGAACACTATATAAAGATATAGAAAAACATTTAAATTTTAAAAGCTAAAATATTTTGAAAATTATCTTTACTAAATGAAAGTTTATGACTAAAAATATTATATCTAAATTTTTAAGCAGATATGGATAATTTGTTGACCATCCAGCCTCATTAAGTCATTACAAATATAATAACTTGCTATCTCAAACATTCAGTTTTCAAGCATTATGAATATAAATGTATTATTCCCATATAATGTTCGTATTTTGATGTAATATAAAGCCAGCTTTAACTGCGGCATTAAGTCTGAATCACAACAATAAATTTTATGTCTGTGAGCGTCCAGAAGCTGCGACAATGGTAGAACAGCCTCACATGATAGGTAATACAAATCTAATTACACTGTTATTAAATCATTACAGTGTATACCAATCAGAAAATATATGACAGACATTTACTTTTCTTTTGTGCACCCATGCATACAACGCAAACCTTCCGTAGTGATATTTTTCCGAGATGAGATTGCGGGATAAACCATTTATGTGCAATATTAAACAAGAAAACACTATGCTATTTAAATTTGATCAGTTGTTAAAATCAATTCTAATCACTTTAATCACTTTGTTCTTTATTCACTTTAGGTTTTACTGCTTATCAGCATTCACACAGATATAATGAAGATTCCATACATATAAGCAAATAGAACAAGCGAATAGACAAAATATTTGACTTATATAATATTTGATTTGTTAACATCAATTTTAATCGCAAATAATGACTGTGTGTCATCATGAAATATTGGCTCTCAATTTACATATAATTTTAAACAAATGGGCGCTTTTGAATTTTAAATTGATAATAATTAATAATGCCCTAACTCTGCTACAATTTCGCCTACCTTTTTCTAATAAGAAGAAAATTAAAATCTTATCAGTGTTAATCTTCCTTTTGTTTCTGTTGTAATTTGAGTTTCATTTTGTGTTTTGGTTGGTACCAAATTACCTTGTATGCATATAGCTTATCCCACTCCTTCATTAAAGCATGTACCTACTGCACATAATGCGCCAAGATATGCACAGTTAGGATCAAACAAATAGTCCATAGCTTTTAATGGAGATACATGTATTTATCATTTATCATTTGATGGAATGCATCCAAACTTCATTGTATGCATGAGATTTAGCATACATTTATGTATGTGCAAACCCATTTAATAATAATAATAATAATAATAATAATAAACAGCTATATATATACCAGTTAATTGAATTATTATATTCTTGTACAGTGTACATGTGCTTAGTGGCGGTCTTTTATAGGTCCAATGGGCCGGGTGTGTGAATTGACATTTTTATGGAACACTTGTAACATTTTTTTGTTAGCATAATACATGTCATTTACTTGATTACTCACACAGTTGTAATAAAATGAACTCGGAAAGAGTACCCGGTAATCAACAATGTTTAAAATGATAAATATATTAAGATGTTAAGAGTTTATGTGTTTTTCATATTTTAAAATAAAAACTGATATTGTCCCTGTAAGCACAAATTGCCATTGCGGGATTTGTTCCCCTTTGTACACTGCGCAAGCACTGCAATTTTAGTTGGCGCCATCTTTGCTCAGGAGCAGCTCAGAGAGCTGCCGGTTATTTGTTTTTATTTCCATGGAGCTCAGTCGGTACGATCTTCAACCTAGAGATCGATCAATTATTGATTTCCTTAGATCGTGCGACGACTCATCCGACGAGATGAGCGACAACACCATGAACACAGAAGCAGCCTCGGCTAATACCGATTCAGAAAAAATGGGGATTGCATGGAGTCCCACGGCCCACCTCACTGGGCAGTGAGATAGGAATACTAGAAAAAGAAATCCAGACAATGGAACTACATAAACGGAAGATGACATTTCTCCAACATATCGATGTCTGTAAAGCAAGAAAAAGACCACAAAGGACAGCATGACCAGGGCCTGCGTGCAACCCCTCGTGTAGCACCTTCAATACAGATCGACGAGTGACTAAATCAACCCCAACATTCTAGCATAGTCTTGCAAACCTTTTCCCCTCCCATGTTTCTTTGCCAGCACCCAGTGTTAAGAAAGATTGCACATAATTAGGTCTGGCTTGACCCATTTATGCGAAGAGAACAGGGTGATGTCCTCAAATTCACAAATACGGGTGTCAAGATCAACAAGAAGCTATACCGTGAAATTTTTAAACTGTCTATAGAGCAGTGGGGCTATGGTAACGCTGCAATCATAAAGGAAATTTTTGACAATCATGAGCTTGATGACCAGGAGGTGCGGGATTACCTGGAATACACCAAATACATCAACCGTCTCTTCAGCAATTATGTCAAAGGCAGTGTTCTTCTGTTCGATCGTGAGTATCATGAACTACAATTTAAGGAAAAGTTTCGATGGGGGATATCCCGCCCACATCTCCAAGATTACTCTACAAGTGATTATATCAGAATTAACAGTTACACCACACAGAGGGGTACTTGACGTGACCCATTCACTCCGGAAGGAAAGGATATATGCAGGAAATTTAATACAGATGCATGTGACTTTTATTACTGTAAATTACAACATTGTTGTTTTGTGTGTTATTCGCAAATTCATAACGCTCTTTATCATTAAAAAACCTAGACCATGGGGCAGTTGGCTGCTCATGCATCCCTCCTGGGCTTAATCATTCTGTCTTGGAATTTTATTTACAAGATGATTTTGATCGTGACTTCTTATGCAAGGGGGTCAAAGATGGGTTTCGAATTATAGATGTGGGGGCTAAGCAACAAGTAGAATGTAGTAGATTTGGTATCCATGACTTTAGCCTTGCCTACATCAAAACATAAAGACTTTAGTGACTTGTAAGAACAATTTCGCAGAAGAAATGTGTAAGTGCTCGTCAATTGGAACATTAGCGGGAAAGCTCAATTGAGCCTCCCAAGTGATATGTGGAGGCTGCACTTTTCTTCGGGAGATTTAAAAATTCAGTGAAGGAGAGACACCATAAAGTGTTGCTCACAAACGTCTTTTTCGCAGAACTTCAGTGGTGGTTATCATTCATAAAAGTATTAAATGCCGAATACAGGACACCCTTCCTATCTCCTCACCCCAAACGGACGCCTCTTTTGAAGGAGGTGGAGGATATTACAATAGAGACTTCTTTTATATTTACTGGACATTTGATTTACAAGTTTGTGCGACTAAACATATATACGTTTAAGAGTTTATTGCCATTTTCCTGGCTGTGTTTAGATGGTGCAATAACTTTTAGACAAGAACGTGATCATATAAAGTGATGATTCTTCTGCTGTTTCCTGGATAAATAAAGAAACTCCAGAAATCCTTTCATCCAGTTTATTTGCCGTAATTTCTTCTTGATATCTGCCATGTGCAAATGTGCTTTCAGCGCTCAATATTTACCAGGTAAACAAAACAAGATGTCAGATGCAATTTCCCGTCTTCAGACACCCAAGCACATTATCACACATTGTCACGTCCAGTAACATCCGAGAATATGTTATACCTTGGTACTTTGTGCAACAAGAGGCATATGGGCAACTCACCTGAACAACAGATCTTGTATCATTCCAGTTCAAAATTAAAAATAAAACTCTTTAAAAATGTTGTAAAACTCTCATATATTTAAAGAATTGACAATACATTAAACAATAAATAAAAAGAAGCCTATTTATTTGGGACATTATATCTTAAGATCTAAGGTGCTTCAACTGGCCAATCCTATTACCTAGGCCTCGATGTATTAATGATAACAATTTGTAATATTTGTGAGGTATACGTCACTGTGATATGAACTATAAACAATAATAAAAAGTGAAAAAATGTCTATGTGATCTTGATATGAGGATGGGAAGATATAAGGATAAATACTAAGTAAAATATAAACGTAACATTGTATTTCTTGAGAAGAAAAATTTTAAACATTTTTCCTAAATACTTCTATGTTTAACTTTGAACCCATCTTTGGACCCCAGTATTGGTCCGGGGGTCACAATTTTAACGATTTAAAATCTACAACATTTGAAGATGATTGAATAGTATTTTCACAAATTGTAGTATTGATGTTATTGTTTTATTTTTCTTTTATGTTCTATGTTGAAATTTGAACCACTCTTGGGGCCCTAGTATTGGTCCGGGGGTCATAGTTTTAGCAATTTGAAATTTACACTTTTTGAAGATGGTTGAATAGTATTTTCACAAATTGTAGCCATGTAGTTCTTTAAAAGAAGATTTTAAAACATTTCCCCCATGTTTCTATGTTGAACTTTTAACCCCTCTTGAGGCTGCAGTATTGGTCTTAGGTTCACAGTGTTTACAATTTAGAATGCACACTATTAACGGATGCTTCCACAGTAATCTCAAAATGTTCTTCTTGAGTAGAAAAGTTTTAGACATTTCCCTTATGTATTTCTAATTAAAACTTTGAACCTCTTAAGGCCCCACTATTAGTCCGGTTGTCACGATTTTAACAATTTAGAATCCACACTATCTGAAGATGCTTGCATAGTAATATCAGAAATTGTAGCATAGTGCTTCTTGAGAAGAAAATTTTTAAACTTTTTCCCTATATATTTTTATGTTAAACTTTGAACCGCTTTCTGGGCCCCAGTATTTCTCCGAGGGTCATGCTTTTAACAAATTAAAATCTTCACAATATATACAGGCTTTGGTGTAATTATTGGCATTTATGGTGCAGTGGTTCTTAAGAAGAAGATATTTTAAGACACACCTATTTTTACTGTTTTGTAGTTTTCTCCATTTTAAAAAGTTTCGCCTTTTATTTTAATAATTTAGAATCCCCTTCCCATAACAATGCTTTGTACCAAGTTTGGTTAAATTTGACCGAGTGATTTTAAAGAAAAAGTAAAAAATGTGAATAGTTTACAAATGAACAGACAGATAGACGGACGGACGCCGGACAACAGGTGATCAGAAAAGTTTACTTGAACCTTCGGTTCAGGTTAGCTACAACGACTTAATTGGATTTGATTAACGATAATGCTGATCTATACGATGAATTTACCCACAAAATTAAATATTGTCTGGATTTTAGCTATACATTACATGCATACACAATGTTTTGTTTTTGGCGTTAACGGCGTTCCTTAGAGCAGAGCAGATTACTCATTTGTTTTGTTGATAAATATACAGACGAATCGGATGAGTTTTCCTTAATCAATAAGTATAAATATAGCATATAGACAAGCAATCCGGAACACATTGCTCCGATATTCAGACTTTAATATTAGCTTGCAGGAACAGTCATCGATGTCCGTTACCAGCATTGCCAAGCATAGTCGCGGATGTAAGCTGATAATTATTCATACTCATTATAAGAATTAAGTACTATAATGAATTATCAAATTCAAATTTATTTTTTATAATAAAAAAAATTGATAAAACCATACCCTCTCGCAAGATATTTATGCAGCACAATTTTTTAATTATCAAATATTCATAAATACCTCAGCTTTCATTCAATTTAATGAAAAAAATTACAAGATTTTTCTTTTGAAACGCCCCTCTAGGTCGTCAGGTTTAAATACAGGGCTAACAATATAAAGTCGACGGGGATTTTGCATTGCAACAGATATAAACGTACCCGGATGATAAAGTTTAAAAATTGTGCGAGGCATTCTGAGTGGCATTTGAAAGGAGAAAAAATGTCAACATTTTCCAATATAAATCTCTGTTGTTTACGTTGTTTCTCTCGGTAAAAACAGATGACGTGTCAATGAGGAAATCTTGGTTTTCTCTCTTTCATCAGTTTTAATTTTACTTTATTCAGATTGGTGTCATATTTTCAAACATGAGTAGTCAACACGGTTTTCGCTGTACTTTGATGCATTATTATTCGAAAATACTACTGTATACTTCATTGATCTCATACGCGTAGTGTATACTATCCGTGTGATAAACCTTTGGTTTATCAACGGGTGATGCTTTATGAAATACTTCCCGCAAGAACTATTCATCGCTTCAACGCTTCATTGACCTAGATTTCGAATATTAACCTTTGTATTCCACATCACAATTTCTACTACCAAAAACTGGTTTGAACATATTTTACTGATATATAATAAAAGAAGGGTTCGAACACAAGTACTTGAAAACTTACTAGGTTCTCATCCTAATACTAATAATTTACAATTGTCATAAAACATGATATATATATATATATATATATATATATATATATATATATATATATATATATAAATATCGAAAAAGAATGGTAAAGAACAAAAATATGAAAACACAATATTATACTTATATAAATCTGCGAGATTTTGTAATAAAGTTTTGCACAACAGTGAAAATTCTAACATTAGTTTTATAATATAAGTTATCATTACCCCATAGTAAAGTATGCGAATCTATAATACATACACCGTGTATTTTTTAATAGTTCGTTAAATAAAGTATTTCTTCCATTCGAAAATCGTTTGCAAATAGATAAAAAGTGATATACATCTTCTTTCCTTCCACATATGCAATTTGAAGAATCAATAATATTTCTTCTGTGTAAATAATACTTAGTAAACATTTGTGCCTTAACTTTGTATGAATGATGTTAGTTACTCTTTTACCATGAAGAAAATATTTAGGTACTTTTGTATCACTGGTATTATTAAAAATGCTTCTTTGAAACTGACGGATAGATGTTGATTTCTTGGTATCCGAATTAAGTGAGTTCACTTGCTTTTAGCATTTTGAATAATGGAATTTATCCCTACGGATAAATTCATTTATACAAGTAACAGCAACTAATTATATTAACACTAAAATATTTTGACGGAGTTAGCTTTAACGGATCAATCGGGTTAGATTGACCTGATTAATATCGGGTTCAACATCCTTTTCTTCTCTACCCATCCTTCACATAGCATCCCTGAAAAATTCAACGTTGAGAATCCAGGGAAACCGGCGTCATCGACAAACATCTTCACATAACATAGGGGTTAAGTATATCTCCTATCACGTAGTATGCCAAAAGTCAAATCAAAAAATACCCCAGCAAGGCCACCCACTTCTAGGACACGCAGACCGGCTCGCAAAGATGCGGAACCTCTTAATTCAGCTCCAACCACGGTACCTACTCCCCCCACTGCCGGACCACAACATCAGGAAGTTGCGGCACCCATGTCTTTTCCCTGTAGAACCCTACAGACAGAAGTCATATCTACTGCAGCACCGATTCCGACGCTAATCTCCGATACTCAAGACATACAACGCCTGCATATATCAGGTACTGCGAGCATGCAATTTTCACCCCAACCACTTGTTAGCGTAGGGTCCTCTCTTGGGAATCATGTATCGCAACCAGTTAAACAAAAGATACTTAAGGGGGAATACATTGACTTAGCCATCATGTTGCAATTAGGCTCAGACTCCTCTGATGCTGACCACCATAAACTTACAGTCAAAGACGGCCAGCTGGCCATTGTTTCCAATCCACCAAAAGCACGCAAACTAACTTCCATAGAGAGGTGGACTGACGCAATGCTCGTGTTCGCCGGCATCTACATCTCTGGCCACATTGACCAAGCCCCCCATTTGCTTAAATATATTGACACCATTCGCACAGGGGCTTCCCGCAACCCTAACAGTCAAGGCTGGCTTGATTATGATAAACAATTTAGACTTCGCAAGTCTATTGATCCATCAATTAGCTGGTCAGCAATCGACTCAGAGCTTTGGCTTATCTACATGGCTTCAACAACAAACAACCCCACAGCTTCACACAAGTGCTACGATTACAACTTTAAGGGCTATTGTTCTCGCCAGTCCTGCTTATACTCTCACCTATGCATGTATTGCTCCGTTTCACACCCCCAAGTTCACTGTGCTCGACAAAGGCGAGAAGCTCACAACAACGCATCACCCGCCTACAATCAGCCCTTTCGGAGCCCAGGCTCCGCACAATTTAGAATCTCTGGCCCATCATCCCCCCGCTTCAACTTCACCAGACCTCGTCACGCCCAACCACATATGTCAGGTCCAAGACAATATAGACAAATGGCAACTAGGAGCTACCCCAATACTATTTGAGCAGTTACATATGTACATTCAAGACTACCCTCATCAAGAGGACAAGCAGTTTCTATTACAAGGTTTTTCAAAGGGTTTTAAACTCAACTTCGCAGGCCCTAGAACCCTCACTGAATCAAAAAATTTAAAATCCGCTCAACAACACCCTGATCAAATAAAAAATATATTAGATCAAGAAATTAATCTAGGTAGAATGGCTGGTCCTTATCCTGTCAGACCCTTTTCAAACTTGCGCATTTCTCCAATTGGCATTGTTCCCAAAAAATCGGGCGGCTGGAGGTTAATTACTCATTTGTCTGCTCCGGAAGGTAACAGTATTAATGACTTCATCGACCCCAAATATTGTTCAGTTATGTACTCTTCCTTTGACGAAGCAGTTACTCTTGTACAGTCGCAAGGTCCAGCTTGCCTGATCGGTAAGATGGACCTAAAGTCTGCCTTTCGGCTACTTCCTATCCATCCCAGTGATTTCTGCTTACTTGGTATCAAGTTCCAAGATTGCTATTATTTTGATAAATGCCTTCCTTTCGGGTGTGCACTGTCATGCGCGTTATTTGAAAAATTCTCAAATTTCTTACATTGGGCATTAAGCCATACTACAAAGTCCAGTAACATTTGTCACTACCTTTATGACTTTCTGTTTGTCGGTCCAAATGCGTCAAACGAGTGCGATAGATTGATGCAGCAATTCAGCCACATTTGCAAAGATTTAGGTGTGCCGATCGCGGCTGACAAGACTGAAGGTCCCACAACTAACAAAACTTATTTAGGGTTAGGGATTGATACAGTATCTCAAACACTTTTTATCCCACATGATAAAGTCACATCCCTCAATGACCAACTTAGGGACCTCTGCAATCGTAAAAAAATCACTCTACAACAGTTACAATCACTCTGCGGGTTATTAGCATTTTGTGGCAGGGCATTACCAGCAGCTCGGCCATTTATCAGAAGGTTCTATGGTGCTATGTCTAGCGCTTACAGACCTCACCACATGATTAGAGTCACCTCAAGAATGCGGCAAGATGCACTCATTCTGCTCAAGTTCATTCACTCCTTTAATGGAACCTGCCCCTTCCCTGATCAGTCGTGGTCTCTGGACACGGATCTGGAATTTTTCACAGATAGCGCCAAATTAACAGGTGGTGGTGTTTATTTCCATGGGGAATGGGCTTACATCTCATGGCCCGAACATTGGGACTCAGACACTAGGCAAGATATATCCTACTTAGAATTAATTCCAATTGTAATGGGCATTTATAATTGGGGCTGTCAGTTGTCAAATTCCAAACTCTTGCTTCACACAGATAACATGGCCTTGGTATCCATTATCAACTCCAAATCATCAAAGTCTCAACGCGTCATGTCCCTCATTAGGCCATTGGTCCTAAAATGCTTACATTTAAACCTTCAAATTAAGGCTCAACACATAGCGGGCAAACTTAATTAAATAGCTGATTCTATTTCACGATTTCAGTGGCACCGCTTTCGTCAGCTGACACCAGCAGCATCACCCAACCCGCAACCAATCCCATCCGAGTTCTGGAGCCTTTTGTAGAGGAGGTCCAAACACTACTGTCGGCATCGATTTCAACAAATACTCAGCTCACCTATTCCAAAGGCATGACTGCCTTTTCCCAGTTTCGTGATTCTTACCATTTACCACACACCAACCCCCCCCCCCCCCTTTGGACCATTTGATTAATTTCATAGCTTATATGTCTGCTTCAAAATTAGCCCCCTCTACTATCAAAACGTACATGTCCGCAATAGCGTTCCATCAAAAAATTAACAACTTCCCGGACACTACTAAATCCTTCATAATTCAAAAGCTCCTGATTGGCCTTTCCAGGAAAAACCCTTCTCTCGACATTCGAAGACCTATCACATTACCTCTTCTTCATGCAATAATCCAGGCCCTACCACACACATGCCACTCCACTTACGAGTCAATTCTCTTCACTTCTGCTTACCTTTTAGCTTATTTTGGCTTCTTGCGCGTTGTTGAATTAACAGTCACAACGGGTATATCCCCTAGTAGAATTCTGCAAGCCAACGCAGTTTCAATTACATCTCAAACCATACGATTATTCCTGCAGTTTTCAAAATCAGATCAAACTGGCACGGGAACCACCATAGTTATACCTATTGATCACGAATCTTTAATATTACAACAAGCTTTGACAAAATTTCTTTCTGTAAGACCACCTGTTGAAGGCCCACTACTTTGCCATTTTGATAATAAACCCCTTACATCAAACCAATTTTCCACAGTCCTTACCAAGACTTTACAGCATCTTAAGATCCCTCACGCAGCCTTTAAATCACACTCTTTTCGCATAGGCGCTGCCACGGCAGCTTTCATTAAAGGTATCCCAGAACACCAAATTCAGTCTAAGGGGCGTTGGAAGTCAATGTGTTACAAGAAATACATAATGCTATAGTCTTAAATTCTCTATTATTGCATCATTTTAACACCAATGCTAACATATAACAAGAATTTCAGGTCAAGCGCCACACATATGGATAGTCGGATCATCAATTACTTCCAAAGCTAAAATACACAGCCAAACGCGCGCTGGAGGCAATTCAATGGGCCTTCACGACTTGATTGGGGCTGAGGTACGATGGATAAGCAGACCTGGTATGATGTGGGGGGACGTTTTTACATGCATTTCTACTCAGCTATTTCACACTACTCCTCCTGACATGTTAGTGATACATTGCGGAGGCAACAGTATTGGCGCATTACCTTTATTGGACCTTCGACTAAAAATGTTTGAAACTATATCTGAACTAGCTACAATTTTGCCTAACACTTTGTTGGTTTGGTCCAAAATTTTGCCACGGTCATGTTGGCGTTATACATGTATGTCTAGTACTATCGCAGCAGAAAAGTCCAGAATTCGTCTTAACAATGCAATCGCAACTCATGTTTTAAACTTGGGAGGGGCTTATATTAAGCACCTCGAATTAAATAAATATAACAACCAAATGTTTAGCTTAGACGGAGTACATTTATCCGAATTGGGCAATAATGTTTTCCTTGACACATTGCAGGGTGCACTTTATCTGTTCTCACAAACCCATTCATCAGTATATCCTGATCATATGTATTAGCTTATCCTTGTCACAAACACAACCTTATCCCAACCCCCTACCCTTTCCCTTTACCTAATCCCCAATAACCTGGTCATGGCTTAACCTTAAACTTGCCCTCAACTGCCCTGAATCATTCCCCTCTCTCGATGGGTTTGGGGTTGCAAATTGTCTGGCGGACAAACACCTTTAGTATAGCTGTTTGTATGGCGGAATTTGCACCATGGCAAGGTTTCTCAAGTCTTTGATGTAGGCAACTGTTCCCAGGGCCTGCTCAAAGCTTGGGAATAGGTGGTCAACTGTTCCCAAGGTCCACCTAACCTAGCCAGCAACCCGCTTAAAGCAAAGCCATATTGATATTGACTTTCATATTTGAACTTTGATTGATTGATTGATTGATTGATTGATTGAACTTTGATTATTGATTATTGATTGATTGAATAACTTGATTGTTGAACTATTGATTTTGATTGATTCATTGATTGATTGTGCAGCCATATACCTGTTCATCAAGTGGGTGACAGGTCGGTTGTTAAACTTATTGCTAATTAATAAATAAGTCATTTATTGTGCAGCCATATACCTGTTCATCAAGTGGGTGACAGATCGGTTGTTAAACTTATTGCTAATTAATAAAAAAGCCATGACCAAATCGCCAGCTTGTGTTTAGCTGTTATCTTTTATAAATGATTTTTATATGTATCGTACTTAACTCTAGGAGGTATATAATTCTCTTCATAGCGAGAAGTATCTTTTCTATAAATGTTAGCAATATCACTAAGATATTGTGGTACAAGAGTGGTTCAAGATTGTAATGAATTTTATACATAATTGATAATTTACCTATTTCCCTTCTTTTAGTCAAAGTTTCCCCACCCTGTTTCAAAATACAATGATTCCCTGGAGGCCGAAATTGGAAGTCCCGTGAACATTCTTGCAGCGTGTAGCTGTACTTAATCTAACTTTTCAATTTCTGCGGAAGAACAATCATCCCATACAACAGAAGCATATTCTAATATTGACCTTACAAAAGTTAGATACGATTTTGATAATTTATTTCTTCCTATAGTAAATTTAAGTTTATTAAGTAGTCCTAATTTTTTGCAAGCGATGTTTTCTATATTATTGATGTACACAGACCTTTTCAAATCATCAAAAAACGTTAGGCCTAGATGTTTACGGGAAGAAACAGTATCTGACAAACTTGAAAAAACAGTTTTTGGATTTGATTACGTTTTAACTTGTGAAAAAATATAACTTTGGTTTTATTAGGATTTTTTTATTACTAGATATTGATTTAAAATGAAATTTGTGAAAGAGTTAAATTAAAATATAGTAAAGTGCAAAATAATCCGGATTTCAATTTAAGTAGTTTTATTTTTCAATTTGTAACAATATCATCACTTTGAAACAAATGAATGGATATAGAACCACTGAGTTCAAAAAGCATAAATTTAATAATCAGTCAGACCCCCGTGTCGCCCTAGACACTGAGCGATGCGTCGTTGCATACTGTCTACCAAACTGTCTATAAAGTTCTGATCCAGAGCCATCCACGTTTCCATGATTGTAACTTTCCAGTCTGTGATATTTTCTGGCTGAATTTTTTCCACACGATCTTTCATGATCTGCCAAACATTTTCTATCGGATTTAAATCCGGGGAAGCGACAGGCCATTCCATTACGGTCACATGATTCTGTGTGAACCAGTCACGGGTATAGGTTGTGATGTGCGGTCTAGTGTTGTCCTGTTGTAAAACATACGGTAAATCGTTTGTCACAATATTAGACAACAGTAATCCCTCCCCTAAAATTTCAGAATACTTGATTGCGGATATATTTCCGCTCATAGAAACAAGTGAAGTTAAACCCAACTTGCTTATTCCACCACACACCGTAACAGCTGTGAGAACTTCGGCACCATTTTTTGACAATGTCCAAATTTTGCCCATCTTTTCCGAGTACATCTGTAGAACTGAAATCGGTTTTCGTCCGTAAAAATCACATTATCAAAATTGATAATTGTAATTCTGATGAACGATACACCATGCCTCTCTTTTACGCTTGTGCTCTGCGGTCATTAGTGGCACCTTTTGCGGCAAAGATTTAAAATAATAACTGCGAGCCAGAGTCCGACCCATAGTCCATTTTGACACTAACGCTGATCCTCTTTTTTGCACATTCATTGGAAATTTGCTGTGCTGACCATTGCGGATGAGAAACAGCAAGTTGTGAAACCCGTCTGTTGTCATTCACGTCAAAAATTTTCTTCCTACCAGGCCTTGGGGGCACCAACATGTAAAATTCTCAGCTCAAATCTCAGCCTCAAATCTTAGATTTCTGACTCTGGTGAGATTCTGCTAAAACGGCTTGCCACCAAACTTTCTCAGAGTCGCCTCACGAGAGTTGAGTTTTACGGAAAAATCTAAGCTTATTTTCGTTACCGCAAGCGGCCTTTGAGGAAAAATGGCGTCGATCGGGTATGTCAACTCTACTTTCATTTTCTTGTTTATCGGGTTATTTAATTATGTAGATTACATGTGGAAATTATAACTGACGTCACATGTGATAGTCGTCTGCATGTAAATATTATTAATTACGCTAAGAATGGGCGAGCGAATGTCCAGAGAGCGTCTCAGACGCCAGTGTAAAAATAAAAAAACCTAACTGGACCGAGTTAGAGAAGAAAATTTTGGTAGAAGTACATTTGAGGGAGGGTGTATTGTTTGGGAAGTTTAAGGGTGCAGGGGGTGGGAAGATTGCGAAGGACGTCGGTTGGAGAGAGGTTGCACAGGCAGTAAACGGGTATGTTTATCTTTACCACTTGAAATTGTTGTTTTTATTTTAGGGAATTCCCAAAGTGTCACATGATTTCGACCGATAAATATAGAATAAACATGCGAGTTCACGGAGATGCAAACCCAGTCTTCGGCAAATGCGATAAGTTTTGTTTTTATAGGCCTTTATGACTGAAAAATTTATAATATTAAAATTGGCTTAATTTGCACTTGGTAATGCCAAATAAAAAATTATGTGGTTCAGGTATCATCTAAAAAAATTAGGGTAGGAACGTAGGGATTTTTTATAAAAAATAGAAATGTACAAAATGATTTTCTTAGTTCTACCTAGCATGCATTGCACACGGCATTTGTATGTAGTGAGATAAATATACTAAATCAAGATTGGTAGGGAGCATCTAGCATTTAACTATGAAACACATTTTTTTTAATCAAAAATTAATAAAAATAATTTTTGTATAAAAACAAAAAAGTATTAAATGTTCGGTATTATTTAGGGCTTGGACGATTCAGAGTTCATTTGATTTGGTTAGATTTCGATTCAGAATGCTACGGTTCGTTTTTTTTTATTTTTTTTATTCGATTCAATTAAACAAAGGTCATTCTTTATATTTCTCATTTTAAATAAAAAAATGATCTTTACCTTGCAGATTCCATTTAAATTAAG
This sequence comes from Magallana ariakensis, assembly GCA_020458035.1. Taxonomy (NCBI): domain Eukaryota; kingdom Metazoa; phylum Mollusca; class Bivalvia; order Ostreida; family Ostreidae; genus Magallana; species Magallana ariakensis. The sequence goes on along the minus strand of CM035820.1, from coordinate 4,465,885 downwards.
GACCAACCTAGAGCAAAATTTTAGGGATACTTAGATCCGAAGATCTTAGATCCAGGTCTATGCGGGATAACATCCCGATACACAATTTCAAGTATACCCCTATAGAGGACTTGGGAGAGGGCGGTCTTAGTAATGGAACTTGTGCCCAATCCCAATTGTATTTTTGTACAATAAAAATATGTTCAAATCAGAGGACTTAGCAGCCACTATACCAGCGATCATATAACAAACACTCGGGGTAGATGTCAGCTTCGTCAGAATTCATAGAAATGGAGTTCATCATAAAAAATATGCCGGTATCAATCGCAGCCAAGTTGACTGATCGTAACAAAAAAGGCGAAATTCGCGAGGGTGTTAAGGAAGCATATGGAATCTGAGTTACATGTGATTTCGGGAAATCACAAATCTTAGTTATTATGTACATATTCAAATATTTAAGGAGCAAAAATTAGACCAAAACCAAATAAAAAATATTGGAGACAATTTTTTTATCACAAATTAGATTGTATTACGTAGATTTACACATTGATGACGTCATGACTGAAAGTTGAATGTCGGGTAAATTTGATCGGAAAGCATTGTAAACAGATTCAAAATACAAGTAATCTAAGAACTCTAATAAGGTATTTTGGTGTGATTTATTGAAAATGGAACAAAAGAATACTGGGATAGATGTTAGTTTTATCAATTATTCGCTAAAAGGTATGTAAATTTGCTTTTATTTCTCGGCCAGGCTTTCCTCTGTCGTTGTTTATGATATTAAAATCCGACTAGAACAACACTACCCCGTATATATTGAACTTCAAATTTTACATGTATCGATAGTTTGATCAATCCTTAAATTGAAATGTGCTGCTAGAATCCTGTGTTAAGTGTTGTTTCGATGCAACATACCGTTTTCCGCGCAAACTGAATAAAAGTTGTGAAGGTTTTTTGAGAACCGGATGAATAACTATTTAAGTAAGGAGAATATAGGATTCTAGCAGCGGTTTTGATAAAACTAAGATGTTTCCTCTTCACTTCATATGTTTATTGTTTTGTGAAAACCGCAGGGTAGTGTTGTTCTATCTCATTTTATGTTAAGGAATATACGTAAGCTATTTATAGCTGTCACATGATAAGGCATCGATGTAGCAGTGATGTACTACCCGATTTGATTGCATTGACATCTTTTTAAAAGGATAATACTAAGTTTTCGATCTGATTCAAAACAATTTTTTAATCTCACGATTTTGAATTTAACAGCCTAAATAAGATGCTAAATTGCCCATATGCTTCCTTAACACCTACGCGTTCTAAATGCCCAGAAAATTAAAAAAATTGCGAGAGTCTCCCTTCCATTTTATATCACTCCCCAGCAGCCCCTTTCCCTTATATCCACAAGAAACAAACTCTTTGATAAATCAGACTCCCTTAAGAAACAAAACATCTCGGTCAAGATTTCTAGAAATAGCATTGTTCTACCAAACGGATCAAAATACAGCAAGGAGGTACCGTTACTTTCTAATGCAGCTGTTCTGCAAATTGATCAGGCCTAGATTGAGCAATTGGATGACATCGTCACCAAAAATACCGAACCCATACAAAAGAATGGATCGGAATCTATGCAACTGGAACCAAAGTTGGCTCTGTGGATCAGGTCTAAAATTTCTACAAAAAAGTGTGCATTGACCCATATGTCGCCAGTGTAGACAATGGAATACTAATTTACCGATTCCAGGAACAAGGGAAATTAATTGAAAACTATCATGACGATGGCGAGCATGGAGCGGGTCATGCCAGAAAATCAAATCATGAACGTTGCCATAGTCGTTACGAGGTGGATGGTGGAGCACATTGGGCCTCAACGCTTTACTATCATGGAGGGTCTTGTGCACGAGGTCGCCAACCTGTTTCTTGAGTAAAACTTTCTGCAGATCTTAAAAGTATTAAAGTGACAATTTTTTCTTCAATAAACAATATTACTCTTCTTTTGCTTTCACGGTAACGTTTATTATTACGGAAATAAGAATGCCGCATGATGGTTCAGTATATTATACTCCTTTACCGGAATTCTTTGTTTTGACAAGTTTTGTATTTAGCTTTCGGGTGGCATATCCGATGTAAATTTGTAAATATATATTATATGTAGAAACCAAACACCTAAGTACACTTTCTAACAACGCACAGATCTCTATATTTAATCATTTTGCACTCTCTATCTAGTCTCCCTATCTATCAATTCTTACTTTCTATTTGTTAGCATGTCAGGATGACTCAACAAGACATACAGCTAAGGTAAAATATTCGTATCATTATATTCCACCTTAAATGTCAGAGCTTAAAATAAAATCAGCAAATTGTCAGGGTATGCATGATTTTAAGAAAAGGAAAGATGTTTTACAATACTATAGGCAATCAGAATGCAATATTTTGTGTTTACAAGATACCCACTTTTCTACTAATATGGAAAACGACATACGTAATGAATGGGGATATGATGTTTATATATTTCGATTCATTTACCTCTCAGTCTACAGGTATAGCAATATTTATAAATAATAATTTTGAATACAAAGTCCATAATACAATAAACGACAATTCTAATAATTTCCTTGCCCTGGATATTGACTTTGGTAAATATACGTGCAATCTTAGCAGTTATTTATGGTCCTAATGAAGATAACCCTGGTTTCTATAACACGGTATCAGAAGCTAACATGTAAACGGTGTGACCGTTGGACCGAGCGCAGATTTAACACAGTGCAGTTTGATTTTTGTAGAACAAAATTTATTTAAAACGCACACAGTTATGGATCCGCCTGTTTGCCTACTCAAATCAATAGCAAAAGTTAAACTAAACGTCGCGTGCTCAGTCTACAATATGACGTCATGTTTCATACGTAAAACGTACAAGTTCTGTTTTCGGAAATAGCCGAAGAGAGTTACGTGATTCCGATTATTTTTTATTTCTTCTTTCATTGTTTATCAATTTAATTCATATGTTGACTACCGCGGTAATAAAATTGAATACTTTATTCAGTATCTAAGATCAATTCCTTGGTGTTTATGTTTTTATTTTCCATCTGATTTGATAAGACATACATAGAACTAGTCGTGTTTCTTGATAAAAGCACTATAGAAACTTATCTGGTTTCCACTTTAATTTCTTTTAATTTAAATTACCTTCAATTGAAACAGTGTAAAGTTTTTAATCGAGAATATGGACAATAAACATCGATAAGTGCCAGTCAATCAATAATCGAAGTAACTTTTTAAAAACAAAATGGCGGCCAATATGGCGGCGCCCAGGGCTGGAAGAAAATTTATTTGGCCTTAGTACCCCTGATTCAACTTTCATTTTTGACTGATTTTCTTATATATATATATATATATATATATATATATATATATATATATATATATATATATATATGTTACTATAAATCCTCGCTTCGCGAGGCGGGCTTCGTTGGGGATTTTAATCTTGTTTTAAACCCAGACAAAGACTATCACAATTATCTGCATATTAATAATAATATGTAAACGGCGTGACCGTTGGACCGAGCGCAGATTTTACACAGTGAACTTTTGATTTTTGTACAACAATTTATCTGAAACGCACACAGTAGGATCCGCCTGGTTGTCTACTCAAATCATTAGCAAAAGTTAAACTAAACTTCGCGTGCTTAGTCTACATTATAACGTCATGTTTCGTACGTAAAACGTACAAGTTTTGTCTTCGGAAATAGCCGAAGAGAGTTACGTGATTCCGAAAACAAATTATTTCCTCTTTCATTGTTTATCAATTTAATTCATATGTTGACCACCTACCTTATTCAGTATCTAAAAGATCAGTTCCTTGATGTTAATGTTTTTATTTTCCATCTAATTATTTGATAAGACATACGTAGAACTAGTCGTGTTTCTTAATTGAAGCACTATTGAAACTTATCTGGTTTTCACTTTCATTTTTTAAAATTTGAATTACCTTCAATTAAAACATTGGAAAGTTTTTAATCGAGTTTAGGGGCAATACACATCGATAAGTGCCAGTCAATCAATGATCGAAGTAACTTTTTAAAAACAAAATGGCGGCCAATATGGCGGCGCCCAGGGCTGGAAGAAAATTTTTTACCCCATAGTACCCCTGACTCAACTCTCATTTTTCACTGATTTTTAGGCGGAAGCGCCTATTGCAATTGCTTTCATGACCTTCTACGTCAGAGGTCAAATTCCTGCCCTTTTTCATGGTAGCTCTATCTGATTTTATTTAAACTAAGGGCATACAACTCTCTACACCCCCCCTTCACCGTTCGATTCCCGTTTGGACATTGTTTTGAGGAAAAGAACTTTTCTGGTATAAATTTTTACTCTACCCGTTTATAAATATCCATTGAATATGCCCAATAGCAAAGATAGTAAGTGTTATACGAATTTAGGTGAAGTAGAGAAACGAACGATAACTCTTGCTCTTGCAAAGGGGTTCAACGTTTCTCAAGCACGGAGTCTGAAGCCTGTAGTTAAAATTACGAGGGAAAAAATAGTTCGATAAAAAATTGGTTGTTTATAAGCACAGAAGGAAAAATAACAGTGGCACGGGTAATGAATGGTTTTTAAAAACAACTATTTGTATAATTCGATTTGAAAAAAAAGATGATTAGAATGATACTTTGCCTGTAAATTATTTGTAACATATAAACGTACGCGTAGTAATATCACACACGATTTTGCTGGATGCACTTCAAGTTGTAAACAACCCAAAGAGCGTGATATTTTTGTCAACAAACCCACGTTGAGAACAACGGGTGACCGTCCATCGTCGACATACGCAAGGTAACTAATGTGCTATTCTCATTGTTTAAAATTTTGCCTCATTTTACAGATGTTCATGCTTCAATAATGATGATATCGTTTTCTTGATCGAGGAGCTGGTACATACGTACATCAATTTTATGACAAATTATTATTGTTTGTGTTAGGCTAACACTTATATTATGTTATAAATATAAGCATTCTTTGATTATTCTAAAATTGTGTCGGTCTAGTTTTGAATACTGTTATAATGCTTAGCATTCAGTTATAGTAGAATCGCATAACGGAAGATAACGTTAACGTACGTAGGCCTTTGATATTTTGTGAAATCTCTGTTGATCTAGCATTATTCATGTTCATAGGGTGATTTTTTACTCACTGTTACTGTATTGTGTTATAAAGCTTTAATGTTTCATTTATTCATATTGCTTACAGAAATTTACAATAGCTTTGTTTTAAAATGACCTCATGAATATGCAAATGAATTTCCTTTGACAAAATCTCAGAATATATCTTAATACAAGATACATTTTATTGGTTGATATAACAAGATATTACAGATATTATAGATATATGAAGATATTTAATTAAATTAACATTGTAAAAATATTTGCCCAATTTACCTTTTTGCTTACTATATCTCAGAATAACATAATTATCATATAAAATATATTAGTGACTAAACTTTCCTGTGGAATTTTCTTAAAATCATAATTTATTGGATAATTTGATGACTGCTTTTTAAAATATTCATTTTATGAGAACTTGGACTATGTCTTAGATATTTTACAATTTATGAGAACTTGGAGTTGGAGAACAACAGTTGAGAACTTTGAATTAACACAATTTTGAGAACTTGGAGCACAACTATTGAGAACTTTGAATCAGAATACAATTTTGAGAACTTTTAGAACAATTATTGAGAACTCTGAATGAATACAATTTTGAGAACTTTGAATGAACACAATTTAAAGAACTTGAAGCACAACTATTGAGAACTTTGAATGAACACAATTTTGAGAACTTTGAATGAACACAATTTTAAGAACTTGGAGCACAACTATTAAGAACTTTGAATGAATACAATTTTGTGAACTTTGAATGAACACAATTTTGAGAACTTGGAGCACAACTATTAAGAACTTTGAATGAATACAATTTTGAAGACTTTGAACACTGCTTTTGAATTCTGTTGAATTTAAGAATTTAACTTTTACCTGACTGTCAAAATTGAAATTTAACATTTTCTAAGAAATTTCGACAATGCATAAATTTCATAACTCATCAATGCCTGTAAAATTTTACAATCCATGAGAAATTGAAAAACTATAATACTGCAAAAATCTGTTTATTAAAAAAAACTTGAGATTTATAATTAACGTGATTGAGTGTGAACAGTTTACATGATATTTGTGAACAACTCCATTATTGATCATTGTGAAATACATGGATTAGAATTACCTGAGCTACAGACATATTGAAACAATTTGTTTTTTGATAACATGGTTTTTTTTTTGTATTTTGTGCAGAGATTTACAATTTTTTTTTATTTGAGTGATTTTTTGGAGTAATTTGATCATTAGTATAGAACTACATGTATTTCAATGAGTAGTTTGCTTTAATACAGCATGACATTCTCACAGAATCACTTTTTACCTATTGTCCCACAATCTGTGCTAAAGGCTGACTATAATCAAGCTTCTTTGATTTTCCCTGAGAGTTCTAGAGGAAAGCAATGCATGTGCAACTGTTTCATGTTTATGATCTTAGCAAGCATTGAGGATATTTCATAATGGAATAATGAACTTCTTCACAAAACTTTAATTGCAGGGGATTTTATGTACAATTCCATTCAAAAGTCAGATGACTTATTGCAATTCTCAGATTTGCCAAGATACATTCATTATGAGAACAGTTATTTCTCAGTTGTGCACAAACAAACATATGCTGGTTGTATGTCTCCAAATGTTTTAACAGATATTGGGACTAATCTTGAAAATTGTTTGAATTTGATTTTTGTCAAACAGTGTGGATGTATTCTTGTTTTCAATTAATCAGCAATAGCCATTTACTTTGACAGAAAAGACAACAGATACTTTGTATATGATTCACACTGTAGGGGTAACAATGGTTTATGTGATCCTGAAGTAAATTGCATTATGTCGACATTTAGTTCATTTGGTATCTTGTGCGACTTTCTGCGCCAATTTTGTATTTCAATTTCCTCAAGTTCATTAGAAACTGTGCAGTATGAAGCTGCTTCTTTCTCTATATAGCAATGTTCAAAAAGACCACATAAATCAATATTTGTATCTTCACTTTCAACAAAGTTGTCTCTTACAGTTACTCCTGGAAAAACTGAATCGTTTTTAATTGAGAAAACTCCTGCTATTAAAAATTTTGTAAGAAAACGTCAACATCCCACACATTCTTGTAGTGGAAAAGAAGATGTGTGCTCCCAACAAAAACAGTTTTGTTCAAGAAAACAAGAAAGAGTTCCAGTTTCTCATACGTCAATGAGAACATATATGATGATGAACAATACATGTAGTTTCGCAATATCACATGCAGAGGTATTTTCAAAAACAGACCAGTTTGAACAAATGAAAACCACATCAGACTTAATAAGTGTTGAAAATGTTCCTGGTGTGAGTAGTTGTGAGTCAGTCAGTGAAAATATTGTTTTGACAACAAATGGACTTGATGGGGTGAACTATTTGCAAGAGAGTGATTTCAGTGACATTGTACTAATTACTTGATTCAAAGATATGGTATCTTCTGGACCAGTGTATATGCAAGTTCAGAGCCTGTAATCATTTTAGGTGACACAAATATTAATTTCTTTGATCAGAAGGTATTGACATCTTCTTTGCACAAATTTAAACTAAGGCAGATTATGCATAATAGTACACTGATTATGACACATGTTTGGATCATGTTTACACCAGCTGTATGTCAGATTCAGATATTTCATGCGCAACTCTTGAATCCTGCTATTCTGATCATAAACCGATTGTTGTCTATTTACCACATTATTAATTTTTAAAGAGAAGTACATGTACCATAACAAAAATCCTGATAATTTCATTAAATAAATCCTTCATCTACGGTACATGATTAATTGCAATTCCAATCAATTCATATACCTGACACTGATTATGGATAATAACCTTATATATGAATATGATTGAAATATTTTATTTTATTACATCTGTTCATTCTTTCAGATGAATGTCAAGAAACTGATTAGCATTCACCGACAAGAGGAAACAATGAGAGCCCAACATCATCCTTCATCTCTGGTGAAGGGGACAGTTGTTAAACTTAGACACACAGCAAAATTCAAACAGAACAAAGAAAAAGACGGTCAGATGCTATAAATGCAGTGGTGGCAATGTTGAGAGATGCTTCTCAGTTCATCACTGTTAGAGGGACAAACATTGCACGTTTGGAATCAGGGCATCTAAAATATGCTGCCAACAGGGACCTTCATCTTGATGACCTTAACACCATTCTCAAGGTGAGTAAATTACAACTTACAGTTGAACTTCAATATCTCGCAACACTGATATGTTGAATACAATGGATATGTTGAAGTGATTTGTAAGTTCCAACTTCATATTTTTTAAGTATTTTACTCTTGAAATCTCGAATACTCGGATATCTGAAAGTTTTTAGTCCAATCGAGTTCGAGATAACGAAGTTTGACTGTATTTTGATTATGATATTTCCTGTCATTTCCTGGTTAAAGTATGAATTAATTATACCCATTATCCAAAGGAGAAGGAATATACTGTTTTACCCTTGTGTATATGTCTCTCTGTCAGTCTGTAACATAAATTTTCATCATAGATTTCTCAGCAACTTTTAATCGCACATGCTTGAAATTTTAACAAACTCTTTGTTTAGGTATGCTATATGATGGGATTCATTTTTGTAGTGATCGGTCATCAACGTTTTGTTAAATTAAGACTTTGTGTTTATTTTAAGCTCAGATTTTCAAACAAATTTTCATGGCAGATTTCTCAACAAATCTAATCGCAGATGCATAAAATATTAACACACTCTTTTTTAAGGCATGCCATATGGTGGATTTCATTTTCTGAAAATCCTGTCACATGTAAATGTTTACTCTGCGTATTTCAATTTGTTTATTCACATCAGAGCGGGGCATCACTAGTGAGCATTGCCTCACACCATTAAATGTTGTTGCACGAATCTTTGATAACTTTATTAATTGTTCTTATTCTACATATTTTATAAGCAAAATACATGTATGCTAATGAACGTAAATCCTTTGAGGAAAAACAAACATGAATTCAAAATATTTTACAGGTTCATTTTATTTTGAAATTCATGTTTTTCTTTATTAAATTTCAAGTATATTTTAGTAATATATTGCTTGATAACATATCCATAACTCATTTTCATCAACACTTTTTAGGAAAATGACAGTTGTTAGGGATATGATGGCAGCAAGACATCATTAGTCTATTGAAATTGTTGTTGCAACAAATGGCATATACCAGGATTATACGCTTTCCAAGGACACATTTACAGCAGCTGTAAAAGGATTCTTTGAAAGTCAATGTTCTATCGTGGGAAAAGTTCTCTTAAACATTCCATTAGTATTGATATAAAGACCCGAAGTTCAAATGTCTTTATTATTAGAGAACTGTGATTTGACTGTACAACCTAGAGCAACTGTAAAGGACACATAATACACATATTTGTACATTATTATTAAATAGCAACCTATAACAAAACTTCTAGCAATATCCTTTAACTACTGGGCTTTTATTTCTTAACATTTGTATGTACATGTATGTTCGATCATTGTTAAATGTGTTTTGGTATACAGTACAGTTAGTAAATAAACTTTATCTGATTTTTGAAGATATGTAAAACTTGAGAATATCTAAAGAAAAAAAAATGAAAAACTTATGAATCATGACCTATTTTACTACACATTGTCCAGATAATTTGTACATTATTCTATTAAGCTGAATTCCCAATGGCTGTTAAAATTGCTTCTAATGTGAGCAATGTGACACACAAGCTACTTGATTGTTTTAAGTTCTATAATCAAATGATTGCATATGTGTCTTCTTTATTTTGGTGAGACTATGTTGTACAGTATGAAAAACTGCAGTTTCAAAAGTTCAGTTTCCTAAATTCTTTGATATTTTTTCATCATTTCCATCCAAATTACACTGAATAGATTTTACCTATATAATAGTCTGGCCCAAGATATTTATGACACACATTTGGACAATTTTGAATAAAAATAAACATATATGTGAAGAAAGTGAAATTGAAATAAAAAAAAGGGCAAATTTCCAAGATATCTTCATTGACACATTATCGTTTTTCAACTTGCATATCAGTGTCAACTGGTAATACAAATATATTTTACAAATAAATATCGTGATGTTCAAATTGCTTTTCCCGTTTTATCTTTATTTAAGGCATTATCCACACTTATCTTGTACAGTTACTGAATATTTCCACATTGACCATCTGCTTCAATTGACAAATAAGTACATATTCTGTTTTCTTTATGATTTGTTAACTATTACTTCACATTTTTCATTTTTTAACTGTAATACCTTTATAAAATATCAAAGTTTTAAAGTACTGTATCATAATTCTATCCACAATTAAATAACATCATTGAACCAATATATATCTGTTCTATTGTATCTTAAGGCAACCAATAAGAGAGAAATTTTTATCATTCATTAACATGTTACCATAACTACCCCTTATCAAACTAATTCTGAAGAAAAAAGTCATAATAACATTGACAATATGCAATGATGCTTCCGCCTATCAGTACTTTCAGTACTTTGATCTTATATATACGTGTTACCATTAATCCTCGCTTAGCGAGGCGGGCTTCGCCCGCCTCTCGCTGCGCTCGGTACAAGTCTGACCATTCTCCAGTGTTTCTAACTCTCAAACTTGGAAATTTTACTCATGGAAAAGGACTATGGAAATTTAAAAATTTATTGTTGCATGATCAAGAATTCATTAAAATCATTAATACCATAATTATTCAAATCAAAGAAAATTATGCATTGCCGGTATATAGTAGAAATTATATTTCCACCATATCTGATTCTGAAATACACGTACAATTTACAATTAATGATCAGCTTTTCCTTGAAACTATTTTAATGGAAATTAGAGGCAAAACAATATCTTATTCAAGCTTTATAAAAAAAAGAAATAATGAAAAAGAAAAAGAAATAATAACAGAAATGAATAGATTAAAGGACATATCGCATGTTTCTAAACTATGGGACATTTTACATTTTTTGCCTTCCTTGTGTATATATTAATTACTTCTAACAGTTTGTTAGCTGTATAAAAGCGGTAATTAGCCATATAATCAATTTCAATCATAGCCCCGATCGTATAAAAACTCGTTAATGAGATAGCGTGTCACGTGGTACGGTGACGTCACATGCGACCTTCTTCGAACAGCTGATTGTAAACAAATTGTAGGATTAGCATTATCTTCCTTAAATCTGAGAAATTTTTTCACCATGTACGATGGTTTTTTTTCATGTTGACTAAATCAAAAGAATCTTATTATTCAGTCGGCTATTGGTACTTTGCGGAACGGAACGGAACCAGTTAAGAGGCCCCAAAGGGGAAACAACTTTTTTTTAAAAACGCCATTATTTCAATTACACCTATTGTAAATGGGAGATTGTTTTTCAAATTTTGATGTTTAAATGTACTGTGTATTATATGAAATATGCTACTCATTGCTTTATAAGTCATTACACGCTTCTTTCCCGAGAAAACCTAAAGTCACTTGTTGTTTTAAGATGTTAGATTGACACTGTACATACAAAGTTGAGATTTAAACCAAACGCAATAAATCTGTATGTGTAACATCGATGAAATTTACTTAAGTATTCTTTATTCTGAATAATTTTCTTCTGATTCCGTTCCGTTCCGCAAAATACCATTACCCGTGTGGATATTGGTATTTAACGGAACGGAACGGAATCTTCATACTTTTTAAATAATGGAAAATATCATAACAACTACTCGCCGTTCCTTGAATTTTTTATCAGATTATTTAGAGATGAATGAAGCAAGCTATCAAATCAATTCAGTTATCTTGTGTATGTGCTGATTATCAATTTCAGCGATTTTGTGCTTGTGTTGTATACAACGACAACTCCTATTTCATTTTTTTAATCCATTTTATATTATTGTCACGGCAGAACTAACTAGTTGGTTAATTAAGCTAGCAAAAACACAATGCTTATATCAAGTACAAATCATATTATACCAAGCTCATTCGCAGCGCAGGGATAACATAGATAAAAATATTTGTTAGTCTTATTTGAAATAAATTAGGATGAATGTCAGATGATATAACAAATGTTGTTACCATACTTTTAAATAATTTTCTTCTGATTCCGTTCCGTTCCGCAAAATACCAATACCCGTGTGGATAATGGTATTTAACGGAACGGAACGGAATCTTTCAAACTGTCTTAAAATATGAAAAATATCATTTCAAAGACACCATCTAATCAATTTATAACAAATAAATTGTTATTGAATAATTTGCTTATTAGTTAATCAAGGTAGAAAACGACAATGTGAATTTAAATAAAGTAAAATTTTGAACAATACAAATTGCATTCGCAGGGATACTAGCTGTTACATTATTTTTAAAAAAATACTTGATAACCTTAATTTGTAATACATTGAAATGAATTATGATATAACAGATGCTGTTACCATACTTATAAACAATTTTCTTCTGATTCCGTTCCGTTCCGCAAAATACCAATACCCGTGTGGATAATGGTATTTAACGGAACGGAACGGAATCTTTCAAACTTTAAAATATGAAAAGTATCATAACAACTACTCGCCGTTTCTTTACTTCTATATTCTTTTGGGATATAAGAAGCAAGCTAACAAACCATTTCATAAATTTAAAAATATAAATAACGCGTGTGCTTATGTTGTGTACAACGTCAACTTTTATTCCTGTTATGTCTTGTGCATATATCATTATTTTGTACGAAAGATTTTGTGTACGACTTGTCAGTTTATGGTTGGAGTTCCCTATACGCTCGATTACTACAGTTTTTTGTAAGCCTTGGGTGGCAGGGGATAGTTTCGAACGAAAGACCAAATTTTTGAAATAAAGGGAGAACCTGAGGTTTGACTGGTTATTTGAGGGGTATAAATTGCTAGAATAATTATTGCATTCATTTTGTGGATAAAGGAGCTAATTTCAATTTTATTGATATATGACACTTTAATACTGGTAGCACTTTTCATCAGATATGGAATGAAAATGCGAAACTGTGGCCAAAATGTTCACTTTCGGTTTTGTGCTTGAAAAGTGGGGTGGGTTCAGAACACTAAATGTCACTCGAAAAGAAGGTGATTGACCCCCCATTAATTGGTGATTATTTGCATAGGTATACATTAAGCAACACATTCTATGGTAGTTTATGGCAGTTGCTCGGGACTGGAGCGTGGTGCTGGACCCGTGAAAATGTGAAAAAAGGGTAATTTTTCAGAAAATTTTGAGACCGTCCCTAGCTATTCTATAGAATGCTATATGTAAGTTGTACTTGTTTTATTCTGAAATGTTTAAAAATTCTCAAGAGTCGGGACCATGTGTCCCCTGCATGCAAACCAATTTTAGCAAATTTAAAAATCGACTGAAAAATCAGATCATATATATGAGCAGTATCTGCCTCACATTTCCTCGACCAAAAAAAACTATCCCCTGCCACCTTGAATTCGACAGTGTAAGTTATGGAACGCCTCAACTGCCTTATGTGAATAAACTTCATTATATGATTATACTTTAACATTACGTGATGGTACTTTAACATTACGTGATGATACTTCGACATTACGTGATGGTACTTTAACATTACGTGATGGTACTTCAACATTATCTGATGATACTTTGACATTACGTGATGGTACTTTAACATTATGTGATGGTACTTTAACATTACGTGATGGTACTTTAGGTAGCAGGGGACAGTTTTTTTGATGCATGAAATTGTGGGAAGGGGGTTCCCCCATTAACCGCTGTGTTGCGGGAAATTCATAATTTGCACCTGGCCCAAAATGACTTGTAACTACATGTTGGAAGGGCATTAAGGTTAGAAATTCACCCAAAATAACACCCATATCTTTTTCTGGTAAGATTAAACGTCTATTTGGCCCCCCTGTGTACTGTCAAAATTTTACTCATTTTGCCCCATTTAGACCCCACCCTACCGCGCTCCCTGCAGAGAGATGACCCCCGGGACAGGGTGCCATCTGTAGTCTAACATGTCCCCTCCCTGCCAGTCTGTACCGCCCCACCTCCCATCCATGTCATTTTTACACTATTTCACTTACCGTCTGCCCTACTTTCTTCTTACATGAAAAGTGAGCACACCTGTCAACAGCCGCCGTTTCGCATCTGACTCCCAAGCACCCCCTTATAACACTATGGGACCTACATGCTTTACATCAAAATACAGGAATGACTCCCAGCTAACATGAAATTATCACCTATAATCATTTCACTAATTTTCATAGTACATACAGGCCTTCAAATACAGTTACACTCATTTTTACTAAAATATTGACGGGTACTTTATGCGAAACTGTCCCTTGCTACCTTTAACTTTGAGTGAACCTCCTTAAATAGGGGTGAAACTGCCTTAAAGGCTACCCAGGCCTATTATGAAGTAAACTTGACAAAATCTTGAAGATAGGTACTATGGAGAATGAAATATGCCAGTGGAACTAAACATGTACATTTTGAATAAAAAAGCTCTTTCCGAGAAAGTATGAGTTGTCATTTGTTAAGGGTCAAAACTACAAAAGCACGAAAAGACCGAAGACGATTAACAAATAGTGAAATACTACAGAGCCTATAGATACTATATCAACAGATTTTTCCCAACTCTGACTTATTGCACCCAGGTGAAACACTTACATATTACCAGAAAATGTCTGTAATTTTGAATTTTCCCTACATTTTTAGTAAATCAAATACAATTAAACACATAAAAACATCTTTCAATACTGAAATTTGATACAAAGGATCTCCAATTAGCCTACACAGGTCACATATCCCCTCAATGACTGTTTATCTAAGCTCAGCAAGTGATAATGTGCAGTTAGTCTTAAATCCAGGGGGAGATAATCTGAAGACATGATCTGTGACCACCACTGACAGAATCCATCAATTCACCCCTTATAATCCTAACAAAGCCTCATAAGAAGGAAAATTCTTTATCAGATAACAGTTACACTCTTAATTTAAACAAACACATTAGTGATAAAAGGATGGGGATACACCAAGTGCTGCAACTGCATGTAGCAGGTACCCAAAGGCAGGCCACATTCAAACATGCCCCGCTCCAAGAGAACCCAATACAGAATAAACCATGGAAAACGCAAAGGGTATTTCCAAAAGGGTCATCCCTATTTCAGTTCAAAAGTGGTACCTGTTGACGGTTGCCATGACGACGACATAGGAGATGCTGGTGACAGTCCCCGGTCAGTCTTGGCCAGTGACCAGTGGATGCGTCCACCCCAAGATGCCTATCGAGATGCCATTTCATCTATGTCCTCTTCTTCGTACGATCAGTTCAGTGCAGTTCTGCCATCCCGACTCCGTCCTGTTAAGCCTACAACAATCCAGAGTGCAAATGAGGACCAGTCTGACGGAGAAAACATTATAGTCAATGTACATTCGCTGACTACGCTACTGCAAGAAACAACAGTCCACCATTATTGCGGTAGCCCTAAAATGAATTTTACCATTTCTAAGAGACAAGGACTCTGCATAACAGGCCAATCCAAGTGTCTTACCTGTCGGTTCCGCTCAAGTGAGGTGCAGCTGTACAAAACACACAAGAAATCTAGAGGACCGGAGACTGGAACCCTGAACGAGGCCCTGCTACTCGGCTGCCTAAAAACAAAGGTTGGAGTTTCAGACACCAGCTTCATTCTCAGCTGCCTTAATGTTAAGGCACCTGATACAAGGGGAATGCAGCGAAAACTGAACTCACTCTGCGACCGAGTGGAAGAAATAAACACAGAGAGCATGCAAGACAACCAACGTTACGTGAGAAGAGTGAACCGCTTGGCAGGGAGGAAGGAGACGGAAGTGGACTTGGAGACGGACACGTCGTATAACAACAGACCACAGGCCGGCTTCGAGGCTGGGACTCAGAGCTTCTCACCCCTTGTAGAAAACAACACTCCCCGGAAGCTGGTGCTGGTGCTACAGACTGCCAACAAGCTCTGCAGTAAAAGATCCTGTGACCACCGGAACTGCAAGAAAAATTACGAAAATGATGAAACCATTGCATCAAGTGAAGCAACCCTGGTGAGGAGAAACTTAGATTCCCTGCGCGAGGAGAACATTCTAACCGTCAGATCAGTGACCAGCGACTCCTCTGCCCAACTAGATAAGACACTCAGAGACTATTCAGCAGCGACTGGCACTGAAATCATACAGTACAAGTGCTTCATTCATAAGCTAAGGAATCTACAAAAAAACATCAGGAGCATAAAGCTAAAGTCACCCCTCCCGCCCGGCAGCAACAGAGATGCTTTCATTCAGAGACTGGCAACATGCGTGCGCGCACGAGTTCGATATGAACTCGTGCACATACGAAAACTGTGCAAGTCTGATGAACTTTTCATACAGAAGGCTGAGCGGGCCATATCCAACATTCTGCCATGCTTTTCCGGAGTCCATGACCACTGTCGCAGAATGTCATTTACATGCAATGCCCACCTACCTTCTTACAGCGCCAAATTCCTACCTTATGGAAGGCACCTGGACCTGGAACCTGAAGACATTTCCAGCATACAGAGGGTCATCAATAAACAAATACTGGGCCAAAACTTACCAAAAATCTGCAGACTGTCAACCACTAATAAGTGCGAGAGTCTCCATCAGACAGTGTTCACCTACGCACCGAAGAATACCACCTGGGCCAGAAACTTCACTGCACTGTGTCACTCCGCAGTTCATACCTCTACTCACGGCACCGGGTCTTCATCATCTCTCATTGCCAACAAGGTCGGTGTGCGCTGGGACCATGCAGGACCATTCCACCGGAAGATGAGCCAGCTCGATCGCCTGAGGCAGTACCACAGCCTACGAAAGAAAACAATGAAATACAAGACAACTCGACACTTTGGGAGGAAGAAGAAAATGAACCGAAAACTCCGAGAACTCTCCCTCTACAATAACGAAAGAAACAACAGGGCAAATGAGCATGCGTGAGGAATGAACAACTAAACCCTAACAATAACAACATACTACCTTATGGAAACAGACACTGCGGATATGGTTCATGACCCGTGCATCTCCTTAATGACTTACATGTTTTCCGTGAATTGTTTACAGACTGCGGCTCAAGAGACAAATGCTGTGTGTTAACACAAATTTTACAGTGACAGAGATGTGATACATGTAAATTTTTGTCAACATGATGTCCTTGTATAAAAAAATAAAATCTGTGTACCAATACTTTTTGTTGTTTACCATTAATAATGGGGCGAAAAACCCCATACCCTGACTCATTCAGGCTGCCTAACCAAAAATGACAAAAATTGGTCCTATTGACCTTTCTTTCTATTTTTGAAATGAATTGAGCTTTCTGCTCTTCTGTGATATTAATTTCATAAGTTGCAGACATATTGAATCAGAGATGCAGGGGTAAAAACCTAATATGGTCAAGTACCTGTAATTAACAACAAGGAAAGATCAATGGGCCATTTTCATTAATAATTTCATTAATTATTTGATTAATTAACTAATTAATTAATTAATTAACTAAATGAAGTAATGGGGCAGCAAATGCAATAAAAAGATTGTTACCAAGAGCCCCCAGTGTCTGCAGGTTCAGCCATTTTGCTATTCACCAGGCTTAATAATCACTGCCTATTCCTAGCCAAATATTAGAGTTATCTTTCCTTGGCTACCAAGTCAAAAATGAGTGTAAACAGATACAACAGAGGACAAAATCTGGCCAATTTGAACTGACGGCATATTATGCAACTCAGATATGTCACTGAAACTAGTTTTGGGGGAATTCATAATTTTGGCCTATGCTTGAAGGTAGCAGGGGACAGTTTTTTTGATGCATGAAATTGTGGGAAGGGGGTTCCCCCATTAACCGCTGTGTTGCGGGAAATTCATAATTTGCACCTGGCCCAAAATGACTTGTAACTACATGTTGGACTTAAGGAAGGGCATTAAGGTTAGAAATTCACCCAAAATAACACCCATATCTTTTTCTGGTAAGATTAAACGTCTATTTGGCCCCCCTGTGTACTGTCAAAATTTTACTCATTTTGCCCCATTTAGACCCCACCCTACCGCGCTCCCTGCAGAGAGATGACCCCCGGGACAGGGTGCCATCTGTAGTCTAACATGTCCCCTCCCTGCCAGTCTGTACCGCCCCACCTCCCATCCATGTCATTTTTACACTATTTCACTTACCGTCTGCCCTACTTTCTTCTTACATGAAAAGTGAGCACACCTGTCAACAGCCGCCGTTTCGCATCTGACTCCCAAGCACCCCCTTATAACACTATGGGACCTACATGCTTTACATCAAAATACAGGAATGACTCCCAGCTAACATGAAATTATCACCTATAATCATTTCACTAATTTTCATAGTACATACAGGCCTTCAAATACAGTTACACTCATTTTTACTAAAATATTGAAACTGTCCCTTGCTACCTTAACATTCTTCATTATATGATGCTACTTTACTATGCGATGGTTCTAAAAATAGGGAAGCGTCGCCTCGGGATCGAAATACATGTACGCTAAAACTGTAGACACCTGGATGCCTATAAAGTTTTTTTAACACTGGGCTGATTCTCTGTTTCAGAGATTGATCAGATAGGACTAAGGTCCACTGAGACTAGTTTAGATCAACAAATACTACTGTTTGATTGAGTGTTGCTTTAAACTTTTAAAAGGGTCATTTTAAATTTTAAAGAATGGCTGCTTGGTGAAACCATTTGGGCTCCCCATCAGCACATGAAAATCAGGGGGTACGAAAAGTCCCCCAGGGGATTTTTGGTTCAAAAATGTGCATTCAGAACCCAATCATTTGGTCAGAGCGGACTGCTAAAAAATTTAATAGCACCTAAACAAAGAATTCTGTCATTTATGTTAGATTGGACGTATGGGGATTGACGGGCTCTCCCTGTGTAGGAGTGGGCAATGTAACAATGTAACAGGCACGTAGCATCCGCCCCCCCCCCCTCATTGCTGTTGAATCTGATTTTAACAGTAACTGTACTGTTGAATAAATCAGTGCTTACACAGGCACGTAGCATCGTTTTTGAAAGAAAGGGGGAGGGCAGACTCATCCTAAAAATCTTGACAAGCAAAAAAAAAAAAAAAAACAGAAAAAACACAACTTCCCAAAATCATGAAAATCCTAAGGATCCTAAGGGGGGAGGCTGATGCTACGTGCCTGTTACATTGCCCACTCCTACACAGGGAGAGCCCGTCAATCCCGATAAGTCCAATCTCTAACATGAATTACAGAAGTCTTTGTTTAGGTGCTATTAAAATTTTTAGCAGTCCACTCTGACCAAGCGCCAAATGATTGGGTTCACATTTTTGGACCAAAAATCCCCATGGGGGACTTTTCGTACCCCCTGATTTTTATGCGCTGATGGGGAGCCCAAATGGTTTCACCAAGCAGCCATTCTTTAAAATTTAAAATGACCCTTTTAAAAGTTTAAGGCAACACTTAATCAAACAAAAGTATTTGTTGATCTAAACTAGTCTCAGTGGACCTTAGTCCTATTTGATCAATTTCTGAAACAGAGAATCAGCCCAGTGTTAAAATTTTTTTTACAGGCATCCACGTGTTTAGAGATTTGGC
Organism: Magallana ariakensis; assembly: GCA_020458035.1. Taxonomy (NCBI): domain Eukaryota; kingdom Metazoa; phylum Mollusca; class Bivalvia; order Ostreida; family Ostreidae; genus Magallana; species Magallana ariakensis. The sequence continues at coordinate 4,446,152 of CM035820.1, read as the reverse complement.
GTACATGTATTTCGATCCCGATGCGACGCTTCCCTATTTTTAGAACCACCGCATAGTAAAGTAGCATCATATAATGAAGAATGTTAAAGTACCATCACGTAATGTTAAAGTAGCATCACGTAATGTTAAAGTACCATCACGCAATGTCAAAGTACCATCACGTTATGTTAAAGTACCATCACGTAATGTCGAAGTATCATCACGTAATGTTAAAGTACCATCACATAATGAAGTTTATTCACATAAGGCAGTTGAGGCGTTCCATAGTAAGTGTTTTCACTCTTGAAATTATGTACTGTTAATCTTCTAGTGGTGTAATTTACCCCTGTCTTTATTGTCAACTATGCTTAGTTTTGCATATTCTTATTATCGATGGATTTTAGTTTACCATGTGCTTGAAGTATGGTGCGCCATTTTGTCGACAAACATTACATTTTGAACTTGATAATTACGTACTGTCAGTTTGATAAATTTACCCCTGTCTTTATTGTCAACTATGCTTAGTTTTGCATATTCTTATTATCGATGGATTTTAGTTTACCATTTGCTTGAAGTATGGTGCGCCATTTTGTCGACAAACATTACATTTTGAACTTGATAATTACGTACTGTCAGTTTGATAAAGTCAATTGATTACTGTTTTAACTCATTATTTTCTAATCAATTATTGAATTTCTATTCAGTATATATTAAAAACATGTTGCATTACTTAAAGCTATGTGAAAAGTTGATGAATTGTTTTTTTCTATGGAAACCAATACCTGTCATTTATAGTTACAGCTTTTTATCGCATCGCGGTTATCTGTCAATTTAAATTTATAATGCTTACGTAATGTCACATTATGCACGAGAATACTTTATGATCTGAAATCTCTGTTTTAAAGTTCGCACATGTATATATGTTTGGCGTGCCATAAGTGTAATCAGTTGTCGATTGTTATTCAAGACTGTATGTTGATCTAGCGTTGGTGTGTGATTTGTGCTTTGAATTAATTTGTTTTTAAATGTATATTTTAGTTTCCATCGACGATGAGAAAGATCTGTGAGCAGTCTTATTGACCAATAAATACATTTCCGAATATTTTGTTTTATTATACTTTCATGTTAAATACTGCGATAAGACTGCACTAATAAGTATAAAATTCACAAACGGAATGATGTGACACATGATTAAAACGCATTTAATTACATATTAATGATAATCTGTCTCTCGTTGTATCATAGACACGAACATTCAGTGACATGCAATCCATAAAATGTGCACATTAAATTTTTAATATATAAAGCATGTAAATGTATCTTTAGGCATGATCAATGGCAGTTAATCTCTATTATAAAACTGATTGCACGAACAAAGCCCTGATATTGGATCAACAAGATGACTTAAAACAAAGAATGTAAAAGATTCCGTTCCGTTAAATACCAATATCCACACGGGTATTGGTATTCTGCCAAACGTAACGGAATCATGAGAAAATTATTAATAAGTTTGGTAACAACATTTCTTATATCATTATCTATTTAAATGTATTACAAATAAAGCTATCAAATATTTTTTTTAAATAATATTATCCCTGCGAATATGTTTGGTATAATATAAAATTCTACTTGATGTAAACATTAGGCGTTGTTAGCTTGATAAACAAACTCGTTAATTCTCCAGTAGACTCCCGTAAAAATAGTTTGTTATAAATTGAGTAAATGCTGTCCTTATTAATTATGATATTTTTCATATTATAAAAATTTGAAAGATTCCGTTCCGTTCCGTTAAATACCAATATCCACACGGGTAATGGTATTTTGCGGAACGGAACGGAATCATGAAAAAAATTATTAATAAGTGTGTTGACAACATTTCTTATATCATTATCTATTTCAATGTATTACAAAAAAAGATATCATTCATTTTTCAAAATACTGTTATTCCTGCGAATATGTTTGGTATAATAAAATAGTCTTCTTGATGTAATCATTGGGCGTTGTTAGCTTGATAAACAAACTCGTTAATTCTCCCGTAAACTCCCGTAAAAATAGTTTGTTATAAATTGAGTAAATGCACTTCTTGTTATGATATTTTTCATTATATAAAAATTTTGAAAGATTCCGTTCCGTTCCGTTAAATACCAATATCCACACGGGTAATGGTATTTTGCGGAACGGAACGGAATCATGAGAAAATTATTTATAAGTGTGTTAACAACATTTCTTATATCATTATCTATTACAAATAGAGCTATCAATTTAAAAAAAAAAAAAATAAAATCCCTGCGAATAGGTTGGGAATAGTATAAAATTCTACTTGATGTATACATTGTGTATTCTTAGCTTAATAAACTGTTATTAAACAAACTCGTTAATTCTCCCATAAACTCTCGTAAAAAATAGTTTGTTATAAATTGAATAAATGCTGTCCTCGTTATGATATTTTTTCATATTATAAAAATTTTGAAAGATTCCGTTCCGTTCCGTTAAATACCAATATCCACACGGGTAATGGTATTTTGCGGAACGGAACGGAATCAGAAGAAAATTATTCAGAAGTAAGGTAAGTATTGAATATTTAACTTTTTTCTTGCGAATGTGCTTTGTATAGTTTAGAATTCTTCTTAAATGGGATATACATTGTGTTTTTGCTGGCTTAATTAACTAACTTGTAAGATCACCAGTGTAAATAACATATAATGGATTATAAATGAAATTAAAGTTGACGTACACAACACAAGCACACAAACACCGGAATGTTATGCACATACGCAAGATGTTTGAATGGATGAAATGGTTTAGTTTGCTTCATATATCCCAAAAGAACATAGAAATAAACAAACGGCGAGTAGTTGTTATTATATATTTCATATTTTAAAAAGTGTGAAAGATTCCGTTCCGTTCCGTTAAATACCATTATCCACACGGGTATTGGTATTTTGCGGAACGGAACGGAATCACAAGAAAAATATTTATAAGTATGGTAACATCATTTGTTATATCATCATTCATTCTAATTCATTTCAAATAAGCTATCAAAAATTTGTATCGACGTTATCCCTGCGCTGCGAATGCGATTTGTATAATATGAATTCTACTTGATAAATGCATTGTGTTTTTGCAAGCTTGATTAACAAACTAGTTAGTTCTGCCCTGGAAATAATATGAAATGGATCAAAAAGTGAAATAAGAGTTGTCGTTGTACACAACACACGCACACAAACGCTGAAATTAATAATCAGCACACATATAAGATGACTGAATTAATCTGATAGTTTCTTAAGAATCTGGGGGGGGGGATAAGGAACGGCGAGTAGTTGTTATGATATTTTGCCATCGTTTAAAAATTTTGAAAGATTCCGTTCCGTTAAATACCAATATCCACACGGGTAATGGTATTTTGCGGAACGGAACGGAACCAGAAGAAAATTATTTAGAAGTAAGGTAAGTAACAAATATTTAACTTTTTCCTTGCAAATGTGCTCAGTATATTTTAGAATTCTAAGTAATATGGGATATACATTGTGTTTTTGCTATCTTGATGAACAAACTAGTAATATCACCCGTATAAATAATATGGTATCGATTATAAATGAAATAAAAGTTATCGTTGTACACATCACAGGGATGATATGCATTTACACAATATGTTTGAATGAATGAAATGGTTTGTTAGTTTGCTTCATTTGTCCCATAAGAACATAAAAATAAACAAACGGCGAGTAGTTGTTACTATATATTTCATATTTTAAAAAGTTTGAAAGATTCCGTTCCGTTCCGTTAAATACCATTATCCACACGGGTATTGGTATTTTGCGGAACGGAACGGAATCACAAGAAAAATATTTATAAGTATGGTAACATCATTTGTTATATCATCATTCATTCTAATTCATTTTAAATAAGCTATCAAAAATTAATATTGAAGTTATCCCTGCGCTGTGAATGCGCTTTGTATAATATGAATTCTACTTGATAAATGCATTGTGTTTTTGCAAGCTTGATTATCAAACTAGTTAGTTCTGCCCTGGAAATAATATGAAATGGATCAAACAGTGAAATAAGAGTTGTCGTTGTACACAACACACGCACACAAACGCTGAAATTAATAATCAGCACATACACAAGATGACTGAATTAATCTGATAGTTTGCTTCGTTTCTATACTACTATATTAAAATAATAGACTCGAATTTTTGGGCTTTAATACCGAGAAATCGGAGGAGTACTGTCTTTTGTTTTATATATTTTAAACATCATTGGTACTTAAAGATTACCAATTTGTTTATATTTTTTCTCAATCAAGCTTCGCTAATTATTAATCAACGAAAATTCCTTTTAAAAATCCGGAAATCATCTGGATTTTTTGGATTTTACAATCTTGCGCATGCTCATTACATTCACGCTAAATCACGGGAGGCTCTTTAGTTTATGTTTCTACAATATCACATTTGCATGGATAAACTCAGAAACGATAATACAAATACGTGTAAATTTTCATTGAAAGTTTGCTACATGTTTATATTCTGTTAATCAAAGAAAATACGGGAGATAACTCTAACTCAGTGCTTTTGATATGAAAAATCCCGAGAGTTCCGAATGTCTACATGGTGTGTATTTGAAGCGAGTAAAGAACGTTGGTGAAAAAGTGTTGAATTCTTCATTAATATGAATTATATTTTGAGATGAAATGTATTTACAGCCTCAAAATGGTTTGTTATGAATAATTTGACTGTTATTTTTAATAAAGCTTCATTAATTTTCTCAAAATCGAAGCGATTCTGCAGTTTTTTGCTACATTACGGGTATATGGGGGGCATTTTAACTGTGGTGTAGGCCTGTCCCGAGACAAAGTTAGAATATTCTATTAGAATAATAGTAGATTATTCCGATATCATATGCAATGTCAACCCGTGCACGCACGGGTCAAAGTCTAGTATCTCTTAAGAATCTGGGGGGAAAAAATAAGGAACGGCGAGTAGTTAATTGTTATGATGTTTTGCCATCATTTAAAAAGTTTGAAAGATTCCGTTCCGTTCCGTTAAATACCAATATCCACACGGGTAATGGTATTTTGCGGAACGGAACGGAACCAGAAGAAAATTATTCAGAAGTAAGGTAAGTAATGAATATTTAACTTTTTCCTTGCGAATAAGCTCAGTATTTTTTAGAATTCTAAGTAATATGGGATATACATTGTGTTTTTGCTAGCTTGATGAACAAACTAGTAATATCACACGTGTAAATAATAAAGTATCGATTATAAATGAAATAAAAGTTATCGTTGTACACATCACAGGGATAATATACACATAAGCAATATGTTTGAATGGATGAAATGGTTTGTTAGTTTGCTTCATTTGTCCCACAAGAACTTAGAAATAAACAAACGGCGAGTAGTTGTTACTATATATTTCATATTTTAAAAAGTTTGAAAGATTCCGTTCCGTTCCGTTAAATACCAATATCCACACGGGTAATGGTATTTTGCGGAACGGAACGGAATTATAAGAAAATTATTTATAAGTTTGGTAACAAAATTTGTGTTTTATCACCATGCATTCTAATTTATTTGAAATAAGACTATTAAGTATTTTTCTCGATGTTATCCCTGCGCTGCGAATAAGCTTGGTATAGTATGAATTCTACTTAAAATAAGCACTGTGTTTTTTGCTAGCTTAATAAACCACGCAACTAATTAGTTCTGCCGTGACAATAATATAAAATGGATGAAAAAATGAAATAAGAGTTGTCGTTGTATACAATACACGCACACAAACGCGGAAATTAATACTCAGTACACTGTCATACACAAGATGACTGAATTGATTTGTTAGCTTGCGTCATTCATCTCTAATGAATCTGGGGGGGGGGGGATTCAAGGAACGGCGAGTTTTTGTTATGATAATTTCCATTATTTAAAAAGATTGAAAGATTCCGTTCCGTTCCGTTAAATACCAATATCCACACGGGTAATGGTATTTTGCGGAACGGAACGGAATCAGAAGAAATCTATTCAGAAGAAAGAATACTTAGGTTAATTCCATCGATGTTAGACATACAGATTTATTGCGTTTGGTTTTAATCTCAACTTTATATGTACATTGTCAATCTAACATCCTAAAACAACTAGTGACTTTAGGTTTTCTCGGGAAAAAAGTGTGTAATGACTTTTAGAGCAACGAGTAGCATATTTCATGTAATGCACAGTCCATTCAAACATCAAAATTTGAAAAATAATCTTCCATTTACGATAGGTTAAATTCACAGGCACCTGACGTTATATATTTTTCTCATAATGAAAATAAATACCCTATATCTAATAATACACAAGGTACCCATCCCCGCCATCTTGGATTTATTTAAAACTGTCACATCAGCTCGAAGTTTTGCTTGAAACTCATCGGTAAAATTATTTTGCGAGCCTCTCCGTCTCCCGATCGGCCATTCAACATCTAAGCTTACAACCAATTCAACCAAAACGGTGCATTACACTTGTCATTAATAAAATTCACCCCTCAGTCTGCATCTACTGCCTTAGATATGCGACAAAAGGCTAAAGGGTGGACGGAAGTTGACTTAAATTGCGTCCTACTTTGGGTAATCCCTTCCAAATATAGCACTGATACGAATATTCAAAAGGCGTCAATTTTGAATTCGATCAACATACAAGTTAAAACTAAGAAAAGGGATACTATAAATAGTCAATTATAACTTTTGTTACACAAAGTTTATATAAACATGTTTATAAATGCATATATTTTGAAATATTGAAACAAACACTCGGTGCAGGGAAATCTCATTTACATATAGGTGACAACTTCCGTCCACCCTTTAGACATTTATCGCAAATCCAAGGCAGTAGATGCAGATCGAGTGGGGATTTTTATTAATGACAGGTGTAATGCACCGTTTTGATTGAATTGACTGTAAGCTTAGATGTTGAATGACCGATCGAGAGATGGGGATGATCGCAAAATAATTTTACCGATGAGTTTCAAGCAAAACTTCCAGCTGATGTGACAGCTTAAAAAAATCCAAGATGGCGGGGATTGGTACCTTGTGTATTATTAGACATAGGGTATTTATTTTTATTATGAGAAAAATATATAACGTCAGGTGCCTGTGGTTAAATTGAAATAATGGCGTTTTTTTTTTTTAAAATTTGTTTCCCTGTTGGGGGCCTCTTAACTGGTTCCGTTCCGTTCCGTTCCGCAAAGTACCAATAGCCATTCAGTCGTACATGCTTGAGCCACCAGTACGGGTAAAAAACGATGTTATACTGGAAGAAGTAACGATAAACTCGGCAATAACGATCAAATTGATCGACGTGTAAACATGGTAAACACAACTTAGTAAGGAATTAAGCTTTTAAAAAATCGGTTACAGGTGTTTATTTTATTAAAATCTACAATAATTTTGTTTTTGGGCATTCTTTACGACTCGGAATGTTCATTGTTGTAAAACAGTGGTGCATTAGAAGTTTGTTTCTTTGGCCGTAACTGGTCACTGTGACAACTTTCTAAGGTTCTTTACTTCATATTACACTGTATATATATAAATATATATAGCAGGAAAAAACGTTTTCCTTAATTATTGTTTTTTCTGTAAGATCCCATTGCTCCGTTTTTTTTATCTATTTACGTAAAAATGTATATCAACAAACTTTGTCTATTTCTCGCGTAAACATTCAATATCAACAATTCCTTGACTTCTCCCACAAGAAATAAAACTCACAGAAATCTCACATACCGTACTTATGATTTCTGCAGAGGTGAGCTATAATGAAGAAATCATTTATACAAAACGCACGCATACATGTATGTATAATTTAACAATATCAATAAGAAAACAGCTAATGAAGCGAGGCGTTCTCCAAAATGGCGTCCTCTCTTGTTATTTTCCTCCGATGAACTTGCGTTTTGTACACAGGCCTCTGTTCATAAACTTCTATTTTTCTCTTTGAAAAATAAATACGATTTGTTTATGAAACTAATATCACAAAAATATACCATATAGTTAGTAATATATTTATTATATGTTTATTTATAAATCCTCTCGTCGACAGATAGGCCCCTGTTTGGTACATGATTTCCGCTTACTTTCGTAAGGAAAACTTAAAAAAAAAACCAGTCCAAATCCCCATTTTCGACGGCTAGAACACCCGCAAGAGACGCAAAACACCATCATGTCCCGTTATCGGCAATTTCATAGGTGATAATTAGTTTAATTGTCGTTTAAATCTAATCCAATTACATAGACGGCTAACAGCACCTTCTCGCTCGAGGTCGCTTGTGACGTCACACATAATGGCGGGTAGATCGAGAGAGAAAATATGCATATCGCGACATTTGAATTTCATCGCCTTCAAACTAACGAATTAGCCAGATTATTTTGTGTAAACGATGATAAACTTCATTTTTAATGAGTATAGAATGATTTTATTTAAAAAATTCCGAAGATTGAAAAACATGCGATATGTCCTTTAAAAGAAAACTGAACAAAATATAGATCTAATTAATGAGAAAAAAAGGAATTAGAACATTTAAGAAATCATAGGCTTATAGGCAGTAGAGTGAGATCTAGAGCTAAATGGATGATGGAGAAAAACCTACAAATTATTTTCTAAATTTAGAAAACCGACATTATACGAACAAAATAATACCAAAACTAATAAAAGAGGAAGAAAATTTGAAAGAAATTACAAGTCAAAGGGAAATTTTAAATGAAATTGAAAGCTTTTATAAGAATTTATATAATTAAAATGATGAAACATTGACTATAATCTAAATGAAATGTTAACAAACATTGGAATAAAAACACTTAATGAAAAACAAAAAGACTCCTAAGAAGGTGAAATATCTTTTAATGAAGCTACATCAGTTTTAAAAATATGGCAAATAATAAGAGTCCAGGTAGTGATGGATTTACAACAGAATTCTATAAAGTTTTCTGGAATAAGATAGGACATTATGTGGTTCGATCTCTAAATTATTAGTACAAGGCTCGGGAATTCTCAGTCACACAGAAACAAGGAATTATTCCGAAACTCAATTATGAAAAAAAAAAAATTAAAGAAATCATCAATCAGTGGAACAAAAGACATACAACTCCTATTGGTAAGATTCCTTTGATCAAATCGCTTATCATATCGCAAATGAACCATTTGAGTATTTCACTATTTAATAACATTCACATTTCCTTTGGAAATCAAGAATACTCAAATGGTTGTCTAAAAATGATTGAAATCAATAATTACATCCAAGGTCTAAAGTCATCCTGGATTAAACGATTGATAAATAACCCAAATTCAAAATGGAATATTTTATTAAATAAATCAATTAATACAGACACAATGCTTAAAACTGGGTCAGACTACATATCCTCTATAACTAATTTAGTAAGAAACTCCTTTTGGAAGGATACATTTATTGCCTTCAAAAATGTTAAAGATAGAATGAAATTGCTTACATGGCAAGAATTTATTACACAACCCATATGGTATAATAAGAACATTATAATGGGGGGAAATCACTTTTCTTTATTGAATGGTATAAAAAGAATATTGTATATATCAATGATCTGCTTGATGAAAATGGGTCTTTTTTAAGTTTACAAGACGTTTGATGTCAAATCTAACTTCCTTACATATCTTGGCCTACAGAAATCTATTTTTATTAATAGTTTACATTATCATGGAATCCCCCAAAAAGATGATAACCCAAGACCCTTTATACCTTTCCATATTAAACTATTTTGCTCACCCCGAAAAGGATCTAGGATGATGTATAACATTCTAAACATGGAAAATGTTACATCTTTCAATAAATCAAAATGGGGATTATATTTTATGTTGTCAGATTTACAGTGGAAAACTAAACTACATACCAGTTACCTATTGCCAACACTAAAAGTATTAAATTACAATGGCTTTAATTTAGAATTAACTACCACATTTTAACAACCAATAAATATCTATTTAAAATAGGAAAGGAATGTTGTAAGTTATGTAACTTTTGTAAACTACACGATGAGACAATTTTTTATGTACTATGGGAGTGTCCTAATGTTCGAGAACTTATTCAGCTATTTTTTTAATATTGTCAAACAAAGAGAGTTGTAATTCCAAGAGATCCTTTAATATTTATATTCGGGCTACTCTGCTCTCTCTCTCTCTCTCTCTCTCTCTCTCTCTCTCTCTCTCTCTTCCAAGGAATAACATTGTTTTGAAGTAAATGTACATAAGGTTGTTGTAATCACTTTATTGTATACAAATGCATTTGATTGATCAATTTAAAAAAAAAAAAAATTAGGGAGACTTCACTTCTCCCTAACAGAAAAATAGGGAGAAGCTTGAGAAATCAGGGAGACTTCCATTTCTTAACAATAGCATAGTGCTAATAATGATATACATGGATTAAGTCTTTAATAATTTAGATTGGATTAGAAACAAGTCAATAAAAACTACGACAACTTCTAAAAATATTTAAAAACTTATCCAATTTGTTGAATTTAATTTATTTGATGTATTCATACATTTTATATATAAAATGTTTTACAATTGTGTTAGCTTAATGACATATAAAATCAGTCTTTGTACTTTGGTGTATTTTGGAGGTATTAGTTAAACCCTTTGACCCAATTACAACCGTTATGCAGAAGATCTTTTATTTTTGAAAATAACTATAAACAAGCTGTTTTATGATTATTTCAGCATTAATTTGGCAGTGTTATCAACTAATTACAAGTTACCAACTAATTATAATATAAACCCTAAAAGAAATAAAAATCGGTTGTAATTTTTATTGCACAGTATGTGGTTGCATCACCCGTATTTATATCCCCTAAAGATAAGACATTTTTTATTTAAAATCCTTTGGAATCTCAGCCTTCCACCTCTTCTTCAGCGTCTTTAGATGTGCCTGCAAGGAAGAAGGATGTACAAGATAATATAATTCTTAAATCATATTTTGATAGAAAGTACACGGGTCAATGAACTTTGTTGGATTATGATCAAATTCTCCGAGAAGGCCTTCAGGCTTCATGTGTTTTAAACCAAGTTCATGTCCATGTGAAACCATTTTTACCTTGCTATTTATTCCTATATCAATTTCTAAGCTGTGAAAATAGAGTGATGTCTTTTAGAAATCACATGTTATAATCATACCCCTACAAGCAATGTTTAGGTATGCGATTCAAGTCTAATCAAATCATGAACCGCAGGGGATACATGTTTAACGTAAAAATATCTGATAATAATTTCTAAAGAAAAATTGGAAAATATTTTTATATAGGATCTATTCTTACAGTGTCCAGATATTTTGTATAACACACTCCATAAAGCTGAATTATTAGGGCCCTGCTCTGCGGGCGACCTATAGTGATCAATCTGTCCGTCCATCCATCCTTCCGTCTGTCTGTCCGAGATCTCTTGTCCAGAGTATATCTTCATTTCTTTGCAAAATTGCGAGAATTGGCCTATATTTAGTGACGTCATAGATAAACAGCTATTGGACAATGATGTCTAATATCAAGACTATTGTGATAGACATCATCTGTATATTTTTTTATGAAGATTTGATTTTGATACGATTTTTATTTATTTTTTTTTTTAAATTGGGGGCAGATATATTCCACCATATCAGATGAAGTCCTTTCTAAGTTGTAGGTCAAGGTCAAAGCAAAATTCTTTTAAATGCTTTTCATCCTATTGTCCATTACTTGAGCGGGGCCCTTTGAGATGGTCACCATCTCAATGATGTCTAGTTGTGGATTTTACTGCTCAGATGAGCAATGTGGCCCATTGCTTTTTGTTTTGGGTTTTTTAAAATATGGATTCTGGTAAGAAAAAGAGGAAGCTACCATCCAAAGGCTAGAGGAAAGGAACCTTGTATTAGAGAATGAGAAACTGCAGAAAGAAATCGAGAAGCTGAAAGACGAGAGACAGCTCGTTGTGACCAAGAAATCTTACTATGACTTAAAATTCCAGATTCTATGTAATAATAACCCTAAGGTTGTAGCTAATATGTTGAAGAGCAATGAATGTTGAGAGTTTGTCCATAGAAATTTACGATAGGTAGGAGCTGTTATATCAGCACATTTCTGGTGCCTTATAAATACATTTTTACTAATTATTACTCACATATCCACTATCCATTTTTTAGAGTTCTCTCTCATGAAGCGCAATTATAACTTTGAGCTTTTCTGATAAAAAAAATTGTCCGTTGTGGTTGTTGTCATCGTTGTTGTTGTAATCTTTCAACAATTTCATCTTCTTCAGAACCACAAGGTCAATTTTAACCAAACTTTGCAAAAGACATCTTAAGGTGAAGGGGATTTCAGTTTATCAAAATAAAGGGTCATGTCCTCTTTCAGGGTTAGTCAATATAGAATTATTGATTTTTAAAATTTTTCTCCCAAACCATTTTGCCAAAAAAGCTGAAACTTGTCTTAAAGCACCCTCAGTTTGTGTAGATTTACGTATGTACTGTTCATAATCACAGGGGGTAGGGAAGGGCCACATTTCGGTTTTGAATTTTTATATAGGAGAGAAGAAAGAAATGTTTAAATATCTTCTTCTAATAACTGAAACAACAAAAGGGGCGTAATGTTTAACGTAAGAATATGTGAAGAAAAATTTGATTATCTTTATAAACAAGATCTACTCTAGTAAATTATTCGGGTATTTTGTATTTGATCCCATAAAGCTGATTTGATCAAAGTGATAGCTATTTATATTGCCCAGGTGAGCAATGTGGCCTCTGGGCCTTTTGTTAATATTTACATTTACTATCTAAAATATATTATGCCACTCTTAGCATTGGATGATATTAAAGCTAATGAGTCATTTTTGGGAGTTGATTTTGATCAACTCTCCTATGCAGTTACTCTGGCAAACCGAAAGTGAAACAGTGTTTGGACCTAAGCAAAAATCATCACCGCTGACAAGACTTATAGTACTTTTAAATACTTGAAAATAATCGATAAATTCGATGTAATGTATTCAGAAGCATTGTTTTTAAGGGAACTTGTTTATCAATACCTTGAAAATAGTCAGATTTTAAATGGTACAAACAATTTAGATATTTTTGTAGCCGTATGTATTCCTACACCAGAGTTCAATATTGCTTTTGAGTTTGGTGGCGTTACTTCTATTTTTAAATATTACACAACATGATGTTGGGTTTTCCGTCTATAGCTCGGAATTCTTGTCGGAAAAGCCCGATAATTCATATTGTAAAAAAAATGTGCTTAATTATTCAAATATATCTAAGAAACTACTTGCCATACGAAATTATACATATCTTTGATTTTAAAATGAATAATAATCAATAAAATCAACTCGCGTCAGTACTTCAGTACTTTGATTTTTTTTAAGTCAATGTTCACTAAAGAATGTTATTTGATACAATTGTGATACTTTTGTGATACTTTTAGCAATACAAGTATTCAAGTTTATACTAGCATGATTTATTTACTGTAGTTTGTTATACTAGTAAGAATTATATGAAAGTTGTACTGAAAGATATACATGTATAATTATTGTTTCTTCTTTAATTGTTTGAAAATGATATTATTTGAGGAAGTTGAGATGATGCATTAATGACTTTAACTGTTTGAGTTGTTGAAATATGTACTTCTTTACCTAATTACAATGCATTTACATTTAAGTGAATATTAATTAAATTGATTATATATTTGCACTTAAGCTGGTTAAATGGCGGATCTACATGACTGTGTATATACGCAAGTTGTTTTATCTGATCGTTTGCAACTCCATTAAATGTTATCATCAATGATTTTTTTTAGCTACAATTGTTGTATTTATTTGTAGTCAGTGAAATACCCAAGTAATTCATTAATCAATTCACCATTTTAGTAATATGTATAAGGTACGTAAAATAGTAAACTGCACTGTGATTTTATAATTGAAATTCTAAGATATTGACGTTTTATGGAAACGTACTCACAAGAAGTATGTGTCTCTGACATTGTTCCTCACAGTGCGCGTCCGACAGCGTCTTCTGGGACCCTAACCTGAACGTCCACTGCCACATCATTTGCACTCATCAAGTCTGTTTCTCTCAGAATGTCCCTCCGTTGTTTCCCTATATTCGCATTCTAATAGTGAATGGCACGCTCTGTCTGGCTTGGTCCGAAGGCCACAGTGAAGGGCATGGAACCTCTTTTCAGAAAGCCGAATGTTTGCTCAATTGTGACCCTAAAATCTAAATGATAGACTTACATGTAGCAATAAATAAGATTTTTTAAGTGATTGCATGTATGTGTCTGTATAGAGGTAACAATAATTTAATTACATACGCAAGCATTGTTGCTGATTTTTAGAAAATATTAGGTGTATCTGCAATTGATTGTTGTAAGTTTTCAATTTATTTACAAAGTTTATGTTTCTCTGCCTCTTTGGTTTTGAGGTAGAAAAACATTATGCAATAGGTAAACTTGTTCTGCAAAGTGCTGCGTTATAGCGTCTGTTCCCAAGGGACTTCTGCTATATACGGGGTCAAGAGATATGGTTTCAGGCCGTATCTAGAATCTCCTAGTAGAAAGCCTGATAGATGCCCTAAATATCAATATAATTAAAATAATTAATGACATGTTTTCAATTTTTCAGTTTGTACTTCGTGAAATATCTGACGCAGGGTGTATCAAGAATTAACAAATACAAGCCATCTTTATTATAGAATTTCCACATGCTTTCTTCCATAAGTGTGCATAAGTTGGATTCCTTGAAAATCCGAGAATCGTGCACACTGCCAGGCCACTTTGCGACAACATTCAACCCTCTAAACTGAGGATCTCTTTATCTGCCCTTGTGATACCGGTAATTAAAGAACATTTGACTTAATTAAAAAATAAATAACACTAAATATTTAAGAAACAAATGAAATGAAACACGGTAAATTATGACAAGTCGTTTGATCCACCACTAATATTCTTGACAAGATCTATATATAATGGAGAATAATACTTTCGCGGATCCATAAATTTTTCCCATAAGGGAGGGGGTCCTTTGGATAAATTTGTCTGCCATGGGGGTCCGAGACCTATTTACGTGTATGGTGTACTTCTTGTGAATTTAATAAGTTTGAATTGATCGGACCCCCTCCCCCACTCTAGATCCGCGCATGCATTGCAGTTACCTTTATTCATGTTATTATTTGCTTCAGTCTTGTATAATGTAATGCTGTTGTATGTAGTGATTTTTATTGAATATTTTTTTTTTGTATGAGCAGTGTGATACAAATGTGTAATTGTGGTCTTGGTGCGATCGGGTTCAGGATTCATTATAGAAAGTTTAAGGTCATGGTCAGATATACAGACAACTTTCTTACCGGCAATCTTGTGAAACGCCGCTTTGATGTTTACGAGCTCCTCTCTGGAAGGAAGGTAGATGAATATTTTGGCCATTCTACATAGCAATTCTGTAACCTGTCTCCCTGCCCTGCCAGCTGTGCTCTTTGACACGCTTAAAGTATCGCCAATTGTTATGTAGAATGACCCTGTGGCGAAAAATCTCAACGAAACCAATATGTGAGCGAGTCACTTACGTATTTTTATAATATTGGAATGTATTCCGGATTTCGTCCTATTTCTGTAGTTCCGGTTTTGTTTTCTATTGTACGCCGGAAAAGCGGAAAAAAGAACGCTGGCACCACCATTGTTAGTACATCTTCAGCATATATATTTGATAAATTCATATGTAATACATTACATGTTGTTTAGCTATAATTATCGTTATTCATACATAATTTACTGCATCACTATTTTTATATATCTAATCTGTCAATGTAAACATGCAGTCTTTATTCACGGTCGATCACGGGTGCATAGCAGTATTACAGTCGTGTTATTTTCTCGCGTTTATGGTCAGAATCTTTGAAGTGTGGTACAGTTATTACATAAATTTGTAGAGTAGGTTTATTCTGATTTGTGTATCAATTGCATGTTGTTACTTTAATACGTATTTTGCATATTTGCGCTCATTTGACCTAGTTTTAGGTACCCTTATCCTCAAAATGTATTTGAAGGCATCAGTGTTCACAATTTAATTTGTAATGTGATATTTTGTACATATGTGTGCACGTCATTAGGTTACCCATCATTTGTGCAAATGTATGGAACATAGATCTAGTCATAATGTTTTGATTAAGTAAACTTCATGTAAAAGATCAGGTTTAGGATGTTGTTCCACCTATGTATCTTTTGATCTACCAGAACATGTATAGTGCTGTTAATACAGTCATGTAAATGCAATGTAATGTTGTAATGAGTAGGTTCAATTAGACAGGTGATGGCCGTTTATTTTAGTTGCGCACTTGACAAGAACTTCTTACCTGAAATTTGTTTATTGTACAATTTATCACCTAATTGTGTTCATTTATGAAGGTATATGTACCTTGTATATAGCTATATCACTTACTGTGTTCTTGTTTATATTGCAGATATTGCAGATTATTTCCCTGCCACCTTTTTTATTTGATCAATAGATATGGAAACGTCTTTTGAGTCTACTTGGTCACAAACACTTGATAAAGGGGAGTGAGGGGGTTGTTCCTTCTGCTAGGAAACTGAAGGTCGTCTTTGAGCAAATCAACAGTAAAAAATATTGTGGCGGGGAAAAAACGATATCTTTCGAAAATTTCGTTCTCAGTTCCAACTCAGTTCCAAGACCTTCCAATGGATTAGATCTGTATTGGATCTGCCTAGGAACGTCAATATTTAGTCGACGTCGACGTTGCAGACGTCTTCTGACGGCTATTTTTGGTGAGTGAATTCACGTGAGATTTTATTTGAGGTTACTATTTACCAGTCTGAAGATTTTCTGAGAAATCTCAATTTTTGTTTCTCATTTGAGTGAAAAAAAAAAATTCGTGGCATGCACGTTTGAAAAAAATCTGAGATTTGAGAAAAATCTCAAAGACAAGTTTGAGTTTAAGAAAACAAATTATTTGGTGGCACAGTTTGGTGAGAAAAAGTCAAATTTTCTGAGAAATCTCAGATTTGAGAAAATCTCAGCGTTCGTGGCCCCGAAGCCAAATCCCGGACACCGTATCTCGGATTTCCCTTTACGAAATCTTTTCAAAATATCATACACTATTGTCCTAGGTATGTTTGTTATTTCACACAGTTTTTGTGCTGAATTGATTCCGCTATCATAAAAATTAAGAAGACGTTTTCTGTTGTCAATTTCTGACTTCTCTGAAGCCGGAAACTTATCGTCTGCTAAAAGCGTCATCACGTGACTACACATAGAAACAAGGGGAATAACTCTAAAAGCATCCCATTTATTTGTCGATGTGAATTTTTTTTTTTAAGAAATTATATATTTAAAAAATATGCTTTTTTACGATATACAAAGAAAAATCTGGATTTTTTTTTGCACTTTACTATATGAAGGAAAAATGATAGGTATGTAGATTATAAAATTAAAAATCACGTTAGCTATCAAGAAGTTAATCCTGCCGATGCGATGAAAACAGAACGATTTTTTTGTGTTTCTATACACAAGAACTTAGCGAAATAATGCCTCCTGAGCTTTTATTTAACCACCAGTATGCATCCTTAATCAATATATTTAAAAAAATTGAATCAATAATATTTGTTTTATGAAACATTAACAACTGTTTCTCGTTTAAGTAATTAAATTCTAATTAACCTTTGTGCATGTCAACAAACTTTATTTTTGAAGTCATCATTTATTATTCCAATTAAGTGATTAAGCTCTAAGAAAAAAAATTAGAAATAAAAAAAAATTTCAATGTATATTTCAGTGAAACTTTACATTAAAACAGCTTTATTTATCTCCGAAACGACGTACTGAAAGTGATGTTAAATATTGATATATTTCGATGTAACCTTTGATTCACCCCCTACTTGGAGCAAAAAAAAGAACTTATTCAAATGTTGCTAAAATATTTATTTTTTTGGCTTGTATACATTGTTTTTGCTATAAATTTCATGATGTATGTAAATAACATGCTTTCATTTCGTAAAAACAAGAGCTATAGGTTTCCAAATTAAGCCACAAGACGTTTTATGGCTAAACCCTGGCTATTTACTGTGCTAAATTGCAAATTTTTGGTATGAATTGGTTACACTACATCCTAAAAGTACTCTTATTAAAAGGATAAGTTTTCATTCTTTTTTATTATTGATTCATTAAGGTGGAGTCTAGACCCATTATGGGTCATAATTCGTGGTTTTCACAAAAACTTAAAACTTTATTTATAATTGTAAAAGTATAAAAGTTATTGACAGTGATTATTATGTTTCAACGTAGCTCAGTGTGATAGGCGGATGATTGTAGACATTCACTATCTGCCGAGAGGGTGTTCGAATCACAGTGGGCGTTTTTTTAATTCTGCGCTTTTGCTTTCTTTTGGGTAAAACATTTTAATTTTTATATAATAGCATTATTTTGGAAAATATATAACACTTTTCAGATAACGACCAAAATACATACTGTTCTTGCCCAGCCCCAATAATGTCAAATAAACAATAGCGCTAGCACAGTCAAAGATTGTTTGAGATCACGTTAGAGGCGAAAGTAAGACGGAAAGTATAAAGTATAAATGTATGTTTTTTAAAGGTATATGTGGCGTATTTTTAGTGAATAACAATAATGAGATCTGATTATTTGCTTCATTTTTTTGCTTAAAGATAGGACTTTCACACAAATTACGCTTTATAATTCAATCGCCCAACAAAGATACAAGAAATCAAAAAAATATTTTTTATTTTTTACCGGCACGGTAAAAAATACAAAAGATTTGAATAACCCCGCCTTAAATGGGTCGCGTGACATCCATCTCGGTCTATCAACAACAATGGCGACGACGAGAAGATAGGTATACCACGGTTAAGTTTGACAGATTTTGCAATGAAAGAAAAAAGAGACAGACTGACAAGGGTAGGATCAAAGGGAAGATTGTCATCGGAGACCATGCAGATTGATGGAATAGTAATTAAAGCCTAATTAAACTTAAGTTCCATCATGAAGTTGTAGGGGCTTTGCTATAGTCAGGTTCGTGCTCCATGTGTTCCGTGTGTTTTAAACCACAAGTGGATTTTCGTTTAGAGGAATTTATTAATAAAGAATAAACACTCTCAGTACATGCATCCCTCAGAAAGAGGGGTATTTAATCCGTTTACCGGGTCGATGATGCTAAAATCGTGTTTCATCTTTATTACACATAGTTTACAATTTATATCGTTCTACATTAATGAATGTCGGAATAATACTGCTTCGAGTATCATCTGATATAAGAATCATCTAATTTAAGACATGAAAAACGTGATTCTGATTTGTAAACAAACTGTTCTTCCATCGTGTTTTCAATGCTAGGTTTTCCCGCACTCATATGCAGCGGCGTTATAAATGGCGGATCACATTAATATTCATCAGACGTGTAGCAAAGTTTAGAGACAAATAACTAAAGACAAAACATGTTTTATGGGCCTAGAGTTTGTGAAACGTCTAATTATAAGAAGCATGATGTAAATTTTTACTCAAACTCATGTCAAAAATTTTACTCCAAATACGCCACATATACCTTTAATTAAATATCCTAGGTGCGGGGAATTCGTCAGGCAATGTACGCTCTTCTCCTTTAGTTAGTTGTTATACTATAAAAAGATAACTAAAAGTCTGAGCAAGTACCCAGTGATAAAAAACAGATTTTATGTCTATTGATTTTAATCACTTTGAAAGTTTACACCAACATACAATCTACCGATTATTAAAGCAGAAAAAACCTTCACAATACAAGCAAATCATGTTCTAAAAAATACAACTAAAAGAAGTAACATTTGAAAGCAGTATTAAGGAATGCTATAGAAAATATCTTTTGAAACATATTAAGTAATATTTTTAAAAATATTAGGAACACCGGTACCCTTAAAGATAACATAAAAATGTAACTAAAACAAAACAAATTACTTAAAGGTGACATGAGTTCATAAATGCGTATTATTTCCCTTTTATCTCCGACTACCGCCATATTGGTTTACGAGCTCATCGCTACACAACCCCTATATCAGACCGAGAGCACTAATCACGCTTCACTGCATTCAGGTATTTCATTCACTCGAACACGTTACATTGGACGGAAAGATTGATAGAAAACGCGTTCCGAAAGAAATATGACAATCACTGCACTGGTAAGGGACATCCTACGAAAGAAGAAATATGACAGACTGAAATCCAGGCACACATATTTCGAAAATCTTCTATCATCAACGTTTCCCTGTGTCTTACTGTTATATCACTGCACATGCACAAAAACACACTGTCGTAAATCGTGCAGTAACCACACGAACTTCAGAAAACGGGGTGTTTTTTTGTGTAGAAACTGATAAAAAGGACAATGCGTTGTTACTTTCTTGGATTTACTATCGCTTATTTATTAACTATGTTGAATGTTGTGCGCTTGGAATCTACAATTGATGTAGACGCTGTGCACTCTGTATGAACAACACACGCGTTCGATGCACACGCAAAGTAAGGCAGCACTATCTGTGCAAGATTATGTGCTGATACCTTTCAAAGCATATTCCGTTTTTATATTTTTATTGATTGTAGCTTTTATTTTTTTTCAAACATTCATTACTATATAGTGTAGTTTATGCATTAAGAGGCCTGTGCAACCTGAACGCCTAGATCGGAAAGCAACCGACCGTAACTCTCTTGACCGGTATATATACCCCAGTAGCAGTTGAGGATCCATCGAAACTAATATGGCGACCAAATACTTTTAGCAATTCATGTCATCGTTAAGGATGCTGGTAGGTCATTAAGTTAACCAACATATCTACCTTAAAATTCAAGAGATTACTTAAGCCTTTATTTATTATTTCGTATATAAAAATTCTTAAATATTTTCGCACATCTTTTTTGAAAGCTCTTTTTCTATAGGATTTTAATATGGGATATTAATATAGTTAGAAAATGTCTTTCTTAAAGCCCCGTCTATATGTGGTCATTCTATAAACGATCGTTTGCCTTTTCAAAAATGCCATTAAACCAATTTGTCAAAACCGTATCTGTTTTTTTTTAAAAAAAGATTTGAAAATATTGCAATTTAAAGTAATAAGTAGTTTTTTTAAAAAAAAGTTTTTTAAATTTTACCTTTTAAAAATTATATTTTATATAGGTCAATGTGGTCTCAAAAAGTCTAATTTAATTTTCAATTGATATAGAATATTACAAAGAACATTAATAAAAAATTTAAAAAATATCAAAATCTCAGAAAAATGATACTTACGGCATGTCAAACGTTGCAATATTCGATCACTTTCTTTTGTATTGTATAAATATTCATTTGTATTGTATAATTTTCCATTGGTATTCTATAATTTTCCATTTGTATTCTATAAATTTTCCATTTGTATTGTATAATATCTTATTTGTATTCTATAATTTTACATTTGCATTGTATAAATTTCATTTGTATTGTATAATTTTTCATTTGTATTGTATAATTTTCTATTTGTATTATATAATTTCATTTGTATTGTAAAATTTTCTCTTTGTATTCTATAATTTTCCATTTGCATTCTATAATTCTCCATTTGCATTGTATTAATTTCATTTGTTTTGTATAATTTCTTATTCGTATTCTATAATTTTCCATTTGTATTCTATAAATTTCCATTTGTATTGTTTATTTTTTTATTTGTATTGTAAAATTTCTTATTTGTATTCTATTATTATACAATACAATTGGAAAATTATAGAATACAAATGGAAAATTATAGAATACAAATATGAAATTATACAATAAAAATGAAATTTATAGAATACAAATGGAGAATTATAGAATACAAATAGAAAATTATACAATACAAATGAAAAATTATATAATTCAAATGGAATAGATCGAATAATGCAACGTTTGACATGCCATAGATACTCCTCGTTTTCACTGCGAAAGCTTGGTTTTTCTTTGTCATTTGTTTAAAATCGTACCATACATACAAAATTACTCATATGATTTTGAATATAAGTGTAATTTTGAATAACTTAATTAATTTGAAAAATAAACCCATATAGGAATTAAAGTCAAAAAATGTTTTTCTTAATATTGAATTTCATATTTTGTCTAAAATTTTGCATGGATAAAAAGCGTATAATTTGTTTTTCTAATTTTAGCAACGACGCGAGTTTCATGAACCCGAGGTACAGTCAAATTGGCTATATTTTGATAAGGAAATATTGTCGTATACATGCACGACAAGTATGATTAAAATTATGCGGCTACTTTTATATATGACGGAATATGTATAATAATTTAAGGAAAAAGTGTATGATGAGTAAAAATTGAGCACGTCTTATCGTGATTGGGTTATTATGTACAATTGTTAGTCATTTAACCTTAAAAAATTAATATACAACAATGTAGTACATCTTTCTGCGCTCAATCTAAATTTTGGAGTAGTACAGTTGTGTTTTAGCTGTTTCGACCCAGCATATACATTTATCAATCTGTTTGGTAATAGCCTTGCGTAAAAAGTCTAAGTTTGACTGGTAATAGCCTTGCGTAAAAAGTCTAAGTTTGACAAAGACAATGATGTTCAAAAGTGATACAAATGTTAAAAAAGATCTTCCATGACACTGTATAGAAAATTATACTTAGAAGAACGAAATTCAAATTTACATATATGAACTATTGATTACAATAATTTCAAATGAATAACAATAGGCAATATATTAATTTACCAAAACATTATGAATTTTAAATGCTGTCATTTTTACATGCATTGTAGCTGGTCGGATGATCAGCATTAATGTTGGCATTCTCTTCTAAAGTCATACTGGTATTGTCAATTCCCTCTTCTTTAATCGTATTGTCTTTACCTTTAGGGAAAAAAGGAGGATATGATCACATTATTAACTAAGTCCGATTCTGAAACAACCCCGACAAAACTTGACTCATGTCATAACAGTTTCTTTTAATATAATAGCTAGACAAAATTAAAATTGATTCATAGTTTGTGGATTACATATCAAAGGGTTAAGCTACATGTTTGATACGAAAATCTTCTATTATGACCTCTTTATGAATCAGCCCCGACATTGGATTAAAAGACTGACCCGCAGAATTTTTTTTTTCTTAAATGTGCTAACGAGCGAAATCTTATCACGCTATCACTGACTACACTGTTTTTTAGATAAAGTAAACAACTAACTTAACAAAAGATTGCGTTGAAAACATTAAGTTGAACTTTAATTAATATTCAATATGTCGTTTTGAGGTTTTTTACGAGAGAATGTTCTAGTATGCGTTTTTGTTTGGATGGATTGGAGTCCTAAAATTTATTAAAATTGATAACTTAAAGTAAGAGAGAGTAAACAGGATGCAACATAAGTGGGTCCAAAATCTAATAAAAGTATATGCTTTATTTACAAATACAGTAGATAGTTAAAAATAGGACAGAGGGAAAACTAACTTTCAACGTCATCAACGATGATATGAAGATACGTTCTTGACTTTGGGGATGTTTAGATTTAAGGTAGTATGGGACACCTTCACATTGTGACGTATTTCCGATCGAAATAAACAATAAAATAAAGTATAATTTTATGAATCTTTTCTTTCCCGAAATTGTTAACTTGCAGCGTAGCGCAATGGGTTAGAGTGTTGACTACGAATGAATCTGTTAGTCATGAGTTCGAATCCAGCTGGGGCTTTTATAAATTTTACCTTTCCAAAAATTTTTAAGACATATTTTTTCGTCAAATATTGTCAAATTTGAAAATTCAAAAACGGTGAAAGTAGTTTGATTATTGTGTACTTTTATTCACGTTAATATCGACAGGTGTCCTATACCAATTTAACAGTTCTCACAGTAATACACAAACATTACACAATCAAATAAACTACTTTTATATACATGAAAAGAGCAACTTACTCTAATGAAAAATTGAATAAAAATAGGTATCATAATAAACTTGGAGCACTGCGCTACAGCCATTGTTTAGAGGAACTTAAGTTGAACCGATTCAAAATTATTAAGATTAAAATTATGAATATTCACAATCTCTATAGTATATACTTCTCATTTGTTGTCTTTATATTTATATTCCTTTATATTTTTATATTTTTTATATTTCTTTATAGGGAAAATTTGCATGAGACCTAACAAGAAGGAATACAAAATGTTCATGAAGGACTTGCAGAGACTAGATAAGATGATGACAACCAATATCGGCTCCCAACATGACATGATACTACAAACGATAATGTAAGTAAAAAAAACATTAAAACGTGCATTTTCAACTCTCTCTCTCTTTCTCTCTCTCTCTCTCTCTCTCTCTCTCTCTGAAAAGTTTGTTGGTCACTGCATTTGTACAGTTATACAATTATGATTCCACTTTCAAAGTTGTATATCTATGTGCTTCATGTGTCTTCTTTCTAATATCTCAAAATTATGAATGAGTCTTTTAGAAATGTCAATTGCATGTATGTAATGAAAATGTTTTACTATAAGAGAGAAATCTACAAATCTACAATAAATTGATGACTCTTAAATTGATATATTGATTTACCAAATTTTCTTGAAAATATGATAGTATGATAATCCATATTCATTGATTTACAGAAATAATAACTTGCAATTGAGTATTTGAAGGTCCTAATTTTTCAATCAATATTGAATACTTTCAATTTTCAACTGATAAGATTTAAAGATTTGATACATTGATGTAGCCATGAAAAATAAGTATGTACTAGGAATGCAAGGGACTAAAATTAACTTTATAAAAACAAAACTGGTCAAGATAAACAGTAAAATATGTTTTTGTGAAACAGATAAAACAAATTAAATTACATAAGCCTGAAAGAATTAGTTCCGTTTGATAAGGTAAAGTTGAAGAATTAGAATAGACATGACCAATACCAATGTCACTAATATTTTTTTTTTTACAAAAATAAGAGACGTTTTTAAGATGTGTAAAAATATACGTACTAGTGAATAGAAAAAAGAAAAAAAGCAGTATTAAAGAGGAAAGAAAAAGACTGTGATATAAATTAATTTGATTAGAGGTATTTTTTGGGGGGCTCCCATTCAATGATACTCTCGTTTCTAAACTCAAATGAATACACTATCAAATGTTGCATAGAATAGTTCCCACAAACAGTTATCTCGTACACACTCCCCTCTTGGTAACCTTTGTAAATTGATTATCGCAACGATGGAGCATTTGATTTCAGAATGTCCTGAAGTAAAAGAGATATGGCATATGATTAAATAGCTCTTTTTAACAAGATACAATGTTCCCATTGCTTTTGATAATTAAGCATTTTTGGGTAAATATAAGAATAAGAATTTAAAAAGGTCACAATTGTTGATACGTATTGGAAAAAAAATACAATTTTTCGTGTAACTTTAAAACCGTCCAAATAACTTTAAAGCTGCTTTGTCCGATTTTATATCAAATCTTGTGTACGGTTTATAGAATGGTTGTTCTAGGTATAATAACATACATTGCAGTAGTTGTCCCAGTCATTTAACCATATTTTTATGAAAAAGATGTACAAAAAATTTGTTATAAAACAAACGATATCAGAGGGTACCGCTTTATTTTGCTTCATATTAAAATTCGCCCCCGACGTCGAGGCGGGTTTTATTGTATTAGGACTTCGACATCGCTATAAATAAAGGTCATAATGCTTTGGCAAATCAAAAATAAACTTCTGTACCGTTTGTTCACTAATATTTCTGAAGTTTGTTTTGTTTACAATCGATGCATGATATGGGGATTGAATAAACCCAATCATTGGGGGGACGAAACCAAACGGTTCCCTTTTCTAAACATGCCAATGATGCATTTGATTGGTTTGTTGTGTCCCAACAAATCAATTTTTTTAAAATATATTTTTAATAATCTATATTTAAAAGGAGACCGATTCTGCTGATGCAAATAGGCGAAAGTCTATATATAACTTTCTAAGAATTTGGTTTGTATGGAAAATTATTTGGTTCTGTAATAGCCAAAATATCGGACAATGCAGCTTTAAGTAAATTAAAAATTGACAGATTACTTATTCAGAAATTAATGTTGTTAAATAAATGCAAAATATTCAGATTATGAAATAGATTGAATAACAATTTGTGAGCTACTTTACGTAGCATATGAAATATTAAATACTTGGGTCAAAACCCAATAAGCATTACAGTGTATACCTTTTTTTATAGCTGTTTTATTTATGTTTGTACATGATGTGAGTGTCTGTATTTTTCTTTTTTTCCCCTCTCATACATAATAATTTTAAACCATTTGTCATCAAACATAGATGATTTTGTATAAAGTGGCAATCAAATTGTTAATCATTTGTACTATGCGTGTGAAAGAGTTTTAATCATTCTTTGATTTCTATGTAGTGAACATTATGTATTAACTTGGTTGATACTCGATTAAATCTTTTGAGAAGTTTGTTTGGTTAAAATGACTCAAAACAAACCTCGACTTATATATTAAAATTCAATACGATCTCAATATATAGATAAAAATGATTAAAATTAAGTATATTGTAGTGGGGTAACGCAGAGGTTGTGAATGCAAAATATGTTGAACAAATCTTTTACAAAAAGACTTACCTTTAACCCGCAATTTTAAGTTCTTCAAGCAAGTTAACTAACAATCATAAAAGTAAGATACTAGTAACCTTTAGTGATATTTTCTTGTGCTTCTTTGTCGTTTTCAATAAAGCAGGTTGTAGCCAAGAAGAATCCACTACCAATCACGCACACGAAAGGAGTAATGTAGAAAGCATTTTGAAGCGTAATTGATTCCACTAGTGGTGATAAGCGCTCATTTATGGGGTATTCTGAGGCTAGTAGATCTGCAACCTTCAGTTAAAAAATTGAAGTGTGTTAGTCATTGTAATAGTTCGTTATCAAATCAAGCACTTTCATCAAAATAATTTTAATGTTTTCCTGAAGAGGATTGAATTTAATTTTATGTTGTTAAATAACTTAAACTTTATTTCAATTTTCAAATGGAATTGTCAGCAATTGATTTTCTACATTAAACGATTTTTAATGATATTCTCAATGTTTATACATTCATGCATTAAAGTCATTTATACAAATTTATACGGAAACAACAGATGGTTGGGGTGGAAGCAATAGGTTTTTACGTTGTTTTTGAGCTCTGATAGGGAAAATATTTACTTGTATCTAAATTTGTTATTATTATAATTCTTAATCATTTAAATTACAAAAAGGTTGAATAAATTAAGATAAAATAATTTAAACATCTGAATAACTGTCTTGATTTTTTTGGTCTTCTTGGGTCGTTTGCTTTTAATTTTAATTTTATACTTTCTCTGATATACTGCTAAAGGTTAATGAATGGAGGTTTATATTTATTTTATATGCCTTATCATGAACATTAAATTCATAGGCTAGTCAGATCATATATATATATATATATATATATATATATATATATATATATATATATATATATATATATATTTATATATATGTATATAAGAAAGCACTAAAACTAATCAACGACACGAACAATTAAGTAATATAAGTCATATATTTTGTCAAATTTTAGGGACAACCCGTCCCTTCTTCAGGACAACAAAATAAACTAGATGCTGTCATTAGACAGTAATACCCGCACCAAGTGTTTGCCCCTAAATAACACTGTTTTGTACCAGTTTTAGTAAAAACAAAGGCCACGTGCACATAATACACCATCATCGGAACCGACGGGTTTTCTATCCGTTACAAAGGATAGAAAACCTGTGGGTTCCGACGATGATAATGCACATGAGCGGCCCTTCATGTACAGTTGTGGTTGAACTGTTTGCATGTGAATTTTCAGTTAATCAATAATCTTTTCATTTCATAGAAAGTATGGTCTATATAATTATTACAAACAAAATTAAACTATGCCCCCTTCCCTAGGCGGTTGCTGGCTTAATTTAGATTTGCTTCTAGGTGCCAACATCATCGCGTGCACAGATTTAGAGAAGGGATTGGAGTGGGTGGGGGGGGGGGGGTCCAGACCCTCCCACCCTTGAAAAAATAATTTATATTAATACATTATATTAATACATGTAGTAAAATTACCAAACAATACACCTCGGACCCCAATACCCCCCACCCCCTGCAAACACAGTTACATACCACTTTGACACCCCCCCCCTACACACACACTCCTCATGGATAAAGAAACATCAGAATATTTTGATAACAACAAAAGCCTGTACATGTAGTAAAGTGCATTATAATCAAAATTCTTTCACAGTGACGTTTTATAATTTTAAATTTTTACAATACAGGTATGTAGCAAAAAAAGATAAATTTTTTAAAATTTTAGAATCTGAAGTAAAAAATAGAAAAGCCCCAGCAGCATTTGAACTCTCTACAGACATGTAGTTAACGCTATAACCCATTGCACTTCACTGTTAGGTAACATTATTTTGGGGGGAATTATTATATTTATACTTTATTGTTTATTTCTGCAATAGGGAGTTCATTACAATATGCAGGTGTCCTGTACGTACCACCTTAAAGCTGAAATGTGTGCTTTACATATTTTTACCGAATAAAACAGTACAAGGGGTTTAAAAGAATAAAGTCATGAAAATACATGCATGTTACAAGAAAATGATCTTTGTCCGAAGTTACGTACACAACACAGGTCTACAGGTCGCATTACCGGGTACTAGTTTTACCCAGCTCTTCAGTTAGATGGCTTTCACGTGGTGTACATAACGGTTTTAATAATGTGTTTTCCATGTGCAGAATAGGATTAATTAACATGCATAAACATTTCTTTTGTGATGATCAGCTAATGAATGGATTCATATTGTGCTCTAATTGGATTATCATTATGATGTTGACCAATATAGGTAAGCATAATACATGTAGTACTCGCACAATATTATGAGATGTATTACTTTCACTTTCTAAATAAGTGATCTCCCTTTGCCAGCATACTGTATCATCATCTTTTTTAAAATATCTAAATAAGTTCATCATTGTAACATAATATCTTATCACATTTGTACAGTTTCTGTCATTTTAATTGCAAAAGTTATTTTTTCATTTGTCAGATTTAAATATTAAGTTGACCCCATATTGACCCTGTGACTGTTTGTATTAAATTTGTGTATTACATTTAAATAAGTGTAGAGACTTATCATGTCTATATGAGTTTTATTTAATAGGGAGGAAAGGGTCTTTTTTCTTAATGTATTATGATGCATCAAATAAAATGTAGGCCATGACCCTATGGGATTGTTCTGACCCAATGAAACAGGAAAATACCATTAATCTTGAAAACTGTTGAGATCCCCACCACTAAACCAACTATATTCTTGTTTCTAAAATCATTATGATGCATCAAATGGTGTAAGTACATGGGTCATGTACTTATACCATTTGATGCATCATAATGATGTTGTCATTAAACCACCCCCACCCCTCGGAAATAGGAAATGATGATATACTTTGATAATTTTTAACTTTTGAGATCCCCCATATTTATTCTTGCTCTTTGTGCGCATCAAATTGTATATAGGTTATGCCCCCTTGGAGACACCCTGACTTTCCAGAAGTGGATATAATAAAGTATTTTATCTTATTCATATGTATAGTGTTTAATCCATGTGGGTAATTTCTAGCCTATTGATGACCCTGCTTTGTTTAGGATTACAATTGCCCCAAATACATATAACATTTTGTTTATCTTATCGATAAGAAGTTAAAAGCAATTTCCTAAATCTTTATGTGCATCTAGAGAAAAATACCAATCAAGAAATGATTTAAAATTTGCTACTGTACACATGTTAGAATGTATTAAGGTGGCTCACTACACCTTGAAATATTTTCTCAAATCAGCAGAAAATTACTTGATTATGATAGATATCATAATGGATAAGAAGTATTTAAGTCAAATAGGCAAAAAAATATGCAATTTTGGATGAAAAATTACATTTTAGAAAATTTAATTCAGTAAACTTAAACAAAAGCTCCAGGCGGATTCAAACTCATGATCTGCGGTTCAGAAACCCAATACTTTAACCACTGAGCTACGACAATATACAACCGAATCTAACGATATTAACAGTTTAACAAAATATTTAAATCGCCATCTTGTGACGTAGTGTCTTAAAAATTATAAGTCTGGGTGTAGTGAGGTACCTTAAAGAAGACTCTAAATCTGATTGGGGGTGTAGAGGATAAACATTTAATTTTAATCATTTATTGTTATTAATTTTAACTTGAATAATTGGCAGAAAATAAGACTTCTGATGGTTTATTACCCGAACGGCTACTCGCCAAAACAAACACCTAATTATTTTAGGCAATTATGGGGTCCTCTAAGGGGGTACAGGTAGAATGTACCTGTGTCCACCTGGATTCCCCTAATCAGTTAAATTAGCATAAATTCAGAAGAAATAAATGCATGTTTCTATAATTGTAGTAATACACATTTTTTAAACCTAAATCAATGTTGCAGTTTTCAGACATTTTTTAAAAATTCTGTTACTTTTCAACAACATGTATTACAGGTATATACCGGGTATACTAGTATGCTGTAATTTAGTACCTTTTTATATCGAAAAGACTCAATTTTAAGTCCCAAGGTGAATGATACTGTGATAGTGGGTTGTCCTAAAGATTAACAAGTCCACTTAAGGGTTCTTCATTTATTCAGATATAGAGATTAAAGGATTCTATTGGCTATAGTAAACCACCTGATCATGTGCACATGTATTAAAGTGACCATACAGGTGAAATGCCTTAAGGCTATAAAATATCAGAAGCCACTAGAATAGATAATTAAATAATAATTACTTGATACATGTAGGTGCATAAAAGACAGGGAGTTATAGGGATAATAGTCTGTTTCTAAATATGTACATGTAAAATATAAATGAAATGGAGGATGAAGATGATAATGTTGATGAAATATGAATAATGCATGAATTTAATTATTATCATAAAATGCACCCTATTACCATACCAATCATTTTATCTTTCTAATTATCCATGTATATTTTATAATTTTTGTTACTTTGATTAACATATCAGAATCAGCACCCATAATCAACCACACCACCCCAGTCCGAACCATTACATGTTATCTGTTTTAGCTCTCTCTCTCTCTCTCTCTCTCTCTCTCTCTCTCTCTCTCGTTTTTTTATTTTAAGAGAAAAAACCGTCATTTTATTTAAAGTCTAAGTAGGGATACATACATACAGAACATTTTTCCAGGGGAAGGGGGGGGGGGCAACAGTTATTTGAGTTTGCCGGGGGGGGGGGGGGAGGGGGGTCCGAAGCATTTTTTTGGCAATTTTTAAAATTAAATGTAATTTAAAGAAATTTGAATTTTGAAGGGAGGATCTGGACCCCTGACCCCCCTCTAGATCTGCACATGGGATAAATGTTAATTTCATGCTACTATTTGTCTACCAGGATTAAATTAAATTTTTCAAAATCTTATTGCACATCTATAGGACAGTCCCTATCATATCTCAAGATATGATGTATCTATTCATTAAATCATAAGAGGAGTTCTGGGATCTAGGTTTTTTTTAGGAGTGATAAACGTCAATTTTCTGATATTATTTGACTCCCTAGATAAAATTTAAATTGTTAAACCTTACTGCACATCTTTAGGACAGCCTCTGTCATATCCCAAGATATGATGTGTCTATTCATTAAATAATAAGAGGAGTTCTGGGATCTGTGTTTATATATGAGTGATAAACGTCAATTTTCTGCTATTATTTGACTCCCTAGATGAAATTTAAATTTTTAAAACCTTACTGCACATCTTTAGGACAGCCTTTATCATATCCCAAGATATGATGTGTCTATTCATTAAATCATAAGAGGAGTTCTGGTTTTGTTTAGGAGAGATAAACGTCAATTTTCTGCTACCATTTGACTTTCTGGATGAAATTAAAATTTCTAAAACCTTATTGCACATCTATAGGACAGCCCCAATCATATCCCAAGAGATGACAGAGCTACTCCAAAAGTTGTAAAAGGAGTTATGGGAACCATACTTTTTTGCAAAAAAACGTCGTTTTTTGTTGCCCACTGATCCCTGTGTTGAAAAAAAAATTTCTGAAACCTGATCACACTTCAAAATGACACCCCCAATCATATTCTAGAAGATCGTTTGGCTACTGCCAAAAAAATGACGTTTTTTAAATAAGATTTTTTGTAAAAAAACGTCATTTTTCAGCCACCAAATGACCCCCAGGGCAAATTTGAAATTTCCGAAACCTTATTGCGCATCTATAGGATATCCCAAAACATATTCCAAAAGATGATTTGTCTTTTGTTGAAAATGTAGGAGGAGTTCGAGGAAGAAGGTTTTTTTGTGAAAAAACGTCATTTTTTACCAATTATTTGACCCCCAGGACTACCAGAGAATTTTTTAAACCTTTTTACAAAACAACATGATACCCCAAATCAAACTCCAAGAGTTCAGTTTGCTGGTTTATAAGATGTAAGAGCAGTTTGAGAAAGTAAAACGTGACAGACGGACGGACGGACGGACGGAACAGGACAACAACAATATACCCGAACTTTCTTTAGAAAGTGCGGGTATAAAAAGCTATATATGAAAGGAGAAAAACATCTACAAAACTAGCACTACACTATAGATATCGAGTGTTGTTGGCTTTTTAGTGCTTGTATGTATAGTAAAGTGCAAAAAAATCCGGATTTTTCTTTTTATGCCGGATGCATGCATATTTTTTAAAGCATATAATTTCTTTAAAAAATTTTCACATCGACAAATGAATGGGATGCTTTTAGAGTTATTCCCCTTGTATATATGTGATGTCACGTGATGACGCTTTCAGCAGACGATAAGTTTCCGGGTTTCAGTGATGTCAGAAATTGACAACAGAAAACGTCTTCTTAATCTTTATGAAAGCGGAATCACTTCAGCACAAAACCTATGTGAAATAACAAACATACCTAGGACTACAGTGTATGACAATTTGAAAAGATTTCGTGAAGGGAAGTCTGAGTCCGGGATCTGGCAGGAAGAAAATTTTTGACGTGAATGACAACAGACGGGCTGCACAACTTGCTGCTTCTCATCCGCAATGGTCAGCACAACAAATTGCCAATGAATGTGCAAGAAGAGGATCAGCATTAGTGTCAAAATGGACTATGGGTCGGACTCTGGCTCGCAGTAATTAGTTTAAGTCTGTGCCGCAAAAGGTGCCACTAATGACCGCAGAGCACAAGCGTAAAAGAGAGGCATGGTGTATCGTTCATCAGAATTACAATTTTGATAATGTGATTTTTACGGACGAAAGTCGTTTCAGTTCTTCAGATGTAGTCGGAAAAAGTGGGCAAAATTTAGACATTGTCAAAAAATGGTGCCGAAGTTCTCACCAGCTGTTACGGTGTGTGGTGGAATAAGCAAGTTGGGTTTAACTCCACTTGTTTCCGTGAATGGAAATATATCCGCAATCAAGTAGTGTGAAATTTTGGGGGAGGGATTACTGTTGTCTAATATTGTGACAAACGATTTACCGTATGTTTTACAACAGGACAACGCTAGACCGCACACCGCAACCTATACCCGTGACTGGTTCACACAGAATCACGTGACCGTAATGGAATGGCCTGCCTCGTCTCCGGATTTAAGTCCGATAGAAAATGTTTGGCAGATAATGAAAGATCGTGTGGAAAAAATTCAGCCAGAAAGTATCACTGACTGGAAAGTTACAATCATGGAAACGTGGATGGCTCTGGATCAGAACTTTATAGACAGTTTGGTAGACAGTATGCAACGACGCATCGCTCAGTGTATAGAGCGACACGGGGGTCTGACTGATTATTAACATTATGCATTTTTGAACCCAGTGGTTCTATATTCATTCATTTGTTTCAAAATGATGATATTGTTGCAAATTGAAAAATAAAACGACTTAAATTGAAATCCGGATTTTTTTGCACTTTACTATACATAGAGCAACAACAACAATTTTAAGAAACCGATTACCCTAAGGTCAAACGAGTGAGAGTCACTTTTCTAGTGTCGTTACTATTTTAGATCTATGGAATAATAAAAAAACTTTCAGAAACATCAAAAGAGATGACTTTAAGGTCAAAGCATCACTGACACACCCGTGCAAGTTAGAGGCTAAAATAAACCCACTTTTCCAATAAGATAAGGACTCCCAGCGTCTCCTAAGAAATGGGATACCAGAATCTGAACCGCTAGAGCTGCTGAACGGCGGGATGGGATAACAACGTCCTATAAAAGTTTAAAATACAATTAAACAGCTTGAAAGTAATTTTTTTTAACTAAGAACTTAAAAAATTATCTTAACAGTTTTATGTAAAATGCAAAGTGTTTCTGTTGTTTTAGGTATCGTTTACAAAGAAAGCTCTTCTCTATTTAGATAAATACTATGCTGATATATTTTTTTATTATAAAGAAAAAACATTACTTACGAACATAATTAATGTAATGATTGCCCAAGTCAAAGAAAGGAGAAAAACACCACAAGTAATGAAAACCTGCAAAATAATCATGTCCATTTTAGTCAAATTTTAGACTATTAATCGCTCCTCTAATTAATGTAAATGTCTAATATTTCCATTTCATATAAATAAAACTGAATCATGGTAATCTATTATCAATTATTGTCTCATCTAAGTTTTGGTATCCTTAATCTTTTGGCATTTAAATTGACATAATGTCAAAGATCAATTTTTGAGATATGCTGTTAAGAAATAAAAATATTGTCATATTGTTTGACGCCGCATAATACTGTAAACCAACTATTATTCGCGACGACTTTATTCCGCGATTTACCTGAGATGAACTGGTTCGCGGCGACTATAGCTAATTTTCGCGACAAAGCCTTATCCACACCTGTCTTTTTTATTACAACAATATGGCAAATACTGATGAGCGGCGAGAAATATTCGCTAAAATGTCTATCGCGAACCTCACGAAAATTTCTCGCACGCGAATAAAAGTTGGTTTACAGTATACAATTATCGAAAGGAATAAGTGAGGTAGACAAAAAACAAACAAACCAAATACAACCTCCCCCCCCCCCAAAAAAAAAACCCAACAAAAAACCACCACCCCTCCAAAAAATACCCCTATTTTTAAATTACATCGACTAACAAATCAAAACTTGTGAAATTGCGGCCAAAATATTAAGTAGATATAGGGCGTTAACAATATTGTCTATATTTATATATATATATATATATATATATATATATATATATATATATATATATATATATATATATATATATATGGGTTTATTCGTATATCGAAGAATGATATAGCCTATCTTGTTAAGGTGGCAGATGAACACCCCATACATGTATCTTAGCTAATATATAGCAGGTACTTTATTATCTATTTCTGCCAAGGCTGCTTTTTAATTTACTAGTTACAATCTCAGGATAATGTGTGATATTTTCAATGTTTTTGTATGCATATTGTTCTTTGAGTTATTGTCATTTATTGAAGGAAAGGCATAATTTCTTCTTGTCACGTCAGGTCACATCACATATTCTTTTTTTGTATTATATTATGTTGTGACTTTGACTATGGCATTACGTTTTGTGCAACTTTTATGCTTTGTTATCTTCAATAAATGACCAGTTTTATTCTTTATGAAAGAGTCGAGTTTTCCATGTAATAGTACGAACATAAAACATTTATGTTCATAAATAGGTTATGAATGTTGATCCTCTATACGTTTTGGTTTACCACATGGTAATTTTCCACTATTAGGTATTTTTAGTTTAGACATGCGCACTGGCAAGTTATGCATATAAGCTAGTCTGCGCATGCGTGTCACTGCGTGTTCACTGTCTGCTACCGCCCTCCCATCTACCTTCTTTTTATGGTACATCATTTGTAAAGGAGATAGCACCGCATAACTTTGCCTATATAGCAGGTACTTTATTATCTATTCCTGTCAAGGTTCTAAACTTTGCTGCTTAATAATTTACTAGTTACAATCTCAGGATGCTGTGTGATATTTTCAATGTTTTTGTATGCATATGTTTTTTGAGTTATTGTTACTGAAGGAAAGGCTTATTTTCTACTTGTCACGTCACATCACATATTCTTTATTTGTACTAGATGAAAGCCCGCGCAAGCGCGGGAATTAACACTTTACACATTAATATGATACAATGCTTAATATGTTGAACCATATTTTTTTGTTCATTTTTGTATATACTTTCTCCGATTTTTTTTTTAATTGCTTTCTTAACTTATTCTTTAAAATTGAAAATTGAAATTGAAAAAAACCAATTACATGGCTGGATATTTGGAGGAGTGGGCAGGGATGAAAAATCTAAACTGAAGTAGATAATATACTAGCGGAAAAAAGAAACTGTGCATTATTTAATTTATGAAAAAACATTTAAAAATTACAATGAACAAATTTTATTTTTTGTAATACTGTTAACACATGTATTCGTAACAACATCTCATTACACATTAATGTCAAATCGTTACCATGCCCCTTTAACCCCAAAGGCATCCTTAGATGCATTAAAAAGACATCGCAAAACTTTGACATTACGTTGTTTAAGGTAGTACAAAACAGATAGCGAAAATTTTCCCCATAATTCATTTCTTTTAAAAATTGCACCAAATGTTAATCATATTAAACTGTATACATATACAAAGTTTTAAAAAAATTCCACCATTAGTTTTCTCGTAATCAAGGTCACAACTATGGCTTCCGACACCCTGTTAGAAAAGGGCTAGGCTCATCAGAATACATGATTTAAAAGAAAAAAAAATGTCCAATTTTTTTCTCCGGCAAATATCTATTAACAAAGAGACAAAGACACGTTAAACGTTAAAAAGATGATAATCATTGACTTTGATAATTTTTGTACCAATAAAATCGTTCCAAAGTATATGTAAGAAGGCCATATTTTGGAGCCATCCGCCATACTAAATACCGTTTTTATCTAAATTCCTATCATTTAAATTCCACGAAAAACTATCATATAAATTGTTAGAATACGTATATAATATTATGTAAATACCAAAACAACTCCACCACTAGATATTTTTAAAAAGAAGTTTAAACCTCCCTCCCCCGCTTTGTTACAAAGTATTATTTGAACAGTTCTTGCACGGCGTGACGTCATAATAAGACGTTTAGAACATGACGTACGTCATTTATTTGTTTCTCGTAAACGTTTGACTTGCGCGAGGATTTCCGAAGTGTTTGTTTTTCGGATACTGTTTTGTACTACCTTAAAATATATTTTTTCGTTCCGTTTATATTGAAGTTCTTCTATATTCTTAATATTAGAATTATGCCTCTCCATACTACAACAAAAAAAGGTTGCCTTTATAGCACACCATAATTTTACATTCGACTGATCCTGCTTTTACCTGTATGTTGTCACGTGGGACACTTTGAGGTACCGCTATGCTAAATGTTAAAGGGGCATGGTCACAATTATTGTCAAATTTTATTTTTCTATTCTTATTGTTTATAATGCTTTAGAAATGCATTTCTAATGATCAACCAAAAGAGCTAGAGCCACGAAGCATCAAAATGCGCTTCGTTAAAGTGCATGCATTGCACGGAACGCTCCATAGTAAAATCACCGATTTTCCCATAGAGCGATGCAAATAACAGGAGTATATATAGAGCGAGGGATTTTATACTTAAGCGGGGTACCATATCAGAGAAAATGGGGTTTGGTTTTTTTTTTTGGGGGGGGGGGGATCAAGCTAAAATAATATGATCTTTTGACGGAATAAAGCGGATTTTATTATTGAAGGCGTTGCACGCAAGGTCCCATTGTAAAATCACCGATTTTTCCATAGAGCGTTGCAAATAACAGAAGTATATATAGAGCGACGATTCAAATTATAAAGCGATTTAACCCCATATAACAAATAACTGGGTACCATGTCAGAGAAAATGGGGTTTGACTTTTTTGGGTGAGTAAATTATTATTAAACAGGAATTTTTAACGGAATAAAGCGCTTTTTTAAAGTTCCTATGTTCATATTTTATCCTGGTAAATAAGATTCGTCGATCTATATATCAACTCTTGTTATTTGCAACGCTCTACGGCAAAATCGGTGATTTTACTATTATAATAGAGCTTTGCGTGCAATGTATGCACTTTAAAGAAGCGCTTTATTCCGTCAAAAATTCCTGTTTTATATTGATTTACCCCCAAAAGATGCCAAGCCCCATTTTCTCCGATATTGTAGCCCCCCCAAGAAAACCCTCTTTCCGGGAAAACTTCCCCTTATGCAATTCCATATGGAAATGTTTGCTCTTACAATATTTATGCGTGGCTAACCCATTGAGTTATTACCCCGTGATCCATATTGTTAATTTCAAGTTTTCAAGAAGGATAAGCACCCCAAAATTTATTTGCAACGCGTTGCAGATAACAGTCAATGCATTTCTGTATAAAGTCTTAACAATTGATAAAATTATAGCCAATATTTGTACAGTTATAACCCGTTTATTCTTACAAACTATGTTTATTTTTGTGGCTTTTTCCTTCATTTTATGATTTTACTGTTCATTTAACTTTGGATTTATTTATTGTTATGTTTAATAGAAATATTATTGTCATAATTACTTTTCAAGATAAATGATTAACACACTGATGAGTCATAAACAAATAGAATATGGAGAATTAAAAAAAGGTCATAAACAAGTTAACTATTTTCAAATTACATATAGATGTTTTTACCTGTCCCCAAACCAACCACCACATTTTACATTGATTTGTTTCTCATTGAGCTAAAGGTAAAGCCATATCCAAAAAATTATATTTGTGCTTACCCATGACGCAGACAGGTTGATTTTTGAGAATAAAATAGCAAAATACAAGAATGGACCGCATATCAACAGACCAAAACCACACACTAGAGGATCAGCTTGAGGGTTGTTTTTTTTCAATTTTTTATCAACGCAACCTCCAACAAGAATCGCAATAATGCCTGTTAACCCGGTGATGAATCCAAAGATAAATGCAATCCTGCAATAAGAAAATATTATATTATTTTATATGAAAGTTGACACGATATTAGATTTATTTCATTATATATATGTTCACTAAGGAAATCTGCTATTTTATTTTGTTAATGAGGCTTTTAATTGGAAAAAAATGATGATATGACACTGGTTCAGAGTATTTTTTCTCTTTTTTTTAACCTTAAAAACATTTCCCTAAAACTCTCCAAAACCAAAACTTACTGTGCCTCGTCTGCGTCAAGTCCTTGGGCCTTGCTGGCATTGTACATATAGAAAGTAGTCCAAAAGGCTAGAGCCCCAGTCACAAAGGCGACGCAGGTGAAACCAAGTGTTGAAAGAACAAAACTCCTTCTGTAAAAACATAAAATTTTCTCTGTTCATTTTGAAAAATCGAAGTGGTTATGTACAGAGTTCAAACACTCAATAAAAGAGTTAAAAATTTACATTTTTACATTTACATTTGCTTTTAACGATTAACGCATTTAGAAAACACAAATACATAATAACATAGATAGAATATTGAACCCTTTGGCTTTCCATTTTCCAGAGCATATAACTTACGTTTTAGCCAATTCCTTAAGATCTTCTCTATATGATATACATGTACGTCTTGCATGACCTGTACATGTACGAGGCTCTTTCAAGACAAAACACATCACCAAAAGCAAAAGGAATCCAAAGACTGGAGTGACCTATAAAAGCATACATATAGAAACAAAACATACAGATATAAGACGACTCGCTGACCGGGTTAATAAGTGAAGATCCCGTTCTTTATTCATATCCCAACAATAGTTTATGTTTTGTCGGTATAAATGTTGTATTTTTTTTAAACAGATGAGTTCATCAGAAAAAAAGAAGACATAAAAAATATCTACTGACACTTATTGGCAATTAAAAATATATTTCACCATTGTAGAGAGACGATATTGAATTTTTTGGTCATATTATTGTTTTTATAATAAATCAGCCTTTATATCAAATTCTTTGTCATGTCATTTTGTTATTGAATAAACCTATCATGAAGTCAATTGTTATTGAACCTGTTCGCTGAATAAAACAAAAAAAACGTTTGTATGTGTAAGTGTTGTTTCTTTTTATCATTTGAAATATAAAACTTGAAGTTATTATTCCTTATTTTAATGTAATGAATAAAATGTTTTATAAAATTGGTCATGTCAAAACAAATAATATATTTAAAATTATATATAAATTTAATGAAATGGGTGTTTTTTATACTAATTTTCAAAATATATTAATGATTTCTCATAATATATAACAATAATTTCTCCATGGGAAAGAGTGTATGAAATAGATAAAAACAACTCATTATGAAAAAGTTTCCTGATGGCATATACTACATGTAAAATATGACACTGGTATTCCAGACATGTTGAGTTATATACGGGAGTGGGTTAACAAGAGTCTATTTGATCAAGTTGATCACAATGTTTCAAATATGTCGCCAATCAACAGCAGCTGCACATGGATCAAAATAAATCCAATTACTAATGCGGTTTACCACACTTTAACTATTACATCGTTATGACAATGTCCCGTCAAATTATTACAATTTAGAGCGGTAAAATGTAATGGATGACTACATGTAATCCTTAAAAAAAAAACCCTTTACATTCGGTTTGAATGTAATATGGATGCGCCAACGTCAATCAGGTTAAAATGCAAAAGTATAATTGTATCGTTTACGATATTCCGGAAATTTTAGAACCGGACATGAATGGTTTTTTTTTTAAGACAACGGAAGTGTACATGGATAGATGATCCCACGTTTTCTCTGGACACATATATTGATATTGTAGCTCAGTAAATTTGGAGCCATCAAAGTGTGATTGAATAGTGATTCATTTGAGTATATGTAAATATTTGACAGTCAAAAATCGGGTTAAGCCTTAGAGTAAAATTGAACAAACTTGTCAAGCCATGAATAATTATGGAATACAGTTATCATCATAAATTGGCATTGATTAATTGTATTGTAATTTTAGGTTGAAACAATGGAATAAATGGTTACAACAGATGGTTGAATTTTCATTGCTGAGCTATACAATAATAAAGCATTATTGTTTTAAAATTGATACCTGTCTTTGTTTTATAATTATTGTAACACAACTCACAATTTCATTTAACATGTATTTTTATTGACGATCTCTGGACAAAATTTTTATTGCTACAAAATATGATGTTTTTAGTGTTTTCTTACCGTTGATAATGTACCAAAAATTGAATTGCGTCAATTGTGTGCTTGATAAGTTGTTTGGAACATGTACATGGTGTATATTTTTGTTTGCATTTTTATTATCGATTGCGAGGTTTCGTTTATAAAAAAAAGTTTGTATTCACTGGTGCGTTACTTACACCAAACAATAGTGTTTGCTAAAATTTATTTCCAAACTTTTAAGGCAGATCTGATGGGTGATTTGTCAACCTTACAGCCTCTTTAGTATCATATATCACACAAAAAGAACTTAGGGTATAATTTGTGAACTTCAGTAAGCATGAACAATATCAGCATTTAATTTTCCCGAGGATAAGAGATAAAGTAACCTCTAAGAAAAAGTAGTTGCATTTAACTTACTCATCTCAAAGATTTCAACTGAAAATATTTATTTTAACGAGGCCGAGTACAGTTCGAGTACGCACGCTTTCGCGCAGGTTTTGATTTGCATTGTGAC
This sequence comes from Magallana ariakensis, assembly GCA_020458035.1. Taxonomy (NCBI): domain Eukaryota; kingdom Metazoa; phylum Mollusca; class Bivalvia; order Ostreida; family Ostreidae; genus Magallana; species Magallana ariakensis. The sequence goes on along the minus strand of CM035820.1, from coordinate 4,404,439 downwards.
GCCATCTTTTTGCTTGGTTGACGCCATGGCGTTATGGTTTCAACTGCAGATATTCAGCGAAATTTGTCGAAAATAGCTCGTTTGAGGCGTAAAATTGATATTATATTGTAGAATAAACATAAATGTCTTGAAGTATAAGCTATATTTTGGCTCGGGTCGAAAACGTGAAGAAAGTTCAGCAAGCCTTGCCCTCTGACACGTTTTCTTATCCCGCCTAAATATAGCTTAATACATGTATTTCAAGTCAGTAACTACGTATTTTATATTCATGACCCTTAATATGTAATGTTAAATATATTTTTATTACTTAAATATGTCTGAATGTTTTGATAATACTATAAAGATAAAGATTTGTCAAATAAAAGTTAGCCATTATCTGACAAATCTGGGAAATCGGGCATGCAAAAAAAAATTTGATAAGACTCCTGGAACAAACCAGAAGGTAAAAGGTTTTCTTTATTTGATCATTTCATGCATTTTAGCAATAACTTTAATATGTGGAACAGAAAAAAAATCCCCAGGGCAGAAGTTTAAAATGAATGTAAAAAATGTGCAAAATTGATACATTTCAAGCAAAATCCCATAGGGGCCTATGTTAGAATTTTACTTTACGATGACTCCATAAACAAACGATGTGGTAAATGTCTGATTGTTTTTATCTTAAAATAATAATTCTATCAGTAGAAATTCATTTAAAAAATTTCATTAAAAAATGTAGGGCAGAACAAATTAGACCCGGCCTCGTTAAAATACATTAAATAATTTAGTAATCACTACAAAGACTGCAAATGTGGTAAATGCAAAAATAACTTGTTCCTAGTTTTGAATTAAAATGAAATAATAACTAGGCAAAAGCGCGTTGCAAAGCAATGTGTGGGTATTCCGTAATGTAAAAAATAAAGTTGGCAGTTCCTGCTGGAAGCAAGATTCTTAAATCAATAGTTATAGGACGAACAAAAGGAAAATCCGAATGATTCTGGGCATGACTAAACAAAATACTAATTATTCTAAGTACGAATTAATAAAAAAACAACGAGTTCAAAAACGAGGTAACAACTTTAGTTTGAATTTCTAAGTATTTCCTTAACTAAGACCGCGGGAATAAATAAAATCGATTTATTAACCTCAATATCTTTGCAATTTTTGTCCGATTTTAAAACGGATGTCAGAATTGAACTCGGCATGATATTGTTAGGTCAATAACGACGAGAAGAGAGTTTTTGCTTCTATAATTGATAACAAATTTTTGCTCAGCAAAGAGTTAAACAAAAGCATTCCAGCCCCCTTTTCTTGACATCAAATGAAAGGTCTTTTCAATAAAAACATTTTTTGTTCAACAAATGTTTAGGAAATTGTTAATATCTAGAGATATCTGAACAAATGTGTTTTAGGGGCCGACCCTTTAATAAGAGATACCAGGGCCATGAACCAAATATTTTACAATATTTCATCTGTATATTGACTCACACAATCCGCAGACCGGAAAAGGTTTTGGACTCACAATTCGAAAAAATAAGGGATCTTTAGGGGCCAACGTTCGAAACAGCCCTTTAGCTGTAACTTTTTTATTTTTCATCCGATTTTAAAAATCTTTTCGGCTTTTAGTTTAGAGAAGAAAGTACAACTCAAAAATTATGGTAAAATTATATTGTAAAATAAAAAAAAAAACTTATTTGAAAAGAGTTATTTCGCTTTGCCTAAAGAACTTGTAAAGAGCAATACTCTCAGCATACCAAGTCTTGGGTCCGAGAAATGAATGATTACTTTTAAAGAATTATTTGAAATTATTTTTAACAAAATTAAAAGTATATCTACTCAAACAGTTATAGAGTTATTTTTCTTCTAACATTGCACTACTCATTAGTTTTTATTGAGGAAATGGTTATACTAATGCGTTGAAGAATTTGGGACAAAAAATAGATATAATTATTCTTGACATTTTAAATTAAAAAAACAAAAAGGGTAGGTCGAAAAGCCCTTACTTTTTGTTGAAGACAAAAAAAAATTCTAGTTAGGGCTTTTCGACTTTCGTTCGAAAAGACCTATTGTTTTCGTCTTTTTTTATTATTATTCTCGACAGAATTTATGTCAGCGATTATTGGAAAACGGAAAGGAATATTGAAACAATTATGCAATTGTCTTAGAGCAATTGTTAATGACACGCGTATGTAAGGTTCTGGACTTCCGATTCCGCTACTTCCGGTTTTAACACGAAAACTACAAAAAAATAAATAAAACGCAATATTTTACTTACTTTTTGAGTTAGAGCATTGAGATTTTTGAGTAAGATGTATGTTGTCTAGCTGTACAGAATTGTTAGTACAAGCGTTTTCCTATTTCTAATCGTTTTTGAGATAATGTCGCTCAAACTTTAGAAAAGGGGGGATGAAAAAACAAAAAAATTCAAATGGTCTTTAAAAGTTTCTATGACGCCCAAACATTAATAAAATTGAAATAATTAACATAGAATTAAAGTTTCATTAAAATATATTGAATACTTCCGGTTTTATGGGTCGACGAAAATCGTCTATGGGAGTTTCAACGTTAAACAAAAATCACGCATAGTTCGTTTTCTCAAAAAGTTTTCAAGTAAATATTAGAATATGCCATCTGTATAATGACATACACAGTCCACAGACCGGAAAAGGCTTTGGGTGGACAATTCGAACAAATAAGGGATCTGCAGGGGCCAGCATTTAAAACAGCCCTTAGGTCGTAACTTTTTTAATTTTCGTTCAATTTAAAAAATCTTTTCAGTTTATTGTTAAGAGTAAAGAGTACCATCTTAAAATTATGGTCCGAGGGGCTACTTTTTCAAACCTTGTTGGGGATTAAAAGGCCTAATGATCAAAACTTTTTGAAAACTCAAAATTTTGTTTTGAAAGAGTTATCTCGCTTTGCTAAAAAAATGTAGAGCATAAATACTATAGGCATACCTAGTTTTGTTGCCGAGGAATGAATACTTATTTTAATATGATTTTTTTCAAAATATTTCTAAAAAAATTGGGGTTTAAAAGGCCTAATGATCAAAACTTTTTAAAAACTCAAAATTTTGTTTTGAAAGAGTTATCTCGCTTTGCTAAAAAATGTAGAGCATAAATACTATAGGCATACCTAGTTTTGTTGCCGAGGAATGAAAACTTACTTTAATATGATTTTTTCAAAATATTACTCAAAAAATTAAAAGTATAGCTACTTGTAAAGTTCTGGAGTTATCTTTCTTTTGACATTGCACTACTCATAAGTACTTATTCAAGCAACTGGTTATACGAAGGCGTTGAAAACTTTGGGAAATAAATTTGAAATTATTTTTTTTTGCCGTTTTGAATAAAAAAGGGAAAATGGGGCTTTCGAAAAGCCCTTACTTTTTGTTGAAGACAAAATCAGTTCTACTTATTATCATTTTTCTCGACAGCTTTTTGTAAGCGATTATTTTTTAAAAACTACATGAAATATTGATACAATTTTGCCACGGTCTTACAGCAAATCTATCAATCTATGGAATGTGGGGGTTTTAAACTTCTGGTTCCGGTACTTTCGGTTTTTACAAGGAAAATTGTAAAAATTGAATGAAACGCAATACTTTGTTTAATTTTTGAGTTAGAACGTTTAACTTTTTAAAATTAGATGCATCTTATAAAGTCCTAAATCTCAGAAAAGGGGGGATGAAAAAACAAAAAAAAATTCAAATGACCTTTAGAAATTTATATTACGCTAAAACATTATTAAGATAGAAGTAATTAACATACATTCCGAGTTACATTTAAATACATTGACTACTTCCGCTTTTATAGGTCAGTGAAAATCGCCTATGGGAGTTTCAATGTTAAACAAAAATCACACGTCGTTCGTTTTCTCAAAAAGTTTTCAAGTAAACGTTACAAGATTTCATCTGTATAATGACTCACACAATCCGCAGACCGGAAAAGGTTTTGGGTGGACAATACGAAAAAATAAGGGGTCTGCAGGGGCCAACGTTCAAAACAGCCCTTTAGCTGTAACTTTTTTATTTTTCATCCGATTTTTAAAATCTTTTCGGTTTATAGTTGAAGGTAGAGAGAACAACTTAAAAATTATGGTCCGAGGGGCCACTTTTTGACTCCTTCTTGGGGTTTTAAGGGCCTACAGATCACAATTTTTGTAAAATTAAAATAAAATATATTTAATAAGAGTTATCCTGCTTTGCTTTAAGAACGTATATGATTGCGCCCATGAGAAAAGGGTGCTTATGGCGTTTTTGACAAAACAGAGAAATAACGTCACAAACATATGACGTTACGTCATAACGTAGTCTGAAACGCGTAAGATTTTTAACGCATCATTTTCATTGTGTATAGTTTTTATCCCTTTTTTAAATTTAATTTTCGCATTATTTAAAATAAACTCTTATTATTCTTTACTTGCACACACATTTGTTTAACTACATGTATTTCTGTTTTTTCCCGATATTAGCTTAATGCTCTAAATGATTTGGAGAAGTTTTATAGAGATATTTTGATTTTAATTTTAGCTGACTGCTTCATCCTTTTTTTTTAACAGCGCATTGATATTAACATATTTACAGCACAAATAAAAAAAAATAATCTTATTTTAAAGATAGGAAATCATTCAGACCACATACTGTAGATTCCTAATTTTACACGAGTACTTACATGTAATTCCGCGATTCAGCCGTTATCCATCAAATCGCGAGAACGTAAAATCGGGAATGCCGAATTTTTTATTATAGTTTAATGTAGGTTACATATGTCCAAAAATAAAAGCGAGATTTTAAAATTCGCGAGCTGCGCTTCTCGCGATTTTACGCGGATATTAATCCTTCGCGTTTAAATAGAAATCTACTCTAATAGTTCGTGAATTTAGAAAGCAAAAACATGAACCTAACAAATACATGTACATATTTCATCTTTGTTCAGCAAGTAGCGTTGTCGGTATTGTTTTAATGATGAACGACTTTTTTAAGTATGCTGCATGTACATGTACTAAAAACTTATTTTCCTAAATCATTTTCTGATGGATTACTAAATATGCAGTGACTAGAAACATTTTTGGTTAAACAAGCTGAAAAGAACACAGTAAAAGTCATAATTTCTCAATTTAAAAATAAGAGAGATGAAAGTATGCAGTTCTGCACACATCTCACCGATCTGGTAAATACTTGTACTGTTTAATTTGTCCTAAGTTCAGATAACATGTGCTTGTGTTTCCTCACACAATCTAAATCTTACGTAAAACGCTGCATTTACATGTACAAAATGAATCTGATATGACCGAAAAAAAAAATTCCTGGTTTTTATTCTTAACGAGACCAAGTCTAACTATTTTTACCCTATATATTTTGATCAAATTAAATAATTAAATATGAATTAACATAACACGCCCCAGCGGGTTATATAATTTTTCTCTGCGATGATCGCTACTGTCATAACCCGCATGTATCATCAATGAAAGTATTTTATTGTTTATATTTATATCCTTCTTTTAACAAGTTAATGGATTGGTCGTAAAGAGTAAAAATAACTAAATCTTTGTTAATGTACATCAATACGTTAAATAAACGGAAAAGCTAAGTCGTCTTAAATGGGAGGTTGAGTTTGACATCATCATAGTTCTTTTGTGCAGTCCAGGATTTGTCTTAGGTCGATTAATGTTTCGACCAATCGATAAACGGAGGGTGTATATTTCAATCCTGTGAATTTCTACAGAGCTATGAATTACAATTAATTTTCTTTAAAAATAGAGGGAATCATACTTGGTGGATGTAAATATAAAAAAAGAAGTTTACTTAATGTACAACTTAATCAAACACCTTTTAATGTTCCTATCGACTGTGTTTTTGTTAAAAGGGACGTTTTAAACAGACGGGTTTTTTCTTTTTTGTATTGCAAATTGCTATGTTAATATTAAAATTTTGTTTTTAATTCTTTCCCTATGATGTTGATTTTGTTTTTGATACTGTTGCATGTGTTTAAAAGGTGTTAAACAGTCAAATTCTTGATTAGTGGTCCTATTCCTTGTAATGAACACGAGTGAAAGTGACTATCTGGATGTTGATTCTTGAGAATGATTCAGAAATGATGTACACATATTCTTATCCTTTTCTAAATATTAAAACTTCCTATTTCAAGTTATATATTTAAACAAAGAGCAAGAACAACAAAATGGTCAGAAATCATTAATCATACTCTTATCCTTTTCTAAAAATTAAAACTTCCTATTTCAAGTTATATATTTAAACAAAGAGCCGGAACAACAAAATGGTTAGAAATGATGTAATCATACTCTTATCCTTTTCTAAAAATTAAAACTTCCTATTTCAAGTTATATATTTAAACAAAGAGTAAGAACAACAAAATGGTCAGAAATGATTAATCATACTCTTATCCTTTTCTAAAAATTAAAACTTCCTATTTCAAGTTATATATTTAAACAAAGAGCAAGAACAACAAAATGATCAGAAATGATTAATCATACTCTTATCCTTTTCTAAAAATTAAAAATGGTCAGAAATGATTAATCATACTCTTATCCTTTTCTAATAATTAAAACTTCATATTTCAAGTTATATATTTAAACAAAGAGCCGGAACAACAAAATGGTCAAAAATGATGTAATCATACTCTTATCCTTTTCTAAAAATTAAAACTTCATATTTCAAGTTATATCTTTAAACAAAGAGCCAGAACAAAAAGATGGTCAGAAATGATTAATCATACTCTTATCCTTTTCCAAAAATTAAAACTTTATATTTCAAGTTATATATTTAAACAAAGAGCCAGATCAACAAAATGGTCAGAAATGATGTAATCATACTCTTATCCTTCTCTAAAAATTAAAACTTCATATTTCAAGTTATATCTTTAAACAAAGAACCGGGACAACAAAATGGTCAGAAATGATGTAATCATACTCTTATCCTTTTCTAAAAATTAAAACTTCATATTTCAAGTTATATATTTAAACAAAGAGCAAGAACAACAAAATGGTCAGAAATCATTAATCATACTCTTATCCTTTTCTAAAAATTAAAACTTCCTATTTCAAGTTATATATTTAAACAAAGAGCCGGAACAACAAAATGGTTAGAAATGATGTAATCATACTCTTATCCTTTTCTAAAAATTAAAACTTCCTATTTCAAGTTATATATTTAAACAAAGAGTAAGAACAACAAAATGGTCAGAAATGATGTAATCATACTCTTATCCTTTTCTAAAAATTAAAACTTCCTATTTCAAGTTATATATTTACACAAAGAGCAAGAACAACAAAATGATCAGAAATGAATAATCATACTCTTATCCTTTTCTAAAAATTAAAAATGGTCAGAAATGATGTAATCATACTCTTATCCTTTTCTAATAATTAAAACTTCATATTTCAAGTTATATATTTAAACAAAGAGCCGGAACAACAAAATGGTCAAAAATGATGTAATCATACTCTTATCCTTTTCTAAAAATTAAAACTTCATATTTCAAGTTATATCTTTAAACAAAGAGCCAGAACAACAAGATGGTCAGAAATGATTAATCATACTCTTATCCTTTTCCAAAAATTAAAACTTTATATTTCAAGTTATATATTTAAACAAAGAGCCGGATCAACAAAATGGTCAGAAATGATGTAATCATACTCTTATCCTTTTCTAAAAATTAAAACTTCATATTTCAAGTTATATCTTTAAACAAAGAGCCAGAACAACAAGATGGTCAAAAATGATTAATCATACTCTTATCCTTTTCCAAAAATTAAAACTTTATATTTCAAGTTATATATTTAAACAAAGAGCCGGATCAACAAAATGGTCAGAAATGATGTAATCATACTCTTATCCTTCTCTAAAAATTAAAACTTCATATTTCAAGTTATATCTTTAAACAAAGAGCCGGGACAACAAAATGGTCAGAAATGATGTAATCATACTCTTATCCTTTTCTAAAAATTAAAACTTCATATTTCAAGTTATATCTTTAAACAAAGAGCCAGAACAACAAAATGGTCACGGAAAAGTACCAAAGAGATAACGTGATTCCTATTACAGGTTAACTCCAACCTAATTATACATTATATCTGATTTCTAAATATACCTTGCAAACAAAAAATAGACGATAAATAAAATTGTACATTATGTTTACTTTGTAATCGTCAAGACCAATCTTAATATTCTTGTTCATTTTCCTGTGACCGTTACTGAAAGAACTTGAGAATTCAGACAGTTTCATGATCCCGTCCGAACCAGAGCTTTATTTTCACATTTAGTTTAGTCGAAGGAGCGGATTCATAAAATTATTTACGGTTTTAATGAAGTGTGTAAGATTTACAATTGATATTGAAATGTAGAATACATAGAGACTAATTATACAGATAGAAGACAGCGCACTGGCGATGTAATTAAAAACATGCATAAGCTTTGGATTAAGGGTAATGGACGGTTGAGAATTATTTTAAAGTGATGGTGAAATATACATTCAAAAACACGAAATTAATCTCTGCATACTGCATGTTTTCTCTATAATAGTAAACCTACATATTTGCTGTGGAATAGTCACACACAGATGATAAGTGTCTGAATGTTGTTTTTTCGGGTGTGGGCACGCCCGAAATGTGTAAGCAAAGGCATGGGGGTGATGGGAAGCTTAACAATTGTAGAAAAACAATCACAGAAGATTGAAAACAAATGTGACTAGAAGCGATCGGATTGTAAAAATATCCCACATACACTAAAAAAAAGAAATTTAAATTATGTGAAATTTATCAATATTGGAAGGAGGTGAATATCCCATCCATGGAAGGGGCACTCTTTCCCATGAATTCTGCCTATAAAGTCGAATGGAAAAAAGGGCACGATCCCGGCAGTGGTAGAATTAACTACTTTTTTCTTATTGTGTTTATCTGTGAGTGCACATGTTAAAGTCTAGTTACTTCTGGAACTATTCTTACAACTTCAAAAGAATATTTCAGTGCTGCTACTATAATTGAATCAATAAGTTGTACAATGGATCATGATTAAACAAAGTTGTATAATACGTTACTTCTGATATTGTTTTCAAAGTTCAAGACTAAAATATGACATATTTAATAATGTCACGAAAATCGCATATGTTGTTTAAGAACAAAAGCTACTAATATATATTAGGTATTGATTGTTTATATAGAAATGACAGTGTTTATGTAAATGAAATATGTTCACATAGAATACTCTACTGACTGGTTTGTCGTTGATATCCCAAAATAAACTGAAACTGAAACCAAACAACCGCCATTTCTTTTTTTGAATAATAACTTTTCACTGGCAGACAACTGCGCTGTCAGTAGAAACATTTTTATTTATGATTTAAAAAATAACAACAACAACAAACCTTTGTTTTTGAAATAAATGAATAGCATAGATGCAAGCATACAACTATACGTGCGTAACAATGTAATAAGGAACTGATAACAAGGTTTACGGAAGCCCATTTATGACCTATCAAAAAATATTTTCGAATTTGATATAACGAATTCTTGAATTTGTTAAAACAAATTTAAATCGTTTTAACAGATTGTGGAATCCGTAATCACGAATTAAATTTGTTATAACAAACTTTAGGAATTCGTTATAACGAATTTAATCTGTTTTAACAAGTTTTATGAATTCGTTTTTACAAATTTTGAAATCTGTTTTAACAAATTAAATTTGAAAAAACGAATTCTTAAATTCGTTATTTCAAAGTTATGATTCGTATTTTCGGTATTTAAAATCTGTTAAAGCGTATTTTCATCCAATTTGTAATAATAAATTTCATATATTGCGGGATCAAATTAAACGGGGCGGACTTCATTTGTCCCATATAGGCGTACGTCGAAATGCGCTGATCAATTGACCGACGTTAAAGGGCAAAATGGCAAATAAAGTAAACCGGTGTAAAAACAAAAATGGAGGAACATATTGTCACAGCTGTTGGTGTAACCATGGTGACAGATGTAACAATTCCAAAAGACACCTTTCTTTATGGGCTTTGCTTGAATTCCTACATAGATATAGGAACTGTTAAATATGTAACAACAAATAAAGTAAACCGGTGTAAAAACAAAAATGGAGGAACATATTGTCACAGCTGTTGGTGTAACCATGGTGACAGATGTAACAATTCCAAAAGACACCTTTCTTTATGGGCTTTGCTTGAATTTCTACATAGATATAGGAACTGTTAAATATGTAACAACGCAATTTCACCAAAAGTACCAGGAAATACAGATTTTTTACAGGTTTCTGCGCAAAATTTCAACAATTTGTTACATGAATGCTATCAATCAATGAGGATGCTGATTTATTAACAAATATCTGCATTTTCCATCTCGATTTTTATATCATATAGTCATTAAAAGTGATAAGAATGTTATGTAGATTTGGTTAATGCTAAAAGAAATTGATTAAATATAAAGGCAATGTTACAGGAAAACAACAGGCACGTAGCTTCAACGAAGTGTGGGGGGGGGGGGGGGAGGGTGACAGGAAAACAGGGGAGGCCTGCCCCCCCCCCTACAACCACTTTTGCTCGAAGCAAAGTGAAATTGAAGTTTAAGGTACACTTAGCTTTTTATAGCTACCCGCACGGTTTACGATTTTTGAATTTTTAAGAAGTATTTTTTTTTTTTTTTGCATGTAAAGAATTTTTGTGTGAGTCTCCTCCCTTTCTACTTTTCTACTATGGTTTCGTTACATATACTAGTAAGAAAGAATTGGGTTTATATATCAACCAATATTATCTCCTGTATTGTGCCATTCACCAGGTTCTATAAACACCTAACCTTAGTTTCAATTTAAAAAATCCAAGGTTAGGAGGGGGAGAGAAGGATAATTTGTTTTGTTTTTATTTTCTTGTCAGGGGTTATAGGGGTAAGGGTGGTCAGGACACCGACTACTTATAGATCTATCCATGACCCCTCACCAAAGTCTGTGTGCCCATCACCAGGGTCTGTATACACATACTAGAGTCAGTATACCCATCACCTGGGTCTCACTAGGGTTAGTGTACGTATCACCATGATCTGTGTGCCCATCACCAGGGTCAGTATACCTATCACCAGGGTCAGAGTACATATTACTAGGGTCTGTGTGCCCATCACTAGGGTCTGTATACCCATAACCAGAGATCCACCTAATTATCGTCAGGGTCTTGATACCTATCACCATGGTCAGTGTACGTATCATCAGGGTCTATATGCCTATCACCAGGGTCAGAGTACGTATCACCAGGGTTTGTCTGCCCAGTGTACGTATCACCAGGGTCTGTGTGCCAATCACCAGGGTCAGTAGAACCATCACCAGGGTCTCAATACATATGACCAGGGTCAGTGTGCGTATCACCAGCGTCTATGTGCCCATCACTAGGGTCTCAATGCATATCACCAAGGTCAATATACATATCACTAGGATCTGGGTGCCCATCACCTGGGTCTCAATACCTATCTTGTGATAGATATTGAGACCCTAATGAAGTGTATACTGACTTTGGTTTAGCGTATTTAGACCCTGATGATACTTACACTGACCTTGGTTATAGGTAAACTGATACTGGTGATGGATATACTGACCATGGTGATATGCACTCTGACCCTGGTGATAAGTACTAGTATACAGACCTTGGTGATAGGTATTGAGACCCTGGTGATCGCCAAACAGACCAAGGTAATACGTACACTGATCCTGTTGATAGGTATTGAAACCCTGGTGATGGGTATACTGACTCTGGTCATGGTTATAAAGAACCTGGTGTTGGGCACACCGACCCTGGTAATACGTACACTGACCATGGCGATAGGTATTGAGACCTTAGATATGGATACACTGAACCTGGTTATGGGTATACTGACCCCGGTTAATGACATACTAACCCTTGTGATACGTACACTACACCCTAGTGATAGGTATTGAGACCCTGGTGATAGGTAAACTGACTCTGGTAATAAGCCCACAGACCCTGGTGATACGTACACTGACCCTGGTGATGGGAAGTGAGACCCTGTTGATGGGTATACTGACCCTGGTAATACGTATTCTGACCCTGGTGATGGGTCTACTGACCCTGGTGATTGGCACACAGACCCTGGTGATACGTACACTGACCCTGGTGATAGATATTGAGACCTTGGTTATCGGTATACTAACCCAGGTTATAGCTATACAGACCCTGGTGGTGGGCAGACAAACCCTGGTGATACGAACTCTGACCCTCGTGATAGGTATTTGCCCTGGTGATGGCCAAACAGACCAAGGTAATACGTACACCGACCCTGTTGATAGGTATTGAAACCCTGGTGATGGGTATACTGACTCTGGTTATGGTTATATAGACCCTGGTGTGGGTTCACTGGCCCTGGTAATACGTACACTGACCCTGGCGATAGGTATTGAGACCTTGGATATGGGCACTGAACCTGGTTATTGGTATACTGACCCTGGTTAATGACACACTAACCCTTGTGATACGTACACTACACCCTGGTGGTACAGTGTAGGTATTGAGACCCTAGTGATATGTAAACCGACTCTGGTAATGGGCACACAGACCCTGGTGATACGTACACTGACCCTGGTGATGGGTAGTGAAACCCTGTTCATGGGTATACTGAACCTGGTGATGGGCACACAGACCCTGGTGATACGTATTCTGACCCTGGTGATAGGTACACTGATCCTGGTGATAGGTTTAAAAACCAAGGTGATACGTTTAATGACCCGTTTTTATGTGTATAAGACCTGTTGGCAAACAGACCCTACTGATGGGTCATGGATAGATCTGCAAGGAGTCGGAGTCCTGACCATCCCACCCATCGCCTCTTATTACCCCTGAGAAAAAGAAAAACAAAATGTATTATCCAACTCACCTTCCTAACCTTGAATTTGTAGTTGAATCCGAACTAAGGTGTTTATAGAACCTGGTGAACGGCACAAAATGCAAGAGATAATATTGGTTTATATATAAACCCGAGTCTTTTTTACTGGTATACGGTTTGTAATGAAACCATGATATTTTGTTCAGGCACGTAGCATTGTGGCAAAAAGGGGGTTGTGGCCAGATCCATCCAAAAAATCTTAACATGCAAAAAAAAAAAAAAATACCTCTCAAAAATTTGAAAATCCTAATCAGTGGGAGAAGGGGGACTAAGTGTACCTTTAACTTCAACTTCACAGTTTATTTCCACCCTTACACTTTAAGTTTTGATATTCTCCCAAAACCTTTGGGGGCAACTTATGTTAATTCGCTTTTTTATATGTAATTTAAAGAAAAATGTTTGCTGCAAGAACAAGTTGGGGGAGTGGGAAAGCTGCCACCTCCCTCTGATGCTATGTGTCTGTTGTTTTCCTGTAGCATTGCTTTTATTGTCCGCTTAAATATTTAGGTGTAAAACCAAATATACATAACATTTTTATCACTTTTAATGACTATATGATATAAAAATTGCATTTTCTTTTCCTTTCTATTGCACATATATAAGTTCGAAGTCCCTCCAAAAAGCTTTCGAATTTCCTTCTAAACGTTTACCGATCCCGATGAAAAGTTGGTTCACGCATGCGCACATAATTATTTAATACCTGGTTACGTGTTATATAAAATATTATCAATTCTATGCCAGACCGGCGTGGAATTCACCGCTTTTTTAAGTATGACGTAATCTCACAGTTTGTTGATGTAATGAGATGAAAAATGCAGATATTTGTTAATAAATCAGCATGCTCATTGATTGATAGCATTGATTTAAAATTTTGCGCAGAAACCCGTAAAAAATCTCTATTTCCTAGTACTTTTGCTGAAATTGCGTTGTAACATATTTAACAGTTCCTATCTATGTAGGAATTCTAGCAAAGCCCATAAAGAAAGGTGTCTTTTGGAATTGTTAATCTGTTACCATGGTTACACCAACAGCTGTGACAATATGTTCCTACATTTTTGTTTTTACAACGGTTTACTTCATTCGCATTTTTGCCCTTTAACGTTGGTCAAATGATCAGCGCACTTCGGCGTACGCCTTTATGGGACAAATGAAGTCCGCCCCGTTTAACTTGTTCCCGCAATATATGAAATTTGTTATCACAAATTGGATGAAAATACGTTTTAACAGATTTTAAAAATCGAAAATACTATTTATAACTTTGAAATAACGAATTTAAGAATTCGTTTTTTCAAATTTAATTTGTTAAAACAGATTTCAAAATTTGTAAAAACGAATTTATAAAATTTGTTATAACAGATTAAATTCGTTATAACGAATTCCTAAAATTTGTTATAACAAATTTAATTCGTTATTACGGATTCCACAATTTGTTAAAACGATTTAAATTCGTTTAAACAAATTCAAGAATTCGTTATATCAAATTCAAAAATATTTTTTGATAGGTCCTAAATGGGCTTCCGTAAATTTGGCCTCACTAAGATACTAAAATTTCGTACTTGACATCTATTATAAACTCAGTGTAATATTGTGTTGTTTAACGTCCAATAAATTTTGTCATTTTCATGTAAATAAAATATATCATCTTTTAACATAAGCTTTATGTTTATAATTCAAATGAACTATAATATGCAACTCATTTTGATTCATCTAACTATTGTATGTATTATATTTTGTAGCAAATTAATGTAGTACAGAGGTTTTAAGATTTGTTTTGATGTGGTCGTAAGACATTGTGATGAAAAATCTAGGTTCAAGATTATCTTCTTTAAAGATAACTGCAATTATAGCGGCTGCTTTAATAGTGGCAAATCAGAAAACTAATTTTTTATAGGGTTCTGACTGATAAATTTCTTCAAAAAGTCGTGGGGTCGTTTGAAAAGTGTTTTAAAAAGGTCACTTGACACAAATGATTTAAGCTTTCTAAAATATTGTTTTCCACTTAAAAATTCATATTGATTTTAACAACTCTTATGATTGTGTTTTTAGTTATAATACATTTTAGAAAGAAGTTCAAATATGCATTGTCAAGGATAAAACATTAAAACGGAAGAAAGGGAGTTGGTCAGAAATCCGGACAAATATGCTCGACTCAAAAGTTAATTTTGTCATATAATGCTTGTGTTTGACCCTTTCTGTATTCTGGACACTCGATTGTATAAGTACAATTAAGGAAGATATTACATATACTTATGACAGGTAAGACTGAATCATATTTGAAGAGTTAAAACAAACTTTACACGTGCTAAAATAACTGCAAACAACTTTGTTTTATATCGCTGCTTACCCTAAATGCCCATTGCCAAGCACCGGAGAATTTAGCTATCAGTGATCCCAACAAAAAACCTAATCCACTGAAGTAAAAAAATGAAAAAAAAAAACAAAAAAAACACATGATTGTTTAAGATAATGTGTTAAGTAATAAAATATTTATTTTTGCCTTTAATTTTATTTAATATAACAATAAACATAATTTATTCAAATTGTTACGACTTGTTAAAAGGAGAATGTCTCATTAAAAAAAACCCAATGACAATTCTCCAAGAAAACATTGTTTATCTATATTTCTTTATTTACATAAAATTTAGCACATAATTGGTACTTGTAATGAATTCCTTATACTTCATTGCAACAATTAAAACATAACGTACCTTCCTACTGGGATGGCACAGTAAAATGCCGAAATCTTAAATGAACGTTCATCTTCATCAAAAAGATCTGCAATTATGGTGGGTGCAACTGTGGAATAACTGGCTTCACCTATCCCTACTGCTGCCCGAATTAGAATGAATGCCCAAAAATGCTGAAACAAACAAGGGATAATGATTTCTTATTTTGTTTGTACAGAAGTTAAACTACTTCCTCACACTTTTTGTTTTAGTTGAACTTGACATGACATGTCAAGTTATGTCCAATTTATTTGAGTTATTCAAAAATATCGGCATCGTAGATTATGCACATACTTGATACCGTGTTCAATTTTTTTCTTTGTAAACATTGTCGACAGTGTATAAATATGATAATATTCTTAACTTCAATGCAACAGCTTTTATTTGATATAAATTTGACTTTAAAAACCTTTAAATATAATTTTGGGATCATAGAAAAAATATTTAAATTCTCTATTTGCAACTATTTTTAAATCCATTACAGATCTAATCTCGGTCGAAAGTCGGTTGCAAGTCAAAATGTAACGCTTAACAATATTATAGTCCTAAAATTGTATGACAAGCAAAAATAACACAGAGAGAGAGAGAGAGAGAGAGAGAGAGAGAGAGAGAGAGAGAGAGAGGCTCTGAAAAAAACACTAAGAGGCACTGAAAAACTCTGAGAGACCCTGTGGTCGACATTGAGGCTACTGAGGAAATCCTGTGTGACACTAAGGTTTGCACTGAGGGTACTGAGGAAACCATGAGATCATGTTTGATTGTAAAACGAACTTTAGGTTCCTCGACACACCAACATTTTATTTGTTGGATTGATAAAGAAACTTTTTTCAAATATGATTTTACAAAGGAAAGAACAAAATCGTCCTTTTTTTAATATATAGATTTTTTTGTGGTGAAATTGGGAAAATTGTTTGAACTGCAAACAAAGTATTTTAGAGCTTAAATTGGTCTCAATTTATGTGTAATACAATTATAAATAAACCTATGCCATAGATGGTTTGGCCAAGTTTAGAATTTTTTATTAAAAATATTTTTATTCATATTCTTTATTTATTTTAAATCTATAGATAAAATCTAAAAAAATAACTAAAAGTCACATAAAATTTTTAGAAAATTTGCAATTTATCAAATTTGAACCGATCCCGATTTTAAAAAAATGATCCCTGTCGGATATATATTTTAATTGAAATTTTACAAAAAGAACGCAGTTTATTACGAGTAATCGATAAGTATTATAAAATCAGAAAATAAACAAACCATTTTACAGCCAAACAACCTTAGAATTTGTTCAAACAAGAAGCCCATGGGCCACATCGCTCACCTGAGGAACAATAGGTATGATAAAATCAGCTTAATGGAGTCATAATAAAAACTATCTGGACAATGTAGTACAATACATGTAGATTCTGTATAAATAAAAATCAATTTTTTCCACTGGATATTCTTATGTTTATTATCATTACTCCCTTTTCTAACAGGATGATTTTATAGTAATATCACATGTTGAGCATTGCAGCTCTCAAAAAGATCCTAAACAATTGTTTATAAATGGGATATAAACCTACATCAAACTCTGAACCCCTTGTGAGACCCAATCGTCCAGGAATCATCCAGAAGCCAGAATCTAAACAATATTAAATAATCACCTGGCTCATTAGTTTCTGAGAAGATCTTTTAAGATTTACTCTATATATTCCTATGTAAAAATTCCACCTCCATTGTGGCCCTACTCTACCCCCAGGAATCATGATTTTTGCAACTTTGAATCTACACTACTTGAGGATGCTTCGACATAATTTCCAGCTTTCCTGGCCAAATGGTTCTTGAGAAGAAAATTTTTAAAGATTTACTCTATATATTCCTATGTAAAAAGGCGACCCCCCATTATGGTCCCACCCTACCCCCGGAGGTCATGATTTTCACAACTTTGAATCTACACTACCTGAGGATGCTTCCACACAAGTGTCAGCTTTTCTGGCCAAATGGTTCTTGAGATGAAGATTTTTAAAGATTTACTCTATATATTCCTTTGTAAAAAGTCAGCCCCCCATTTTGGCCCCACCCTACCCCGGGAGGTCATGATTTTCATAACTTTGAATCTACACTACCTGAAGATGCTTCCACATAAGATTCAGCTTTCCTGGCCAAATGGTTCTTGAGAAGAAGATTTTTAAAGATTTAGTCTATATATTCTTATGTTAAAAATCGATCCTCCCCAATGTGGCCCTACCCTACCCCCCAACGGTCATGATTTTCACAACTTTAAATCAACACTACCTGAGGATGCTTCCATATAAGTTTCAGCTTTCCTGACCAAATGGTTCATGGGAAGAAGATTTTTTAAGATTTACTCTATATATTCCCATGTAAAAAGTCGACCCCTCATTATGGCCCCTGCAAACAAAGTATTTTAGAGCTTAAAACTTGGTCTCAATTTATGTGTAATACAATTATAAATAAACATATACCATAGATGGAATCTACACTACCTTAGGATGCTTCCACACAGGTTTCAGCTTTCCTGGCCAAATGGTTCTTCAGAAGAAAATTTTTAAAGATTTACTCTATTTATTCCTGTTAAAAATCAACCGTCCGTTGTAGCCCCATCCTACCCCCGGGGGTCATGATTTCCAGAACTTTTAATGTACACTACCGGAGGATGCTTCCACATAAGTTTCAGCTTTCCTGGCCAAATGGTTCTTGAGAAGAAGATTTTTAAAGATTTTCTCTATATATTCCTATGTTAAAAATCGACCCTCCCCAATGTGACCCTACCCTACCCTCACGGGGTCATGATTTTCACAACTTTGAATCTTCACTGCTTGAGGATGCTTCCACATAAGTTTCAGCTTTCCAGGCCAAATGGTTCTTGAGAAGAAGATTTTTAAAGATTTAGTCTATAAATTCCTATGTTAAAAATCGATCCTCCCCAATGTGGCCCTACCCCACCCCCCAACGGTCATGATTTTCATAACTTTGAATCTACACTACTTGAGGATGCTTCCACATAAGTTTCAGCCTTCATGGCCAAATAGTTCTTGAGAAGAAGATTTTTAAAGATTTACTCTATAAATTCCTATGTTAAAAATCGATCCTCCCCAATGTGGCCCTACCCCATCCCCCAACGGTCATGATTTTCACAACTTTGAATCTACACTACTTGAGGATGCTTCCACATAAGTTTCAACCTTCCTGGGCAAATGGTTCTTGAGAAGAAGATTTTTAAAGATTTACTCTTTATATTCCTATGTAAAAAGTCGTACCCCCCATTGTGGCCCCACCCTACCCCCGGGGGTCATGATTTTCACAACTTTAAATCTACACTACCTGAGATGCTTCCACATAAGTTTCAGCTTTCCTGGCTTAACGGTTTTTGAGAAGAAGATTTTTAAAGATTTACTCTATATATTCCTATGTAAAAAGTCGACCCCCCATTATGGTCCCGACCTACCCCAGGGGGTCATGATTTTCATAACTTTGAATCTACACTACTTGAGGATGCTTCCACATAAGTTTCAGCCTTCATGGCCAAATAGTTCTTGAGAAGAAGATTTTTAAAGATTTACTCTATAAATTCCTATGTTAAAAATCGATCCTCCCCAATGTGGCCCTACCCCATCCCCCAACGGTCATGATTTTCACAACTTTGAATCTACACTACCTGAGGATGCTTTCACACAAGTTTCAGCTTTCCTGGCTAAACGGTTTTTTAGAAGAAGATTTTTAAAGATTTACTCTTTATATTCCTATGTAAAAAGTCGTACCCCCCATTGTGGCCCCACCCTACCCTCGGGGATCATGATTTTCACAACTTTAAATCTACACTACCTGAGATGCTTCCACATAAGTTTCAGCTTTCCAGGCCAAATGGTTCTTGAGAAGAAGATTTTTAAAGATTTAGTCTATATATTCCTATGTTAAAAATCGATCCTCCCCAATGTGGCCCTACCCCACCCCCCAACGGTCATGATTTTCATAACTTTGAATTTACACTACTTGAGGATGCTTCCACATAAGTTTCAGCCTTCATGGCCAAATAGTTCTTGAGAAGAAGATTTTTAAAGATTTACTCTATAAATTCCTTTGTTAAAAATCGATCCTCCCCAATGTGGCCCTACCCCATCCCCCAACGGTCATGATTTTCACAACTTTGAATCTACACTACTTGAGGATGCTTCCACATAAGTTTCAGCCTTCCTGGGCAAATGGTTCTTGAGAAGAAGATTTTTAAAGATTTACTCTTTATATTCCTATGTAAAAAGTCAACCCCCCATTTTGGCCCCACCCTAACCCAGGGGGTCATGATTTCAGAACTTTGAATCTACACTACCTGAGGATGCTTCAACAAAAGTTTCAGCTTTTCTGGCCAAATGGTTCTTGAGAAGAAGATTTTTAAAGATTTACTCTATATATTCCTATGTAAAAAGTCGACCCCCCATTATGGTCCCGACCTACCCCAGGGGGTCGTGATTTTCACACCTTTGAATCTACACTACCTGAGGATGCTTTCACACAAGTTTCAGCTTTCCTGGCCAAACGGTTTTTAGAAGAAGATTTTTAAAGATTTACTCTTTATATTCCTATGCAAAAAGTCGTACCCCCCATTGTGGCCCCACCCTACCCCCGGGGGTCATGATTTTCACAACTTTAAATCTACACTACCTGAGATGCTTCCACATAAGTTTCAACTTTCTTGGCTTAACGGTTTTTGAGAAGAAGATTTTTAAAGATTTACTCTATATATTCCTATGTAAAAAGTCGACCCCCCATTATGGTCCCGACCTACCCCAGGGGGTCATGATTTTCACACCTTTGAATCTACACTACCTGAGGATGCTTTCACACAAGTTTCAGCTTTCCTGGCTAAACGGTTTTTTAGAAGAAGATTTTTAAAGATTTACTCTTTATATTCCAATGTAAAAAGTCGTACCCCCCATTGTGGCCCCACCCTACCCTCGGGGATCATGATTTTCACAACTTTAAATCTACACTACCTGAGATGCTTCTTCATAAGTTTCAGCTTTCCTGGCTTAACGGTTTTTGAGAAGAAGATTTTTAAAGATTTACTCTATATACTCCTATGTAAAAAGTCCATCCCCCATTGTGGCCCCATCCTACCCTCGGGAGTCATGATTTTCACAATTCAGAACTTTGAATCTACACTACCTGAGGATGCTTCCACACAAGTTTCAGCTTTCCTGGCCAAATGGTTCTTGAGAAGAAGATTTTTGAAAATTTCTCGAAAATGTTCATTATTTCCTAATTATCTCCCCTTGTAAGAGGGCTTGGTCCTTAATTTTCACAACTTTGAGTTCCCTTAGGCTAAGGATGCTATGTGCCAAGTTTGGTTGAAATTGGCCCAGTGGTTCTTGAGAAGATGTTGAAAATGTAAAAAGTTTACAGACGGACGGACAGACAGACAGACGGACGACAGACAAAATGTGATCCGAATAGCTCAGGTGAGCTTAAAATGATATATTCAAACTTTATTATTTTGTTTGGGATCGGTTCGAATGTAAGATTTCCCAATGTTTTTTGAATTTCACTAATTCGTTTCAATTTCTTGTTAAAATATGAGTGTATAGCAATGGCTTAATGCGAGTGATAGTTGACTGATTTGTAGTTTTTATCCATAGGTTTAAAAATATGTTTAATTCTTGATTTTCATTTTCATGAATATTTTTTCCAAAAATATTATAAAGTTTATTTGGGTGTATTTGATATGTATTTAGTCACAACTGTGTTGTACATAAATTGATACCCTTTTTTTTTTTTGCTCAACGATGTTTCCGGTTTTTATCAAAAAATACAAACTATTCATATAAAATAATTGAAGGCCGATATCGGTCTCATTTTTGAACAATCATTTTTCAAAAAAGATTTTTCATCGATCCATCAAATAATGCATTGGTGAGTCGAGCCACCTTGAGTAATAAGATTAGAATAAAATCGTTAACGCTATGGTAATCCTATTAATTTTCAGCACGTTTTTATTATAATATTTACCATTCCCTTATTTTTAAATTCTGAGCTTAAGAGATAAGAAAAAAGTTATATTACGTTATATATTCCATTAAATCACTTAATAGATTTTTATAAAAACTGACTCAATTGAAAACCTTTTGCTTTCTTTTAAAATAAACTTGAAATATTTAATATTGCATCAAGATGTATTTGATACAATAACATTTTTTAGATTATTTAACTTCCAGTGTTCTGTGTCTTTACTAAAATGTGTTGCGAATTGCTTCTACTAAAACCCGTTATTGTAATTTTACATTTTCTAATTTGTCCATGATTAAAAATTGTTAAATTGTAGTTACAGTTATAGAATTACATCTGTAACTTTTTTTGCCCAATGTTAATATACAAGAATAAAAATTAACATGAAATATTAAGTTAAATTCTAGCTGCAGGTCTGTAGCTCCCTGTTTAAAAAAATTGGATGGACCACCGGTAGCTTCTTGTTTAAATAATCTTGTACAACTTTATGCATTGATTATTGTACTTTAAATCTAGCATTTTCGCATTTATGACAGAGATAATAGACATAGTGTAATACTGCCACGCTCCTACTAGCACTAGCTAGTGGGTTAACCCTTCAGCTCAGTCGGTAGAGCGTTGGTTTTTAAACTGAAAGGTCCCGAGTTCGAGCCTGGTGTAGCTCATTCCTCCTCTTCTATTACAATATCATTAATCTTAAGTTTATTAAAACATTATTTGTTAAATGTTCTTTTTTTGTTTTTTCATGTATTTTCAATTGATTTATTAAATTAAATAACTGTTAGGTTCAGTCAAAACAGCTGGTCAATCACTATACTTTTTTCAAACATTGACAATTTGATGTACACGATATCACAACAATCAATATTTTCATCATAGTGAGACACTGGTGTATACACGGTAGTGTATCCTGTATATGCCAAAATAAACATTACAACGTCATAGTAAGACACAGGTGTATACATGGTAAACATGTGTATACACGTGTTGTATCTGCGCCACAGTGAGGAATGGTGGTATCAGGCTTAGGTGAGAATGGCTTAAGGGCTTGCAGTTTATACCTATTTTGAAAGATATATACTTACATGAAGTCATTCTGAAATACAGAAGATATTCCTGCGCTTGAAAATGAAGTTTTGTTTTGAGAAATAATTACGTAATCATGATGTAATAATAGAGTGCAAGAGAATATCGGATTATTTTAAGCAGAAGAAAGGAGAACAAATTAAAATGAAGTTATATACTGGTCTATGTATGTGTTAATTAATACCTGTGGAATATTAAAATTTACCCAATGTGTTGAAACATTAAAATGTTTCAAGTTGGTGTTATAATAATTATATTTTTGCATTCAAATATTGAACTCAATGAAATTAAGTTATGTTCTTATGATTTCGATTAACATTATATGATATAATGATAATTAAATTAATTTAAACATATTGATTAAATAGCCTATATATACTCTCTCCTTGTATAATAGGTCAAGTTATATACATTTTATAATTATTTAGTATAATATTCATATCTAGCTATACTCATGTATTTGATAAATAACATAAGTATGTTGTTAGTGAATTATAGAACCATGACACTTTATGAGTATCTAAATTATGATATTCAGATCTAGTGATACACATGTAATTGATAGTAATTTAAGTATTATAAGTGAATTGAATATAAATGAATATTTGAATAATGCTTATTGTAAAAATACAATAAGACGTTATAAACATCGTAAGAAGTAAATAACAATAAAAAAAATTTAAATATTTATGTGATAGTAAGAGTATTATGTTTATGAGCATTTATTCGTTTTGTATTTTTCTATTTTTCGTTTTGTTCAACACAATCTTAAATTTAAATTAGTCAAAGTTTTACTGCGCAAGTTAATTAAGTTCTTTCCTATCTATGATTTTATTGGTTCGTATTAACCAATAATATTGAAGCTATATGTATATATAAGTTAACTATAATTCGAATTAAGTTAGAGCAATAATCAACCTTACCAAAATATACTATCCAGCCAATATCCATAGCATTTAATGGTATGTAAATTTCATATTAACTTATGATTTGCTTTTTATTGTAAATGTTTAGTCTATGGTTTTACTTGAATTGCATTGTTAATGCTAAATTGTATTTTTGCATTTAAAGTTGCAATACTTTAAATGTGCCTGTAAAGTTCATAGGTTAACTTTCTTTACAGTACGCACCGTAATTGTTTTTTTTATGAAACGTATAATGTATATGTGATAACTAATAGCTACTGTCTTTTCTTTCATTCGTCAGCTTTCTCATATAATTTTTTTTTTGTAGGTCAATGTATCTATATTTTCATAATACAAGCAAAGTCATCAGATACCCATGTGCTACAATAATATGTTAATTGATCCAAAAGAGATTGAAGACCAGCAATTGTCTCTGAAAAAATCACCATGTCGTCAGCATACATAAGAAGGAAAAGATTCAGTGATGAAATTTCAAGTGGTACACATCCAGAATTTAAAATCATTAACATACAAATTGAAAAAAATGGGTGAACGTACTTCATCTTGCATTAAACTAAGATTGCTTTTAAAAAAATCACTCAAAAATCCATCAGAAGTCACACATGCTTTAACATTTTTATATAACCCTTTTATAACACGTAGAAGTTTTCCTTGGATACCAATTTTTGACAATTTTATCCAAAGTTTAGACTATCAAGTCAAATGCTTTTTTGAAATCAATAAAGGCTCAGTACAGTCTTTTGTTATTTGCTACGATGAATAGAAATTTCTCGCGTTACGATAGTATAGCGAAAAATAGTTGTTCTAACGATATAAAAACGTATTTGTTTGCATAGAAACGGAAGTTCCGTTTCGTATAGTTATTAGCATTTGTATTCTTAGTGATAGCCAATGAAATAAGAGAGTCAAAATGACGTGTTTGAGTAGTTTTCTGAAAGTTCTGAGGATCAGTTTCTAGCGCACGCTCTAACCGAGCAAGTCAAGCTTATTTTAAAGTTTAATGTTTAATAATAAATTAGGTTTGTGAGAATGAATCCGCCATTCATTTTTGTTTACCTCGCAATTTACGTTGCGGATACAGGTTTCCATAGTTTTTCTACACAAAATATTGTGAAATTTTTATCTATAATGGTTTTTCCTGGGCGGCGAGGGTCATATTTATATATCTCCCTATCTCCCTTTTCAAAAATAGGCACAATAATAGAAGAAGACTTAGATTCAGGGAAGAACCCTGTTTGTAGTATACAATTAAAATGTCTATGTAGAATAGGCAACAGATATTCTTCAAATTCAATGAAATATTCATTAAGTAAACAGTCGCCACCATGTGATTTACTTTTTTTAATTTCTCAATAGCTACCTTAATTTCTTCAACATCAATATCCTTATCTTCAAAAATACAATCCCCAGCATCGTTGGCGATACTATCAATAGCAACATTGCTTTGTGAAGTTAATTTAAAGTGATCAAAAAACTCACTTAATAGTGCATTATATTTAACATTAGATCTTCGTTTAAATTTTGCAAAAAATTGCTTGGGATTATTTTTTCTAATCTTTGACTTTCATGTAATAAATACTGTCTTTAACACTTAGCTTCACATAGCTTATATGTGCTTTTTTGCATACCAATTCTTGATAATTAACAACACTTTTACAAAAATTGAATCTACGTAATGCAACAATATAATCTTTATACAGTGATTTTAATTTATAATCAAACCATGGTTTATCACTTGTAGATAAATATAATTCATGTACATTTTCTTGCTTTGTTTGTTTTCTTCTGATGCTACAACCACTGATATCGAATTTCTTGATTTAAAAAAAATGGATCTACAATTTCATGAAACACTTCATTAAATTTGCTAACACATAAATCCATGTCCGTTTGAGATGAAATATCTTTAATATTAATACAATATTTCAATCTGTGATGATTTAAGATAATATATTCTGTGCATGCTCCGAGGTGTTCCACTTCCCATGATGAACGTTTATGTTGAGAGTATTCCGGCTTTTGGCATGGGTGATTGTTCATACTAATGTGCAGTTCTATGTGTAGTGGTGCATTGTCAGAAGAAGCATTAAAATTGCAGACGATAAATTTATCAAAACAATCAAACATATGAACAGGTGATAGTAAATAATCAATTGTACTGAGTCCACGTGACCCATTGAAAGAAAAATCATTTGCGTGGCCGCCTTTATGTCTTCCATTCACAAGGTCTTACATAATGTGGTCTTACATAATGACGATAGTTTTGTACCATATTCATTATGCCCAGTGTCAGGGTTCATTCTTACAGGTAACTTGCTATCAGCTGTATATGTAACAGACCATCTAAAGACCATCATGTAATGAGTCATGAAACAAATTTTCAAAACGCGCTAGCGCGCGTTCTTCAACTTGTATGCACACACCGTTGCAGTTATGAGACCACAATTTTCAAAATATAATGATTCAATGCTTAATTAAAATTTCGTATAAACTTCAAGGATCAGCCTACGGTATCCACGAACAGTTCCCCAAGGAAATCGAGGACAAGCGCCGACTGTTATACCCAATCCAGAAGAGGTTCAGGAAATCGGGACATAAAACGAAGCTGGTTCGCGACAAGCTGTTTATTGATGGGAAACTGTACATATCTACCTACCTGAGGACCCGACGGGCGAACCGCATGATACCACAGAGGCACCGACCGTAGCAGAAAGATCCGCGCCTTACCCGAACACCGATCGCGACAAGCCGGGAGCACAACGCATGGGTAATACCGTGACACCGACCGCAGCAGCAAGATCCGCGCCTTACTTGGACACCGATTGCACCAAACCGGGAGCACAACGCATGGGCAATCCCGAAGCAACAACTGCACCAGCAAAATCCGCGCCTTACCATCACAGATCGCACCAAACAGGGAGTACAACGTATAGATGAGCGTACCGCCAATCACCCTACGGTCCGGGGTGATCATTCAGCGTAGGGATGTGCAGTGAGTGAGCTGTCATTCATATCCTGGAACATCTGCCGGTCGCTAAAGCCCCCTTCACAATTGGCGCACGAGCACTTTACAACACTTTGCGATCGGAATATTTTGGCTTCGTACAAACTATCGCATACGTTGTACGAGCTCTCGTATTCGTTGCACGCGTTTTTGTTGTCGCATCAAGTCTCCTAAAATATTGGATATGCACACTATTCAGACGTGACCGAACGCGATCCAAACTATTGCAATGAATGGCACGAACATTATTACGAATGTTTTACAACGTTTTGTGTACTCGCAAAAGCGATGCGCGATTTTTAAAAATCGTAAGATAAATCGCAGCTGTTTTTGCGTGTGTTGTGCGACCATGAGACTGTTGCTAAACGTGTCTCATGTAATCTTGCAACGTTTTACTATCATTGCAAGATTTATCGGTTTCAGTTTCCATGCTTTGCCACTAGTTTATACTGGATAGAGGGTTATTTTCGCCCCGTGTTAATTTAGCTTCTATTTCGCCCCAACAATGTTGTGGTAAAAGAAATATGATATGAGACATTGGAATTCACCAAGTCTTTATCCGCTGACAAAAAGAGCGAAATAAGCGAAAATAAAACGGGGGCGAATAGTTCCTTTATACAGTATACACTGTATAAGCATACCTGTTTCAGACCACAATTGACTTTGATTTTGGCTGTGCTTTTGTCATTTTCTTGGACGGTATCTTCTCTTGCATTCAACTATTTCTACTGAAGATCGTCGGAAACGGGCGGTATATATATACTCCCTCTGACTCGTACGAGCATTTTGTATGATGAAACGCATGATCGGACGAGCGCCGCTCGTCCTATCACATTGGCGCACGTTCAATTGTCCGATCATCTGGTCTTTCGTACGATCCAATCGCGTTATCGTACAACACTCTCTTTCATTGTACAACAGTTGCATATATATCCAAGAAATATCGCAAGATTCAATGCGTTTACATCGTACAACGGTCGCTCTGAATCGTGCTAGTTTCGTACGAGTCCTTTTTAATATGCGATTATTTTGGCAACAGTTTACGAACCACAATTTTTTCGGTCGCACGAATATTTTGTCGCTTCCGCTCGTGCGCCAATTGTGAAAGGGGCGTTAGTGAGAAAGTAAACAACCCCGAATTCCATTCGATTATAAATGGATACGACATAATTTTTTTTAGTGAATGCTGGCTTGCTCCTCGAGATGTTGTTGATATAGATGGCTATGAAAAGTGTTTTTTCCCTAGAAAATCAATTAAAGGTGGAGGTATTGTTATCTATTGTAAACCACACCTATCTCCATATATTAGTATTGTTGAAAATATACACGACAACATAATATGGTGTAAAATTTTAACAAATGCTGAAAACAAAAACATCTACATTGCTATGTGTTATTTACCTCCTGAAAACAGTGTTTTTTTATGATCATTGTGATATTGATACCTGTATATTTCATTTACTAGAGGAGTCAATAAGTAAATATAAAAATATGGGTTCTGTATATGTTACAGGAGATTTAAATGCAAGAACGGGCGACAGAAATGATTATATTACTGACGGTTTTTTGAAATATGTTGTACCTGATGGAAATTTACCATTTATATATGAAGACAGCCAAGTTCTTTGTGAAAGAAAAAACCAAGATAAACACATCAATAATTATGGTAGAAAATTATTAGAATTATGTAAGTCATCAGGTCTTCGAATTGTTAACGGTAGACATCCAGGGGATGTATCTGGTGATTATACTTTTTCTGTTCTAGACGTAGTAGTGCTATTGATTAATTGATTATCTATTGACTGAAAGTACATTGTTTTTTAATAAAGGAAATTTTTCTACTGGTTTATTTAAATTTTATTTCTGACCATTCACCAATAAGTTTTACTATTAAGGGTATTTGTCTAAAAACACACCTGCATAAAACAAGTTTATCTTCAGGTAGAATTAATAGCAAATCAGTAAAGTGGATTAATGAAAACGCTGAACTTATTTTGACTGAAATTACACGAAATCAAAATCATTTACTGTGTGAATTAGATATCGACTTCAAAAATTCTTCAGATCTCAATACTTGTGTCAATAATATTTGAAGTATATTGAATGACTGTGTCTTACCATACATTAATGCTAAAGTATCTAAAGCACAACATACCATACATAAAAATTACACATGTGGGAATGCATCGTCGGAAACCCACGGTTAATTACGCGTCGTTCCTCTCTCCATTACCCGTGGGTCCGATTAAACGTTGACACTCGTATTGAAGCACCAAGTTGATTGGTGGCTCATATAACACCCCGAGTAAATTGGTCCAATAAACAAGTCGCTTTGAAACGCTCGTTCGTTACAGTATTAATTGAAACACTGGACTTTGTGACGTCGGCATAACTTTGCATACTAAATTAGCTATCTGTTTACTTTTATTGACAGACCAATCAGGTGAATGAGTTGCAAAGCATTGTGG
Source organism: Magallana ariakensis (assembly GCA_020458035.1). Taxonomy (NCBI): domain Eukaryota; kingdom Metazoa; phylum Mollusca; class Bivalvia; order Ostreida; family Ostreidae; genus Magallana; species Magallana ariakensis. Next base: position 4,375,344 of record CM035820.1, on the reverse strand, counting down.
GCTACTACAAGTTCTAGTGAATACAAATCGTCTTGAAAATATAAACATGTACCATTTTGAATTGCCCTTTGAAAACTCATTTTCAATTTTTTCAGATAAATGGAAAATTATGTCTGATCTTTCATTTCTATGCTCACATTTTAAAACAATATTGCTCACGAGGCCTTATATCAAACTATTTAAACACCCCATTGTCAAATTTCAAAAGAGCGGTATGTCTTATTGAAATAAAAGCAGTCAGTACGTTTTTCACGTGATACCCCTGGTTTGGGACAACATTAGTAGAATGCGCTTTGAAATTTTCATCAGGACACTCATCAGAATGCTTAACGTACAACAATTTTTTTTTTCTGGTGCTAGTGTTCGTTATATTTCCAATGCCATTTCAAAAGCGATGTTCATTTCCCGCTTAGTGTTATGCGGACAATAATTAATGATTTTATAAAAATAGTAAATTAATACCCTAGTCCACTAAAATTCAATAAAATACCAGTTTAAAAAGAGGAAGAAATTGAGCTAAATAAAGATGAAAATCAAACAAAATCTCAACTTTTGGCTCTAATAGATAAAAATATTTCAAATTTACCCGATGAATTACTTCAATATTTTGAAGTCGAGAACAAAATCGCTAAAACTGCTAAAAAATCTGTTTGTACTTGTATGCGTACGTTTGCCAGACTTTCGATACTGATCGATTTTTTTAAAATTTTTTAAAATTAAAACAACAGTATGTTTCAATGTGAGCATGGAACAAAATGTATGGTACATAATCTTTCCCTTTTAAAAAAATGTTGTACAAATTTTCCGGCAAATAATTAAAAGTGTATAAAACCGACAAAAACGACGTGTGTCTATTGAATAGTAAAGACGTAGTAGACCGTCATGCTTTGCGACTCATTCACTGGATTGGAGAATCTGTTTGACGCAAATATTGTCACACGTTAAATAATGCTATCCATATAAGGTAGTGTACCCGAAACAGAAGAGTAGTGAACTATCATGGTACATGTATTTCAAACAAACAAGAAATCTGTTGACACTTGCAGTACTTTGATGATTTCTATGGTGACCGACTGCGTTGCATAATGTAGTCGTATTTCATAACTTCTTAATCCGAGAACAGTTTTCTTTTGACTTAAAACTTTTAAGTATAATATATTATTCCGTTCATATCTGTAGAAGTTTAGCGTGTTCAACAGGTTGATTTATTAGCAACATTATCCGATTACGATTTCGCACCTACATGTATAATGTGAAGATGATTGACTTCGAATAATAGCCTTATTGTTTAACAATTGACCACTGTAGTGAAAGCACACTTCGATACTCAATAATATTCGATAACATTCGATACATTGTTACTCAATTACATAACAATTGATGATCTGCAGCCATAAACGTAACCCGGCTGGGGCTATAGATGTTCTCAGCTGTGTGCGCTGAAGCGACACAAGATTTTCGATCGCACGCTGCGATTGAATTAACACAGACTGACCGAATAAACAAACGGGTGGGAAAGTGAAAATGTTACACATAAGAAGAAGTCGCCAAAAAATGATTTTCGTCAAATCTGATTATCTTTTTGCCAATTAAAAAAATCCGAATGCCTCAATTCAGGACATCCTTTATCGTGCCATCACCTACCGCAAACATGAAACATGGAACTTTGATTATAATAAACTACCTTGTGCACAATCGTATTAATCATTGCTAAATCAACTGTACATGTAAAATAAATCTATCTTGTCATCTTAAACCAATATCATAGTTGAAATCATAATAAAAGAAAATAGTTGTGTTCGTACAAAAGTCTGAAACATGCACGCGTGATAAGGTACATGTAGAAGAACACAAACCTGTCCACTCGCGCGGGATCTCCTCGGCCATGTGCGAGGGATGATCATCATTTAAAAGTTTTAATATTTGTGGGTTGTTTGTTGATTTAAAACAATATTTGTACAGATTTAAAAACATTTTAGACCTACAAACCAACCATTAATTTAAGACTGACGAAGTTTCCGATTTGTAGTAATATCGCCTTTATAAATTTTCAGAACGTCTTCTTAATTTACACTCTAATGTTTAATTAAATAAAAACAAGATGGACAAACTCTTATAATATGAAGAAATTAAAACAGATCTTGTATTTTATTTACGGGTATATAAACTAAAACAATTCTAGAGTTCGCGGCTAAATAAACTCATATATGAGAAACGCAACTCTCGTGTATTAGATAACGGCTGACCGCTAGTTAGCCCCGTCGCGACCATGGTGACCGATTTTCTAGGCCGCGGGTGAGGGATAGCTTACGTAACGGTACACACACAGCTCTGATTCGAGGTAGATTTTAAATGCATGCAGTATGAAAACTCAAATGTAATACGTAGATTTATTTTAAATCCGTACTTTGTGTTTTACTACAAAGGAAGAAGAATGTTTTGTTTTCCGATTTTCGTTTTAAGGATTATGCACTATAAGAACTTAACAAAACTGACATAAACTCCTAAAAAAAAATCTATTCTAAAAAAAATTTCCTGTATAAACCAGCATACTTTCTGTGGTAACTTTATGCCAGTTGCACGCACATAGACTTTCGTTAACTTGCCAAATTAAACGAGGTACATGTTAACATGTACAGCTTTTTACAATAATACAACACAAATCACCAACAAAATAACATTGTAACGAACTTTATGAGATCCCAACAAACAACTTTTCCAGCGACAGCTATATCGAAATCCTACCCGTTTTTGAGTTATTAAGCACAAACTTTCAAGCGCTATTGGCCCTTAATTTTAGGGGCCAGCCCTTTTTTATTGGTGTCAAATGAAAGCCCTTAATATTCTGCACAACTTTTATTCTACATGTCTTAACAAAATAGTTTTTGTTTAAAAGATACAAAGAAAAATATGTCTAAATTTTCGCACTTTTTGGAATCCTATTTTTTGACCCCCTACCTTTTTCTAAATAAAAAACGTAATCCAAAAACAAAAATCGATGTGCACAACTTCAATGTCTCTGTTATTCAAATTCGCTGGATTCCCATTCCCTGCTATCATAGTCTCGGAGCCTTTGTCTAGAAACCAAAGGCCCTAAAAAAATTTAAAAGGGGAATAACTCGTTAACGGAAGAGGAATTTTAAAGTTTATAAATGTTTTAGATAGTGTTTTGTAATGTCTATAAGTCCTGAAAATTTGAGCAAAAACCGTTCAGAAATGAGATATAAAAATATTAAGCCTCAAAGTTCGCGTCTAGGACAAAAAAAAAAGAAAGAAAAACTAGAGCAAAGCTCGTTGCAAAGCAACGAGTGGGTCTTCCGTTAATGTCAAAAGTAAAGCTTGAAGTTCCTGTAAGAAGAAGAGTTCTTAAACCAATAACAAGAGACACTAAAACAAAAAAATAGAAAAAATCGAATCATTCTTGGTACGACTTAACAAAATCCGAATGATTTTAAGTACGAATTAACAAATACCTTCACAATATCAAGAACGACTAAACAAAAAAAATCCGAATGTGATTAAGTACGACTTCACAATTTTCGAATTATTTTTGGTACGAGTTAATTTCACTTTGAACTTAACGCTATTTCTTAAACCAAGAACGCGGAGTCAAAATTTCCGGAAAAATCAATTTTTAAACCCAAATATCTCAGTAATGCATCGTCCGATTTTTAAACGGTTTTCAGTGTTTGATTCAGCTTAATGAGCTCTACAAAACACGTTTACGTTTTTGATTTGAAAACAAAATTCAATTTTTTGAAAAATTTGATTCACTTCCGGTTTCAACTGGAAGTTACGGATTTCCATTTCCAGCCTTATTGTACAGGTAAATTGACAAACTCATAATCACAGAAAATTTCAGGACTTTATCTTAAAGCGTTTTTGAGAAATCCTCTGGACAAAATGACTTTTTTAAAATTTAAAAAACGACGTAACATAAAAAGGGAAGTGACTTTGTCATCGAAACTTTGAAATCTTTGAGGCATAATAGTTGCACATAACCTCTTAAAGTCGGTTGTAAACTTTTTGAGTTATGAAGCCGAAAAGGAGTTAGAAAAAAAAAGAAAAAGAAAAAAACTAGAGCAAAGCTCGTTGCAAAGCTACGAGTGGGTCTTCCGTTAATGTAGAGAGTAAAGCTAAATATTCCTGTAAGGAGCAACGTTCTTGAGTAACTAAAACAAAAAGATAAAAATCGAATAATTCTTGGTACGACTCAACAAAATCCGAATGAGTTTTAGTACGAATTAACAAAAACCTTTTTGATTTCAAGAACGACTTAACAAAAATTGCGTCAAAGTACGACTTTACAAAAATCGAATTATTTTTGGTACGAGTTTATTTCACTTTGAACATTACGCTATTTTTTAAACCAAGAACGTGGAATTAAATTTTTGAACCCTAATATCTCTGCAATGCTTCGTCCGAATTAAAAACGGATTTCAGTTTCGTATTAAGCATTATAAATTCTACAAAGATCATTAATTTTTAAAATTCCAGCAAAAAATTCAAAATTTTGAAAATTTTTAAAAACTTCCGGTTTAAACAAGAAGTGACCGAATGTTAATTCCAGCCTTATTTTCAAATAAAAATGATAAATGTACAAACACAAAAAATTTCATGTCTCTATCTTAAAGCGTTTTCGAAAAATCCTCTGGACAAAATCACTTTTTTTAAATTTCAAAATTGCCGTACCGTAAAAACGGAGGTGACGTTGTTATGAAAACTTTAATAGCGTAAAGGGACGATTAAGGCACATAACTTCTGAAATTTTCATTGAAATCGGTTGAAAACTTTTTGAGATATGAAGCTTCAAAAAAGTCAAAAAAATAAAGAAAAATGGTCATTAGTACAGTAATCTAGAATGGTAATAGGTTGAAATTAAAGGTCCAAGATCAAAGATCAAGAAAAAGCAGGCCAGAAAAACTAAACGATTTTGTGATTTGGGGGGGGGGGGGGGGTGGAGTGTCGGTGACTTCTGTATTAAACTTAAAATATTAAATTGTAAATATTACATATAACACAATAACTAAATGATATACATTTGTTAGAACAATGTATAAGCGTGTTATTAAAGATGTAACTATTCATTTTTCTGAACATTTTACCTAGATCTCAATACACAAATACGGGGGAAAGCGCTATTATTGTAACTTCTTTTACAAAATTAAAACGGAAAAGAACAGAATTCATCATTTTAAAGATAAAATCGTAGGTCTAAGCGAAAAATGAGTTGAAAAATTTTGCGGCACTTGAGGCTTGAACCCGGGTCGCCTGGGCATATGTCCACGACTCTAACGACTGAGCTACTCGGACTCTCGCTTCAGGACTTTGACCCTTAATATCTGGAGAATGCGTTGATCGATTTTAAAACAAATTACATATTCTGAATCAGAAAAAGGGTCACTATCAACCCTACAGAAAAATATTTTAACATAAAAAAATTGAAAAATTTAATTTTTTAAATTTGCTTCCGGTGACAAACGGAAGCGACGGCGGCCATTCTCTTGACCGAGGTGCACCAGAAAAACGGTAGATCTATCATCTCTAGAAATTTAATTCCAATATCTTCACTCGTTTTTGAGAAACGTCGCAGACAAAATTGACTTTTAAAAATCGTAAACTGACGATAACTTCCGACAGGAAGTGATTTTTGAAAAACTGTCGAGGCGGTATAAACTTCACATGACGGGGCATTATCCCTGTAAATTTTAAGGCAATCGAAAGAGCCATCTCCGAGAAATCGCCTGCACAAAATCGGTAAGAAAAAAAAAAAGAATAATAATAATAACTAGACATGATCTCGTTGCGAGCAACGAGGAGGTCTTCCGTCCGATTTTAGAAGTTGAGATACATGTAAGATCTTGATTTTGCTATAAAACAGCTGAACATAATTTGAAAAGGGGTTTTTATTTTAAATATCAGAGAGTATTTTGCTTCAGGTGTAAGAACTTTGGTTAAAAAACTTGAGACCCTTCTTGATCCCTTATTTAAGGGGCCAGTCACCTTTTCTTGATATCAAATGAAATCTTTGAATTCTTTAATTTCTTAATTCTTCATTTTTTCAACAAGTGTTAACAAATTTGATACAAATCTAGAGATGTTTGGAAAATATTGCTTTAGGGGTTGTGCCCTTATCTCCTTATCGGGGCCTTTAAAGAAATTTTTAAGGTTGCAAACTGTTTAGTAGATCATTTTAAGCATTATTTCTTCGATACTGCTTATCAAAATAGTTTCCCTTTTTTGAGATATGGGCGATCAAAGATTGGGACTTTTGACCCCTATAAACCCCTTATTACGTAACACCTGATAAATTTATGATTGTGTTTGGCTTCATTACTGTAAGATAAACATATTTGATTCTATAACCTATGACAAAATAGCCCTCAGTTAAGGGCTATAGATTAAATACTTTAGAGCCCATTAGGTTCCTAATTTTAGGGGCCAGCCCCTTGTCCTTGGAAATAAATGAAAGTTCACTAAAACTACACACACTTTGTTCAAAAAGTGTTTACAAATTCGTTATCGTTCTTGTGATATCTGAGAAAAATGGTTTTAGGGGCCGACCCCTATCTCCTAATCGGGGCCATTTAACGAAATTTTGATGGTTGCGTACTATAAAAATGATCATTTGGAGAATCTTTTCTTCTATACTGCTTATCAAAATATTTTCCCATTTTGAGATATAGGTGATCAAAGTTTAGGACTTTTGACCCCTAAAAACCCTTAATTACGTAACACATGAGAAAATCATTATATTGTTAGGCTTTATAACTTTAAGATAAACATATTTGCTTCTTTAACTTATTACAAAATATCTCTCAGTTAAGGGCTATATATAAAATACTTCAGAGCCCTCTAGTTCCCTAATTTTAGGGGCCAGCCCCTTGTCCTTGGTATTAAATGAAAGGTAACTTAAAACTACATACATTTTGTTCAACAAGTGTTTACAAATTCGTTATCGTTCTTGAGATATCTAAGAAAAATGGTTTTAGGGGCCGATCCCTTATATCCTTATCGGGGCCGTTTACCAAAATTTTGATGGTTGCATACTGTTTAGTAGATCATTTTCAGCATTTTTTCTTCTATACTGCTAATCAAAATATTTTTCCTTTTTGAAATATAGGTGATCAAAGTTTTGGACTTTTGACCCCTAAAAATCCCTAATTACGTAACACATTAAAAAATCGTTATATTCGTAGGCTTCATAACTGTAAGATAAACATATTTGCTTCTATAACTTATTACAAAATATCCCTCAGTTAAGGGCTATAGATTAATTACTTTAGAGCCCTTCAGGTCCCTAAGTTTAGGGGCCAGCCCCTTTTTCTTGATATCAAACGAAAGATCTTGTAAATTTAAACAATTTTTGCTTTACATGTTTTCACAAAATATTTACCAGAAAAGAGATAAACACAAAAAAGCATGAAAATTTACGACACTTTTGATATCTCAATTTTCGAGCCCTACCGAGCTTTGGCGCATTTAGAGCTAGATATATAAAACAACAACCATGCAAAACTTCAATCTTACCTCTACCAACCGTAAAAATTTGAGCTCGATATCTCTTATAGTTTAGGAGAACGACTGCAGACAAAATACCCATATAAAAATTGGAAAAATCTCAGTATCTCAAAAACGGATGTGACGTCATCAACGCAAAAAATTTGCTATCAGGTTCAGAGTAATATCTATCACATCTGAAAATTTGATGGAGATCGGCCGAGCCGTTTCTGAGAAATCGCGTGCACAAAAATGGGAAGAAAAAAAAAGAATAAAAATAATAGGGAAAAAGAAACCGAAGAATAACAATAAGGTCTTCCGTTGGAAACGGAAGACCTTAACTAGAGCAAAGCTCGTTGCAAAGCAACGAGTGGGTCTTCCGTTAATGTCGAAAGGAAAGCTAGATGTTCCTGTAAAAAGCAGAGCTCAAAAACCAATACCAGGAGTTTTAAAACAAAAAGATATAAAAAATCGAATATTTCTTGGCACGGCTTAACAAAATCCGAATGACTTTAAGTACGAATTAACAAAAACCTTACCGATTTCAAGAACGACTTAACAAAAAAAAATCCGAATGTGTTTAAGAACGACTTAACAAATATCGAATCATTCTAGGTACGAGTTAATTTAACTTTGAACATAACACTATTTTCTTAACCAAGAATGTGGAATCAAAATTTCCGGAAAAATCAATTTTTAAACCCCTATATCTCTGTAATGCATCGTCCGATTTTAAAACGGATTTCAGATTTAAATTAAGCGTAATAAGTTAAACATTTTTGCTTCAATAATATATAACAAATTATTTTTCAGTAAATAGTTACTATTAAAAGACTTTGTAGCCCTCCTGGCCCCTAATTTGAGGGGCCAGCCCCTTTTTCTTGATATCAAATGAAAGGTCTTGCAAATATAAACATATTTTGTTCAATAACTGTTCACGAATTGTTAACCGTTCTAGAGATATCTGAACAACAGTGTTTTAGGGGCCGGCCCTTAAACTCCTTAATGGGGCCACCAAAAAAAAAAAGGTTTAGGTATTATATTATTAAAAACATTATTTTGAGCAACTTTTCTTCTACAATGCTTTTCAAAATATTTCTCCTTTTCTAGCTATTACTGATCAGAGTTTTGGACTTCTGGCCCCTTGAAACCCCTAATTACGTAACATAAGACTTAGGTATGGTACTGTATAGATAAATAACTGTACAAAGAATATTTTTGCTTCTATAATATATAACAAATTATTTTTCAGTAAAAAGTTATTATTAATAGACTTAAGAGCCCTCTTGGCCCCTAATTTAAGGGGCCAGCCCTTTTTTCTTGATATCAAATGAAAGATCTCGCAAATATAAACATATTTTGTTCAACAAGTGTTCAGGAATTGTTGACCGTTCTAGAGATATCTGAACTAATGTGTTTTAGGGGCCGACCCTTAAACTCCTTACTGGGGCCACCAACAAATTTTTTTAGGTAACATATTGTTGAGTGCATTATTTTAAGCATTTTTTCTTCTACAATGCTTTTCAAAATATTTCTCCTTTTCTAGATATTAATGATTAAAGTTTTGGACTTCTGGCCCCTTGAAACCCCTAATTAGATAACATATGATTAAGGTGTGGTACTGTATAGATAAACAGCTGTACAATAAACATTTTTGCTTCTATAACTGATAACAAATTATTGTTAAGTAAAGAGTTATTGCAAAAAGACTTTAGAGCCCTCTTGGCCCCTAATTTGAGGGGCCAGCCCTTTTTTCTTGATATCAAATGAAAGCCCGTGGAAATTGAAACATCTTTTGCATTACATGTTTTATCAAAATATTTATACATCAAAAGATATTAGAGAAAATGTTCGAAAATTTTGTGAAAAAATTTGGTGCTAATTTTCAGGTTCAGGCGAGCTTCGAGGCCTTGCGCAATTTTAATAATTGGAAGCAGGGGGGTACAACTTCAAACATTTATCTACAATCCTGTAAAGATTTGAACCTTCTATCTTGATTGGTTTCGGAGGAGATGCGTGGACAAAATGACCCTTAAAATTTTCCAAAATCGTCAATATCTGAGACCGGAAGTGACGTCATCATTCGGAAATTTAATAATATGTAGCGCCGATGATTCTCTATCAGTCCTAAAAATTTCATGTAAATCGGTTGGATAGTTTTTGAGAAATAACGCTCCAAAAAAGTCAGAAAAAGAAAAAAAAGAATAACTAGAGCAAAGCTCGTTGCAAAGCAACGGGTGGGTCTTCCGTTAATGTCGAAAGAAAAGCTAGATGTTCCTGTAAGAAGCAGAGCTCTAAAACCAATACCAGGAGTAATTAAAACAAAAAGATATAAAAAATCGAATAATTCTTGGTACGACTTAACAAAATCCGAATGACTTTGAGTACGAATTAACAAAAACCTTAACGATTTTAAGAACGACTTGAGAAAAAAAATCCGAATGTGTTTAAGAACGACTTAACAAATATCAAATCATTCTAGGTACGACTTAATTTAACTTTGAACGTAACACTATTTTCTTAACCAAGAATGTGGAATCAAAATTTCCGGAAAAATCAATTTTTAAACCCCTATATCTCTGTAATGCATCGTCCGATTTTAAAACGGATTTCAGATTTAAATTGAAATTAAGCTTAATAAGTTGAACATTTTTGCTTCAATAATATATAACAAATTATTTTTCAGTAAATAGTTATTATTTAAAGATTTTGTAGCCCTCCTGGCCCCTAATTTGAGGGGCCAGCCCCTTTTTCTTGATATCAAATGAAAGGTCTCGCAAATATAAACATATTTTGTTCAACAACTGTTCACGAATTGTTAATCGTTCTAGAGATATCTGAACAACTGTGTTTTAGGGGCCGACCGTTAATTTCCTTAATGGGGCCACCAACAAAAATTTTTTAGGTATCATATTGTTAAAAACATTATTTTGAGCAGCTTTCCTTCTACAATGCTTTTCAAAATATTTCTCCTTTTATAGATATTAATGATCAGAGTTTTGGACTTCTGGCCCCTTGAAACCCCTAATTACGTAACATATGACTTAGGTATGGTATTGTTGAGATAAACAGCTGTACAAAGAATATTTTTGCTTCTATAATATATAACAAATTATTTTTCAGTAAAACGTTATTATCAATAGACTTAAGAGCCCTCTTGGCCCCTAATTTAAGGGGCCAGCCCTTTTTTCTTGATATCAAATGAAAGATCACGCAAATATAATATATTTTGTTCAACAAGTGTTCAGGAATTGTTTACCGTTCTAGAGATATCTGAACTAATGTGTTTTAGGGGCCGACCCTTAAACTCCTTACTGGGGCCACCAACAATTTTTTTTTAGGTAGCATATTGTTGAGAACATTATTCTAAGCATTTTTTGTTCTACAATGCTTTTCAAAATATTTCTCCTTTTCTAGATATTAATTATCAAAGTTTTGGACTTCTGGCCCCTTGAAACCCCTAATTACGTAACATATGACTTAGGTATGATACTGTATAGATAAACAGCTGTACAATAAACATTTTTGCTTCTATAATTGATAACAAATAATTGTTCAGTAAGGAGTTATGGCAAAAAGACTTTCGAGCCCTCTTGGCCCCTAATTTGAGGGGCCAGCCCCATTTTTTTTTTATATCAAATGAAAGCCCGTGGAAATTAAAACAACTTTTGCATTACATGTTTTAACAAAATATTTACAGGTTTAAAAATATTTCAGAAAATGTGTAAAATTTTTGTGAAAAAAATTGGTGCCAATTTTCGACCTCAGGCGAGCTTCGTCGCCTTGCGTATTATCCATATTTTAAAACAATGCGGTACATCTACAGACTTTCATCTACAATCCCTGAAAATTTTAACTTTCTATCGTGAATAGTTTCAGAGGAGTTGCGTGGACAAAATGACCCTTAAAATTTCATTAAATCGTCAATATCTTAAACCGGAAGTGACGTCATCAAAAAAATTAACTGAAAACATTTATCCCCTCCAATGTTCTATAAGTCCTAAAAATTTGGTGCAAATCGAGTGAATAGTTTTCGAGAAATAAAGCTTTAAAGAAGGCAGAAAAAGAATATTAAGAACTAGAGCAAAGCTCGTTGCAAAGCAACGAGTGGGTCTTCCGTTAATGTCGAAAGAAAAGCTAGATGTTCCTGTAAGAAGCAGAGCTCTAAAACCAATACCAGGAGTTTTAAAACAAAAAGATATAAAAAAATCGAATAATTCTTGGTACGACTTAACAAAATCCGAATGACTTTAAGTACGAATTAACAAAAACCTTAACGATTTCAAGAACGACTTGACAAAAAAAATCCGAATGTGTTTAAGAACGACTTAACAAATATCAAATCATTCTAGGTACGAGATAATTTAACTTTGAACATAACACTATTTTCTTAACCAAGAATGTGGAATCAAGATTTCCGGAAAAATCAATTTTTAAACCCCTATATCTCTGTAATGCATCGTCCGATTTTAAAACGGATTTCAGATTTAAATTAAGCTTAATAAGTTGAACATTTTTGCTTCAATAATATATAACAAATTATTTTTCAGTAAATAATTATTATTAAAAGACTTTGTAGCCCTCCTGGCCCCTAATTTGAGGGGCCAGCCCCTTTTTCTTGATATCAAATGAAAGGTCTTGCAAATAAAAACATATTTTGTTCAACAACTGTTCACGAATTGTTAACCGTTCTAGAGATATCTGAACAACTGTGTTTTAGGGGCCGACCCTTAAACTCCTTAATGGGGCCACCAACAAAAAAGGTTTAGGTATTATATTATTAAAAAAATTATTTTGAGCAACTTTTCTTCTACAATGCTTTTCAAAATATTTCTCCTTTTCTAGCTATTACTGATCAAAGTTTTGGACTTCTGGCCCCTTGAAACCCCTAATTACGTAACATATGACTTAGGTATGGTACTGTATAGATAAATAACTGTACAAAGAATATTTTTGCTTCTATAATATATAACAAATTATTTTTCAGTAAAAAGTTATTATTAATAGACTTAAGAGCCCTCTTGGCCCCTAATTTAAGGGGCCAGCCCCTTTTTCTTGATATCAAATGAAAGATCTCGCAAATACAAAAATATTTTGTTCAACAAGTGTTCAGGAATTGTTGACCGTTCTAGAGATATCTGAACTAATGTGTTTTAGGGGCCGACCCTTAAACTCCTTACTGGGGCCACCAACAAATTTTTTTTAGGTAGCATATTGTTGAGAACATTATTCTAAGCATTTTTTCTTCTACAATGCTTTTCAAAATATTTCTCCTTTTCTAGATAATAATGATCAAATTTTTGGACTTCTGGCCCCTTGGAACCCCTAATTACGTAACATATGATTAAGGTGTGGTACTGTATAGATAAACAGTTGTACAATAAACATTTTTGCTTCTATAATTGATAACAAATTATTGTTCAGTAAAGAGTTATTGAAAAAAGACTTTAGAGCCCTTTTGGCCCCTAATTTGAGGGGCCAGCCCTTTTTTCTTGATATCAAGTGAAAGCCCGTGGAAATTGAAACAACTTTTGCATTACATGTTTTAACAAAATATTTATACATCAAAAGATATTAGAGAAAATGTTCGAAAATTTCGTGAAAAAATTTGGTCCTAATTTTCAGGTTCAGGCGAGCTTTGAGGCCTTGCGCATATTTAATAATTAGAAGCAGGGGGTACAACTTCAGACTTTAATCTACAATCCTGTAAAAATTTCAAGCTTCTATCTTGATTAGTTTCGGAGCAGATGCGTGGACAAAATGACCCTTAAAAATTTACAAAATCGTCAATATCTGAAACCGGAAGTGACGTCATCATTTGAAAATTTTATAATTGTAGCGCCGATGATGCTTAATCAGTCCTGAAAATTTCGTGCAAATCGGTTGAATAGTTTTTGAGAAATAACGCCCCAAAAAAGTCAGAAAAAGAAAAAAAAGAATAATAACTAGAGCAAAGCTCGTTGCAAAGCAACGAGTGGGTCTTCCGTTAATGTCGAAAAAAAAGCTAGATGCAGAGCTCTAAAACCAATACCAGGAGTTTTAAAACAAAAAGATATAAAAAATCGAATAATTCTTGGTACGACTTAACAAAATCCGAATGACTTTAAGTACGAATTAACAAAAACCTTAACGATTTCAAGAACGACTTGACAAAAAAAAAATCCGAATGTGTTTAAGAACGACTTAACAAATATCGAATCATTCTAGGTACGAGTTAATTTAACTTTGAACATAACACTATTTTCTTAACCAAGAATGTGGAATCAAAATTTCCGGAAAAATCAATTTTTAAACCCCTATATCTCTGTAATGCATCGTCCGATTTTAAAACGGATTTCCGATTTAAATTAAGCTTAATAAGTTGAACATTTTTGCTTCAATAATATATGACAAATTATTTTTCAGTAAATAGTTATTATTAAAAGACTTTGTAGCCCTTCTCGCCCCTAATTTGAGGGGCCAGCCCCTTTTTCTTGATAACAAATGAAAGGTCTTGCAAATATAAACATATTTTGTTCAACAACTGTTCACGAATTGTTAACCGTTCTAGAGATATCTGAACAACTGTGTTTTAGGGGCCGACCCTTAAACTCCTTAATGGGGCCACCAACAAAAAAGGTTTAGGTATTATATTATTAAAAACATTATTTTGAGCAACGTTTCTTCTACAATGCTTTTCAAAATATTTCTCCTTTTCTAGCTATTACTGATCAAAGTTTTGGACTTCTGGCCCCTTGAAACCCCTAATTACGTAACATATGACTTAGGTATGGTACTGTATAGATAAATAACTGTACACAGAATATTTTTGCTTCTATAATATATAACAAATTATTTTTCAGTAAAATGTTATTATTAATAGACTTAAGAGCCCTCTTGGCCCCTAATTTAAGGGGCCAGCCCTTTTTCTGGATACAAAATGAAAGATCTCGCAAATATAAATATATTTTGTTCAACAAGTGTTCAGGAATTGTTTACCGTTCTAGAGATATCTGAACTAATGTGTTCTAGGGGCCGACCCTTAAACTCCTTACTGGGGCCACCAACAAATTTTTTTTAGGTAGCATATTGTTGAGAACATTATTTTAAGCATTATTTGTTCTACAATGCTTTTCAAAATATTTCTCCTTTTCTATATATTAATGATCAAAGTTTTGGACTTCTGGCCCTTTGAAACCCCTAATTACATAACATATGATTAAGGTGTGGTACTGTATAGATAAACAGCTGTACAATAAACATTTTTGCTTCTATAATTGATAACAAATTATTGTTCAGTAAAGAGTTATTGCAAAAAGACTTTAGAGCCCTCTTGGCCCCTAATTTGAGGGGCCAGCCCTTTTTTCTTGATATCAAATGAAAGCCCGTGGAAATTTAAACAACTTTTGCATTACATGTTTTAACAAAATATTTATACATCAAAAGATATTAGAGAAAATGTTCGAAAATTTTGTGAAAAAATTTGGTGCTAATTTTCAGGTTCAGGCGAGCTTCGAGGCCTTGCGCAATTTTAATAATTGGAAGCAGGGGGGTACAACTTCAAACATTTATCTACAATCCTGGAAAAATTTGAAGCTTCTATCTTGATTGGTTTCGGAGGAGATGCGTGGACAAAATGACCCTTAAAAATTTACAAAATCATCAATATCTGAAACCGGAAGTGACGTCATCATTTAAAAATTTGACATAATGTAGCGCCGATGATGCTTAATCAGTCCTGAAAATTTCGTGCAAATCGGTTGAATAGTTTTTGAGAAATAACGCTTCAAAAAAGTCAGAAAAAGAAAAAAAAGAATAATAACTAGACATGATCTCGTTGCGAGCAACGAGGAGGTCTTCCGTCCGATTTTAGAAGTTGAGATACATGTAAGATCTTGATTTTGCTATAAAACAGCTGAACATAATTTGAAAAAAGAGGAAAAGGGGTCTTTATTCTAAATATCAGAGAGTATTTTGTTTAAGGTGTAAGAACTTTGGTTGAAAAACTTGAGACCCCTCTTGACCCCTAATTTAAGGGGCCAGTCACCTTTTCTTGATATCAAATGAAATCTTTGAATTCTTTAATTTCTTAATTCTTCTTTTTTTCAACAAGTGTTAACAAATTTGATACAAATCTAGAGATATTTGGAAAATATTGCTTTAGGGGTTGTGCCCTTATCTCCTTATCGGGGCCCTTTAAAGAAATGTTTAAGATTGCAAACTGTTTATTAGATCATTTTAAGCATTATTTTTTCGATACTGCTTATCAAAATAGTTTCCCTTTTTTGAGATATGGGCGATCAAAGATTGGGACTTTTGACCCCTATAAACCCTTTATTACGTAACACCTGATAAATTTATGATAGTCTTTGGCTTCATTACTGTAAGATAACCAAATTTGCTTCTATAACCTATGACAAAATAGCCCCCAGTTAAGGGCTATCGATTAAATACTTTAGAGCCCTTTAGGTTCCTAATTTTAGGGGCCAGCCCCTTGTCCTTGGTAATAAATGAAAGTTCACTAAAACTACACACATTTTGTTCAAAAAGTGTTTACAAATTCGTTATCGTTCTTGAGATATCTAAGAAAAATGGTTTTAGGGGCCGACCCCTATCTCCTAATCGGGGCCGTTTAACGAAATTTTAATGGTTGCGTACTGTTTAGATGATCATTTGGAGAATCTTTTCTTCTATACTGCTTATCAAAATATTTTCCCTATTTGAGATATAGGTGATCAAAGTTTTGGACTTTTGACCCCTATAAACCCTTTATTACGTAACACATGAGAAAATCATTATATTGTTAGGCTTTATAACTTTAAGATAAACATATTTGCTTCTTTAACTTATTACAAAATATTCCTCAGTTAAGGACTATATATAAAATACTTCAGAGCCCTCTAGTTCCCTAATTTTAGGGGCCAGCCCCTTGTCCTTGGTATTAAATGAAAGGTAACTTAAAACTACATACATTTTGTTCAACAAGTGTTTACAAATTCGTTATCGTTCTTGAGATATCTAAGAAAAATGGTTTAAGGGGCCGACCCCTTATCTCCTTATCGGGGCCGTTTAGCAAAATTTTGATGGTTGCATACTGTTTAGTAGATCATTTTGAGCATCTTTTCTTCTATACTGCTAATCAAAATATTTTTCCTTTTTGAAATATAGGTGATTAAAGTTTTGGACTTCTGACCCCTAAAAACCCCTAATTACGTAAGACATGAAAAAATCGTTATATTCGTAGGCTTCATAGCTGTAAGATAAACATATTTGCTTCTATAACTTATTACAAAATATCCCTCAGTTAAGAGCTATAGATTAAATACTTTATAGCCCTTCAGGTCCCTAAGTTTAGGGGCCAGCCCCTTTTTGTTGATATCAAACGAAAGATCTTGTAAATTTAAACAATTTTTGCTTTACATGTTTTTACAAAATATTTACCAAAAAAGAGATAAACAAAAAAAAAGCATGAAAATTTACGACGCTTTTGATATCTCAATTTTCGAGCCCTACCGAGCTTTGGCGCATTTAGTGCTAGATATATAAAACAATAATCATGCAAAACTTCAATCTTTCCTCTACCAACCGTAAAAATTTGAGCTCGATATCTCTTATAGTTTAAGAGAACGACTGCAGACAAAATACCCATATAAAAATTGGAAAAATCTCAATATCTCAAAAACGGATGTGACGTCATCAACGGAAAAAATTTGCTATCAGGTTCAGAGTAATATCTATCATATCTGAAAATTTGATGGAGATCGGCCGAGCCGTTTCTGAGAAATCGCGTGCACAAAAATGGGAAGAAAAAAAAAGAATAAAAACTAGACACGATCTCGTTGCGAGCAACGAGGAGGTCTTCCGTCCGATTTTTAGAAGAAAATATGACATCATTGACTTGATTTTCGACAAAAAAAACATGATATGGAAAAAAAAAGTGAAGAACTAATGCTTTTTTGTATCGCATTTTTTAAGTTCTCTTATATTGCTTTTTTAAATACTTGCATTTCTTCCAATTAGGATAGAAAAGATTAAACTTGTTTACCTCTGGCTCCTAAAAACCCTAATTAGGTAACGCAAGAGAAAATCATTATATTGTAAGGATATATAAACGTATTATACCTAATTCAGCTTAAATAGTCTTTAACAGAATAGTTATTAGTAAAACGCTATAGATAAAAGACTTTAGAGCCCTTTGATCCCCTAATTTAAGGGGCCAGCCCCTTTTTCTTGTAATCAAATGAAAGGTAATTTAATTCTGAACACATTTTGTCAACAAGTGTTTAGAAATTCGTTACCGTTCTGGAGATATATGGGAAAGAACGTTTTAGGGGCCGATCCCTTATCTCCTTTTAGGGACCGTTTAGCGAAATTTTAAAGGTTGCATATTCTTAAGAACATCATTTTGAACAACTTTTCTTCTGTACTGCATTTCAAAATATGTTTCCTTTCTGAGATATGGGTCATCAAATTTTGGACTTTTGACCCTTAAAAACCCCTAATTACGTTACACACGATGAAATCATTACATTGTTTGGATACATAACTCTAAGATAAACATATTTGCTTCTATAACCTTTCACAAAATATCTCTCAGTAAAGGGCTTCAGATAAAAGACTTTAGAGCCCTTTGGTTCCCTAATTTAAGGGGCCAGCCCCTTTTTCTTGATATCAAATGAAAGGACATTTAATTCTGAACACATTTTGTTCAACAAGTGTTTAGAAATTCGTTACCTTTCTGGAGATATATGGGAAAGAACGTTTTAGGGGCCGATCCCTAATCTCCTTATAGAGGCCGTTAAACGAAATTTTGAAGGTCGCATATTGTTAAGAACATCATTTTGAACAACTTTTCTTCTGTACTGCATTTCAAAATATTTTTGCTTTCTGAGATATGGGTGATCAAAATTTTGGACTTTCGGCCCCTAAAAACCCCTAATTACATAACACATGATAAAATCATTACATTGCTTGGATACATAACTGTTAGATAAACATATTTGCTTCTATAACATTTCACAAAATATCGCTCAGTAAAGGGCTATAGATAAAAATCTTTAGAGCCCTTTAGTTCCATAATTTAAGGGGCCAGCCCCTTTTTCTTGATATCAAATAAAAGGTCACTTAATTCTAAACACATTTTGTTCAACAAGTGTTTAGAAATTTGTTACCGTTCTGGAGATATATGAGAAAGAACGTTTTAGGGGCCGATCCCTTATCTCCTTTTAGGGGCCGTTTAGCGAAATTTTGAAGGTTGCATATTGTTAAGAACATCATTTTAAACAACTTTTCTTCCGTACTGCATTTCAAAATATTTTTGTTTTCTGAGATATGGGTGATCGAAATTCTGGACTTTCGGCCCCTAAAAACCCCTAATTACATAACACATGATAAAATCATTACATTGCTTGGATACATAACTGTTAGATAAACATATTTGCTTCTATAACATTTCACAAAATATCCCTCAGTAAAGGGCTATAGATAAAAAACTTTAGAGCCCTTTGGTTCCCTAATTTAAGGGGCCAGCCCCTTTTTCTTGATATCAAATAAAAGGTCACTTAATTCTAAACACATTTTGTTCAACAAGTGTTTAGAAATTTGTTACCGTTCTGGAGATATATGAGAAAGAACGTTTTAGGGGCCGATCCCTTATCTCCTTTTAGGGGCCGTTTAGCGAAATTTTGAAGGTTGCATATTGTTAAGAACATCATTTTGGACAACTTTTCTTCTGTACTGCATTTCAAAATATTTTTGCTTTCTGAGATATGGGTGATCGAAATTCTGGACTTTCGGCCCCTAAAAACCCTTAATTACGTAACACATGATAAAATCATTACATTGCTTGGATACATAACTGTAAGATAAACATATTTGCTTCTATAATCTTTCACAAAATATCTTTCAGTAAAGAACTACAGATTAAAGACTTTAGAGCCCTTTGGTCCCCTAATTTAAGGGGCCAGCCCCTTTTTCTTGATATCAAATGAAAGGTCTTGTAAATAAAAACTTTTTTTACATTACATGTTTTAACAAAATATTTTTCAGAAAAGAGATAAACAAAGAAAACCAGAAAAAATTACGACGTTTTTTTAATCTCAATTTTCGGGTCCAGGCGAGCTTCGGCGCCTTTCAAGCTAGATCAAATTGAAAATAAAATTACAAATCTACAATCTTTCGTCTACTATCCCTGAAAGTTTGAACTCAATATCTTTTATAGTTTAGGAGAACTTAGAGGGACAAGCCACCCCTCTGAAAATCGCTAAAACGTCAATTTCTCAAAAACGGAAGTGACGTCATCAATAAAATCAAAAACCTGTAAGGTTCAGATAACTATCTATCAGATCTGAAAGTTTCATGAAAATCGGTCGAGCCGTTTCTGAGAAATCGCGTGCACAAAATTTGTAAGAAAAAAAAGAAAAATAACTAGATCGTTCTCGTTGCGAGCAACGAGTGGGTCTTCCGTCCGATTTTTGAATAAATGAGATAAAACCCATCATTTTAAACATAAAATCGTAAGTCTCCGCAAAAAATACAAAAAAAAAATTTTGCGGCACTCGGGGCTTGAACCCGGGTCGCCTGGGCAATGTCCACGACCATAACGACTGAGCTACTCGGGCTCTCGCTTCAGGACTTTGACGCTTTATATCTCGAGATTGCGTTGATCGATTTTAAAACAAATTACATATTCTAAATCAGTAAAAGGGTCACTATCAACTGTAAAAAGTTCAAAGAAAAATAACAAAAAATAAAAAAGTCGAAAAATTAATTTTTTTAAATTTCCTTCCGGTGACGACCGGAAGTGACGGCGGACATTCTCTTGACCGAGGTGCACCAGAAAAAAGATAGATCTATCATCTCTGAAAATTTCAGTCCTACATCTTTACTCGTTTTTGTGAAACCTGACAGACAAAATTGACTTTTAAAAAATCGTTTAACGACGATCACTTCCGACCGGAAGTGAATTTTGAAAAACTGTTACGGAGGTACAAACTTCATATGACGGGGCATCATCCCTGAAAATTTGACTAAAATCGGTCGAGCCATCTCTGAGAAATCGCCTGCACAAAATCGGTAAGAAAAAAAAAAAAGAATAAGAATAATAAGAAAAGTGAAAAAGAAACAATAGAATAATAGAAGGGTCTTCCGCTGAAGACGGAAGACCCTAATAATAATAACTAGATCGTTCTCGTTGCGAGCAACGAGTGGGTCTTCCGTCCGATTTTTGAATAAATGAAATAAAACTCATTGTTTTTAAAGATAGAATTGTGAGTCTACGCAAAAAAAAACGCAAAAAAACGAAAAAAAATTTTGCGGCACTCGGAGCTTGAACCCGGGTCGCCTGGGCACTGTCCACGACCATAACGACTGAGCTACTCGGGCTCTCGCTTCAGGACTTTGACGCTTAATATCTCGAGAATGCGTTAACCGATTTTGAAACAAATTACATATTTGGAATCAGTAAAAGGGTCACTATTAAATCTATAGAAAATTATTTAAAATAAAAAAGTTGAAAAATTCGATTTTTGAAATTTACTTCCGGTGCCGACCGGAAATGACGCCGGACATTCTCTTGACCGAGGTACATCAGGAAAATGGTAGATCTATCATCTCTATAAATTTCAGGCGTTTATCTTTACTCGTTTTTGAGAAACGTCGCAGACAAAATTGACTTTTAAAAATCGTTTAACGACGATAACTTCCGACCGGAAGTGAATTTTCAAAAACTGTCGCGGCGGTATAAACTTCAGATAATGAGGCATTATTCCTAAAAATTTGAAGAAAATCGGGAGAGCCATCTCTGAGAAATCGCCTGCACAAAATTTGTAAGAAAAAAAAAAAGAATAATAATAATAACTAGATGCGATCTCGTTGCGAGCAACGAGTGGGTCTTCCGTCCGATTTTAGAATAAAATTAGATAAAACTCATCATTTTAAAGCTAAAATCGTAAGTCTACGCAAAAAATACGAAAAAAAATTTTGCGGCACTTGGGGCTTGAACCCGGGTCGCCTGGGCAGTGTCCACGACCATAACGACTGAGCTACTCGGACTCTCGCTTCAGAACTTTGACGCTTTATATCTCGAGACTGCGTTGATCGATTTTAAAACAAATTACATATTCTAAATCAGTAAAAGGGTCACTATCAACTGTAAAAAATTTAAAGAAAAATAACAAAAAATAAAAAAGTCGAAAAATTATTTTTTTTTAATTTCCTTCCGGTGACGACCGGAAGTGACGGCTGACATTCTTTTGACCGAGGTACACCAGAAAAAAGATAGATCTATCATCTCTGAAAATTTCAGTCCTACATCTTTTCTCGTTTTTGAGAAACCTGACAGACAAAATTGACTTTTAAAAAATCGTTTAATGACGATCACTTCCGACCGGAAGTGAATTTTTAAAAACTGTTACGGCGGTACAAACTTCATATGACGGGGCATCATTCCTGAAAATTTGACTAAAATCGGTCGAGCCATCTCTGAGAAATCGCCTGCACAAAATCGGTAAGAAAAAAAAAAAGAATAAGAATAATAAGAAAAGTGAAAAAGAAACAATAGAATAATAGAAGGGTCTTCCGCTGAAGACGGAAGACCCTAATAAGAAAAGTGAAAAAGAAACAATAGAATAATAGTAGGGTCTTCCGCTGAAGACGGAAGACCCTAATAATAATAATAGGGAACTAGAGCAAAGCTCGTTGCAAAGCAACGAGTGGGTCTTCCGTTAATGTCGAAAGAAAAGCTAGATGTTCCTGTAAGAAGCAGAGCTCTAAAACCAATACCAGGAGTTTAAAAACAAAAAGATATAAAAAATCGAATAATTCTTGGTACGACTTAACAGAATCCGAATGACTTTAAGTACGAATTAACAAAAACCTTAACGATTTCAAGAACGACTTGACAAAAAAAATCCGAATGTGTTTAAGAACGACTTAACAAATACCGAATCATTCTAGGTACGAGTTAATTTAACTTTGAACATAACACTATTTTCTTAACCAAGAATGTGGAATCAAAATTTCCGAAAAAAATGAATTTTTAAACCCCTATATCTCTGTAAAGCATCGTCTGATTTTAAAACGGATTTCAGATTTAAATTAAGCTTAATAAGTTGAACATTTTTGCTTCATATATATATAACAAATTATTTTTCAGTAAATAGTTATTATTAAAAGACTTTGTAGCCCTCCTGGCCCCTAATTTGAGGGCCCAGCCCCTTTTTCTTGATATCAAATGAAAGGTCTTGCAAATATAAACATATTTTGTTCAACAAGTGTTCACGAATTGTTAACCGTTCTAGAGATATCTGAACAACTGTGTTTTAGGGGCCGACCCTTAAACTCCTTAATGGGGCCACCAACAAAAAAGGTTTAGGTATTATATTATTAAAAACATTATTTTGAGCAACTTTTCCTCTAGAATGCTTTTCAAAATATTTCTCCTTTTCTAGCTATTACTGATCAGAGTTTTGGACCTCTGGCCCCTTGAAACCCCTAATTACGTAACATATGATTTAGGTATGGTACTGTATAGATAAATAACTGTACAAAGAATATTTTTGCTTCTATAATATATAACAAATTATTTTTCAGTAAAAAGTTATTATTAATAGACTTAAGAGCCCTCTTGGCCCCTAATTTAAGGGGCCAGCCCTTTTTTCTTGATATCAAATGAAAGATCTCGCAAATATAAACATATTTTGTTCAACAAGTGTTCAGGAATTGTTGACCGTTCTAGAGATATCTGAACTAATGTGTTTTAGGGGCCGACCCTTAAACTCCTTACTGGGGCCACCAACAAATTTTTTTAGGTAGCATATTGTTGAGAACATTATTTTAAGCATTTTTTCTTCTACAATGCTTTTCAAAATATTTCTCCTTTTCTAGATATTAATGATCAAAGTTTTGGACTTCTGGCCCCTTGAAACCCCTAATTACGTAACATATGATTAAGGTGTGGTACTGTATAGATAAATAGCTGTACAATAAACATTTTTGCTTCTATAATTGATAACAAATTTTTGGTCAGTAAAGAGTTATTGCAAAAAGACTTTAGAGCCCTCTTGGCCCCTAATTTGAGGGGCCAGCCCTTTTTTCTTGATATCAAATGAAAGCCCGTGGAAATTGAAACAACTTTTGCATTACATGTTTTAACAAAATATTTATACATCAAAAGATATTAGAGAAAATGTTCGAAAATTTCGTGGAAAAATTTGGTCCTAATTTTCAGGTTCAGGCGAGCTTCGAGGCCTTGCGCAATTTTAATAATTGGAAGCAGGGGGGTACAACTTCAGACTTTAACCTACAATCCTGGAAAAATTTCAAGCTTCTATCTTGATTAGTTTCGGAGGAGATGCGTGGACAAAATGACCCTTAAAAATTTACGAAATCGTCAATATCTGAAACCGGAAGTGACGTCATCATTTGAAAATTTAACAATATGTAGCGCCGATGATGCTTAATCAGTCCTGAAAATTTCGTGCAAATCGGTTGAATAGTTTTTGAGAAATAACGCTCCAAAAAAGTCAGAAAAAGAAAAAAAAGAATAATAATAATAAAGAAAAAGAAACCGTAGAATAACAAGAGGGTCTTCCGTTGGAAACGGAAGACCCTAAAAAGAAACCGAAGAATAACAATAAGGTCTTCCGTTGGAAACGGAAGACCTTAATAATAGGGAAAAAGAAACCGAAGAATAACAATAAGGTCTTCCGTTGGAAACGGAAGACCTTAATAATAAAGAAAAAGAAACCGTAGAATAACAATAGGGTCTTCCGTTGGAAACGGAAGACCCTAATAAAGAAAAAGAAACCGTAGAATAACAAGAGGGTCTTCCGTTGGAAACGGAAGACCCTAATAACTAGATGCGATCTCGTTGCGAGCAACGAGTGGGTCTTCCGTCCGATTTCTCATAAGATGCGATGAGATTTTGACCGAAATTTAAATCTGTCTGGTGTCATGTTAACTCGATTTAAATGAGTTTGAAAATTTCGAAAACATAAATTCCTATAATTCATCCAATAATTTTGAAAAAGATGTTATCAGACGCAAAAAATGCAGGAGCATTACAAAAATCATGTTTTAAAATTAGTTTGAGGTCATTTTAACACCATTAAAATAAATTTAAAATTTTCAAAAAAATTAAATTTCATCCAATCAATTCGAGAAAGATGTCATCAGACGCAGAATTGCAAGCGCAACTAATATATCATGTTTTAAAATTAGTCTGAGGTCATTTTAACACGATTTAAATGAGTTTAAAATTTTTGAAAAATTTAAATTTCATCCAATCAATTCAACAAAGATGTCACCAGGCGTAGAATTGCAAGCGCAACTAATATATTATGTTTTAAAATTAGTCTGAGGTCATTTTAACACGATTTAAATGAGTTTAAAATTTTTGAAAAATTTAAATTTCATCCAATCAATTCAACAAAGATGTCACCAGGCGCAGAATTGCAAGCGCAACTTAGATATTATGATTGAAAATTAGTCGAGGTCATTTAAACACGATTTAAATGAGTTTAAATTTTTTGAAAAATTTAAATCTCATCCAATAAATTCAGGAAAGATGTCATCAGACGCAGAATTGCAAGCGCAACTTAGATATCATGCTTAAAAATTAGTTTGAGGTCATTTAAACACGATTTAAATGAGTTTAAAATTTTTGGAAAATTTAAATTTCATCCAATCAATTCGTGATGAATGTCATCAGACCCAGAATTGCAAGCGCAACTTAGATATCATGTTTAAAAATTAGTCTGAGGTCATTTAAACACAATTTAAATGAGTTTAAAAATTTTTTAAAAATTAAATTTCATCCAATCAATCCGAAAAAGATGTCATCAGACGCAGAATTGCAAGCGCAACTTAGATATCATGTTTAAAAATTAGTCTGAGGTCATTTTAACACGATTTAAATGAGTTTAAAATTTTTGAAAAATTTAAATTTCATCCAATCAATTCGGGATGAATGTCATCAGACGCAGAATTGCAAGCGCAACTTAGATATCATGTTTAAAAATTAGTCTGAGGTCATTTTAACACAATTTAAATGAGTTTTAATTTTTAAAAAAAATTAAATTTCATCCAATCAATTCGTGATGAATGTCATCAGACGCAGAATTGCAAGCGCAACTTAGATATCATGTTTGAAAATTAGTCTGAGGTCATTTGAACACGATTTAAATGAGTTTAAAATTTTTGATAAAATTAAATTTCATCCAATCAATTCGCGAAAGATGTCATCAGACGCAGAATTGCAAGCGCAACTTAGATATCATGTTTAAAAATTAGTCTGTGGTCATTTTAACACAATTTAAATGAGTTTAAAATTTTTGAAAAATTTAAATTTCATCCAATCAATTCAAGATGAATGTCATCAGACCCAGAATTGCAAGCGCAACTTAGATATCATGTTCTAAAATTAGTCTGAGGTCATTTAAACACGATTTAAATGAGTTTAAAATTTTTGAAAAATTCAAATTTTATCCAATCAATTCGGGATGAATGTCATCAGACCCAGAATTGCAAGCGCAACTTAGATATCATGTTCTAAAATTAGTCTGAGGTCATTTAAACACGATTTAAATGAGTTTAAAATTTTTCAAAAATTAAAATTTCATCCAATCAATTCGGGATGAATGTCATCAGACCCAGAATTGCAAGCGCAACTTAGAAATCATGTTTGAAAATTAATCTGAGGTCATTTAAACACGATTAAAATGAGTTTAAAATTTTTTTAAAAATTTAAATTTCATCCAATCAATTCGGGAAAAATGTCTTCAGACGCAGAATTGCAAGCGCAACTTAGATATCATGTTTAAAAATTAGTCTGAGGTCATTTTAACACAACTGAAATGAGTTTTAAAAATTTTAAAAATTTAAATTTCATGCAATCAATTTGAGAAAGATGTCATCAGACGCAGAATTGCAAGCGCAACGTATATATCATGTTTTACAATTAGTCTGAGGTCATTTAAATACGATTTAAATGAGTTTAAAATTTTTCAAAAATTTAAATTTCATCCAATCAATTCATGATGAATGTCATCAGACGCAGAATTGCAAGCGCAACTTAGATATCATGTTTAAAAATTAGTCTGAGGTCATTTAAACACAATTTAAATGAGTTTAAAAATTTTTTAAAAATTAAATTTCATCCAATCAATCCGAAAAAGATGTCATCAGACGCAGAATTGCAAGCGCAACTAATATATCATGTTTTAAAATTAGTATGAGGTCATTTTAACACGATTTAAATGAGTTTAAAAATTTTGAAAAATTTAAATTTCATCCAATCAATTCGCGAAAGATGTCATCAGACGCAGAATTGCAAGCGAAACTTAGATATCATGTTCTAAAATTAGTTTGAGGTCATTTAAACACAATTTCAATGAGTTTGAAAATTTTGAAAAATTTCAATTTCATTCAATGAATTCAAAATACATGTCATTAGACGTAATATTGGAAGCGCAGGTTAAATATCGTTTTTTTAAAAATCAGTTCCAGGTATTTTGAGTTTAAATTAAAATTTTATAATTTTTTCAAAATAAAAAATTGAATTTGAATCCCAAAAATTATACCATACAGAAGAATTAAAAACAAAAAGGGAAATTTGTATAATCCATCATTTTAAAGATATATATGTGAATCCAAGCACTATACAGAGGAAACAACAATCGGCACTCGGGGCTTGAACCCGGGTCGCCTGGGCACATGTCCACGACTCTAACGACTGAGCTACTCGGACTCTCGCTTCAGGACTTTGATGCTTAATATCACGAGAACGCGTTGATCGATTTTAAAACAAATTACATATTCTGAATCAGTAAAACGGTCACTATCAATCCCACAGAAAAACATTTTAAAACAAAAAAGTTGAAAAATTCATTTTTTAAAAGTTGCTTCCGGTGACGACCGGAAGTGACGGCGGATATTTATTTGACCGAGGTGCACCAGAAAAGTGGGAAATCTATCATCTCTGAAAATTTCAATCCTCTATCTTAACTCGATTTTGAGAAACGTCGCAGACAAAATCGACTTTTAAAAATCGTAAAACGACTATAACTTCCGACCGGAAGTGAATCTTGCAAAATTGTTATGGCGGTATAAACTTCAGATGACGAGGCATTAGCCCTGAAAATTTGAATGAAATCGATCGAGCCATCTCCGAGAAATCGCCTGCACAAAATTTGTAAGAAAAAAAAAAAGAATAATAAGAAAAGTGAAAAAGAAACAATAGAATAATAGAAGGGTCTTCCGCTGAAGACGGAAGACCCTAACTAGATCGTTCTCGTTGCGAGCAACGAGTGGGTCTTCCGTCCGATTTTTGAATAAATGAGATAAATCCCATCATTTTAAAAAATAATTTAAAAAAAAATTTGCGGCACTCGGGGCTTGAACCCGGGTCGCCTGGGCACTGTCCACGAACATAACGACTGAGCTACTCGGGCTCTCGCTTCAGGACTTTGACGCTTAATATCTCGAGAATGCGTTGATCGATTTTAAAACAAAATACATATTCTGAATCAGAAAAAGGGTCACTATTAACTATAAAAAAATTAAAGAAAAATATTAAAAAATAAAAAAGTCGAAAAATTAAAATTTTTCAAATTTGCTTCCTGTGACGACCGGAAGTGACGGCTGGCATTCTCTTGACCGAGGTGCACCAGAAAATAGGTAGATCTATCATCTCTGAAAATTTCAGCCCCTTATCTTTACTCGTTTTTGAGAAACCTGACAGACAAAATTGACTTTTTAAAATCGTAAACGGACGATAACTTCCGACCGGGAGTGTATTTTCAAAAATGTTTAAAAAGCGATCAACTTCAGATAAAACTGCGTTGATCCTGAAAATTTGAATGAAATCGATAGAGCCATCTCCGAGAAATCGTCTGCACAAAATCGGTAAGAAAAAAAAAGAATAATAACTAGATCGTTCTCGTTGCGAGCAACGAGTGGGTCTTCCGTCCGATTTTTGAATAAATGAGATAAATCCCATCAATTTAAAGATAAAATCGTAAGTCTACGCAAAAAAAACGAAAAAAGAATTTTGCGGCACTCGGGGCTTGAACCCGGGTCGCCTGGGCACTGTCCACGACCATAACGACTGAGCTACTCGGGCTCTCGCTTCAGGACTTTGACGCTTAATATCTCGAGAATGCGTTGATCGATTTTAAAACAAAATACATATTCTGAATCAGAAAAAGGGTCACTATTAACTGTCAAAAAATTAAAGAAAAATATTAAAAAACAAAAAAGTCGAAAAATTAAAATTTTTCAAATTTGCTTCCGGTGACGACCGGAAGTGACGGCTGGCATTCTCTTGACCGAGGTGCACCAGAAAATAGGTAGATCTATCATCTCTGAAAATTTCAGCCCCTTATCTTTACTCGTTTTTGAGAAACCTGACAGACAAAATTGACTTTTTAAAATCGTAAATGGACGATAACTTCCGACCGGAAGTGTATTTTCAAAAATGTTTAAAAAGCGATCAACTTCAGATAAAACTGCGTTGATCCTGAAAATTTGAATGAAATCGAAAGAGCCATCTCCGAGAAATCGTCTGCACAAAATCGGTAAGAAAAAAAAAGAATAATAATAATAACTAGATACGATCTCGTTACGAGTAACGAGTAGGTCTTCCGTTGAATATGTTAAACGATACGATAAAAATATTAATGAAATTTCAGAATTCCCAATCAACCCCTTTCCTTTCAAGTAATGTATACGATTGTCAATATCCTGTACAATGCTTAACAAAATGTTTTGCTTTTTCACATACAGTACATTAAAGATTTATGATTTTAGTGCCATAAAATCCCTAATTATGTCATAAATGGGTGTGGCAATGAGTTTTACAAACTGATTTTGTTACGATCAACAACTTTGCTTCTATAATGCATTACAAAATCTTTATCGTTTTTAGGTTATCTGTAATAGAGTTTACGAGTGTCTTGACCCCTAATTAAAGGGACCAGCTCCTTTTTCTTGAATTCATTCGAAAGGTCTCACGAATACTAACAAGTTTTGTTCTTACACCTATCTTAAATTATTGTTCATTTTTGAGATACAAATGATTGAATATTTTAGGGGCCAGCCCTCTAGATCCTTCATGGGGACAAATATTAGTTTTTTGATTAGTGGAATCGATTTAAATTATCAATGGAAGCATTTCCTCTTCTACAATACCTAACAGAATATGTTTCCTTCTCTAGATTTATTGCGTCAAAGATTAAGTACTTTGACCCCTAAAATCCCTAATTAAATAATAATAAATGGGTGTAACAATGATTTTTTCTGTTAGATATTGCTACGATCAACAACTTTGCTTCTATAATGCATTACAAAATCTTGATTGTTTTTACGTTATTTATAAAACAGTTACGAGTGTATTGACCCCTAATTTAAGGGGCCAGCCCCTTTTTCTTGATTTTATACGAAAGGTCTTATGAATACTTACATTTTTTGTTCTTACGCATATCTAAAATTGTTGTTTGATTTTGAGATACGAATGATTGAATATTTTAGGGGCCAGCCCTCTAGATCCTTAATGGGGACATACATTGGTGTTTTGATTAGTGGAATCGATTAGAATCATAACTGCAAGCATTTTCTCTTCTACAATGCTTAACAAAATATGTTTCCTTTTCAAGATATATTGCGTCAAAGTTTAAGTACTGTGGCCCCTAAAAATCCCTAATTACGTAATAAATGGGCGTGGCAATTATTTTTCCTGTTAGATATTGTTACGATCAACAACTTTGCTTCTATAATGCATTACAATATCTTTATCGTTTTTGAATTATTTGTAATATACTTTACGAGTCTCTTGGTCCCTAATTTAAGGGGCCAGCCCCTTTTTCTTGATTTTATACGAAAGGTCGTATGAATACTTACATTTTTTGTTCTTACACCTATCTAAAATTGTTGTTTTTTTTTTAGATACAATTGAATAAATATTTTAGGGGCCAGCCCTCTAGATCCTTAATGGGGACATACATGTACATTGGTGTTTTGATTAGTGGAATCGATTAGAATCATCAATGCAAGCATTTTCTCTTCTACAATGCCTAACAAAATATGTTTCCTTTTCCAGATATATTGCGTCAAAGTTTAAGTGCCTTGGCCCCTAAAAATCCCTAATTATGTAATAAATGGGCATGGCAATTATTGTTTCTGTTAAATATTGTTACGATCAACATCTTTGCTTCTATAATGCATAACAAAATCTTTATAGTTTTTTAGTTATATTTAAAAGAATTTACGAGTCTCTTGGCCCCTTATTTTAGGGGCCAGCCCCTTTTTCTTGATTTTGTTGGAAAGAACTTTTGATTCTCTACTACTTTTGTTATATATGTCTTAACAAAATATCAACTGATAAAAAGATACAGATCAAAACGTATGAAAATTTTAAATAAAAATTCGTACCCAATTTTCGTGCCTAAGCGAGCTCCAAGAAATCGCATCTTTTAAAACTGACATTTTCCCCACTGTTCAAGCGATTACTAACCTTATTTAGACCTGGCCTTTCAATTTATGTCCTTAACGTGGCATTAACAAACTCTCACGTCCATGAATTAAGTGTTTGTGATGGCACTCTCTGCGTCAATGAAATTCGTACGCGTGAACCCAAAGGTGCGTTTCAATCCCACCGCAGACAACATTATTTAACTTATTGTC
Organism: Magallana ariakensis; assembly: GCA_020458035.1. Classification (NCBI taxonomy): domain Eukaryota; kingdom Metazoa; phylum Mollusca; class Bivalvia; order Ostreida; family Ostreidae; genus Magallana; species Magallana ariakensis. The sequence continues at coordinate 4,344,186 of CM035820.1, read as the reverse complement.
TACTACTCTTAAACGCCATGCATATTACGACTTTTGTAGAAGATTGTGCAGTATTTAGTATCACAAGATACGACCTAGTTACGAGTAACGAGTAGGTCTTCCGTCCGATTTTTATTTTTTTTTTTATTTTAAATGATACCATGAAATATCGATACAATTTCAGAATTAGCCCCCCCCCCCCAATTTTAAGATAATGAATAAAAATCCCTATTTACGTCAGACATAAACCTGACGATCACTTTTTCAAACAGATATTGTAGCGATCAACACCTTTGATTCTATAATGCATAACAAAATATTTATCGTTTTCAAGTTATTTGTAATAGACTTTACGAGTCTCTTGGCCCTTAATTAAAGGGGCCAGCCCCTTTTTCTTGATTTTGTTGGATAAAACTTTTGATTCTCTACTTCTTTTGTTCTAAATGTCTTAACAAAATATCAACCGATAAAAAGATACAGATCAAAACGTATGAAAATTTTGATTCAAAATTTGTACCCCATTTTCGTGCCTAACCGAGCTCCACGGAATGGCACCACTGGTGCAAAACAACTATATAGTGCACAACTTCAAACTATGGTTTACCTATCCTGAAAATTTCAAAGTCATATCTCTAATAGTTTCTGAGATCAGCTCTGCACAAAATAGGTCATAAAAAATTACAAAATCGGCCGTAAATCCAGACCGGAAGTGACGACAACAAAAAACTCAAAAACATATAAACTTCAGATAATGTCCCATCATCTGTGAAAAAATTGTCGAGATCGGTTGAGTAGTTTTCGAGAAATCGCGTGCACAAAATTTGGAAAAAAAAAATAATAATAAACAGTACGAAAACAATAAGGTCTTCCGTTGGAAACGGAAGACCTTAATAATAACTAGGGCAAAGCTCGTTGCAAAGCAACGAGTGGGTTTTCCGTTGATGTCGAAAGTAACGCTAGAAATATCTATAAGAAGCAGAGTTTTTAAACTATTAACAAAAGTAACTTAAGTACAAAAGATAAAAAAATCGAATGATTCTTAATACGACTTAACAAAATCCGAATTGTTTTAAGGACGAATTAACGAAAAAACCTTAACCATTTCAAGAACGATTTAACCAAAAAAATCCGAATGTGTTTAAGTACGACTTAACAGATTTGACTTCATTTTAGGTACAAGTTAACTTTAACTTGAACTAACATCTATTTTCTTAACCCAGAATGCAAAATTAAAATTTCCTTAAAAATCAATTTTTTAACGCTTATATCCCGCATTCAATCGTCCGAAATTTATATGGATTTCAGTTTTTATTGAGCTTGATGAACTGTTTTAGCGTTTTTGATTAATGACAAACTATTGCTCCAGAAATAGTTATGAAAAGCTTTTGAGCCTTCCTGGCCCCTAATTTTAGGGGCCAGTCGTATTTTTGACATCAAATAAAAGGTCTCGTTAATTTAAACATATTTTGTTAACAAGTGTTCAAGAATTGTTGACCGTTCAAGTTATATCTGAAACACTGTATTTTAGGGGCTGAACCCTTAAACTCCTTAACAAGGCCACCAACAAAAAAATTTGTTTAAAACATTTTGAGCAACTTTTCCTCTACACTGCTTTTCAAAGGGTTGACCTTTCGCACTTTGTGCTTGTTGCATCATCAATTGTCAGAAACATATCGATGTATAGTTTACTTTTTTATACCTCTGTGAATATTTTCTATGTAAAATTACTATGAACCAGACAACACTGAGATTGTGAACATTTCAAAGGGCCCCGCTTATATTATTTCAGAGAATTTTGCCTATAAATTAGAAATATTTCCAGCTGGCATAGAATTTCTAATTCAATCTCATTCCCCCTAACATACAGGCATTTTTGTTCAATCTGACCAAGATTAATCATATCTGGGAAATAATCTACGGTCTAAAACTAATTTTAAAGAGATCTGCTATGACCTTCACATTGACATGGTTCAAGGTCACTGCACACCATTAACCAATAAGCTCTGTTTAGGTAAAGTATTAGCCAAATAGGGGCTAAAAGTAGAGTATATATATGCTCTTAAAATATGGATTTTTGTGGAATCCGATATGACCTTGACACTTGATCTACAAATATCATTCGAGGTCATTGCATATCCTTTGATCAAAGGTAGCATGTGGGTGAAGTATGAGCCTGATTGGAGCAAAGGGAGAGAAGGTATACTCCGGACAAGGATTTTTAAAATATAATTCTGCTATGACCTTCACAGTTTACCTTGAAAATAGGTTCAAGGTCACTACACACCCTTAACTCAAAAGCTCTGCTTATGTGAAGTCTGAGCCAAATTGGACTAAGTGGAAAGTATAAATGCTTTGAAAAAAGTATTTTTTCATGATCAGATATGATCTTCACCCTTCACCAACAAATTTCATTCAAGGTCACTGCACATTGTTTAACCATAGAGACACTCTGTGAGTATTAGCCAGATTGGACCAAAGGGAGAGAAGATATGCTCCAGTCAAGTATTTTATATATAATTCTGCTATGACCTTAACCTTATACCTAAAAACATGGTTCAAGGTCACTGCATATCCTTTACCCAAAGGAACCCTGTGGATGAGGTATGACTAAGATTGGGCGAAGGGGAGAGAAGCTATGCTCCGGTCAAGCAATCTCAGATGGACAAACGGACAAACTGATCACTAGAAGGCGCCCCCATAAACATGCTTATTTTTATCTAATTTGAAATACATGGTAGTATCCATGCTTTCTGCCCATGGTGAATAGCCATCAAAACCATTCATCGGCAGAATTCGATTTCCCTCCTTTTTAAACTCGGAACACCTCTGACCTAATCAGATCGCCGCATTAAATACAAAGTTCGATAACTTTAATTTGTTTATCATCAAGAAATTCTGCATCGCTGACATATAAAGTTTACTGACTATTCGGACAATAGCAGGTTTATTGTCCCCTCCACAGCAACTTTTTCCCTTGGCTTTGCCTTTTAAAATAGTTGCTGTCTTGGGGGACAATAAACTTGCTATTGTCCTCATACCCAGTAAATAGGTATATAATGTCCCATCCACCTACATTTCGTGTTATATAACCTCCCGTTTGTAACCTTCAATTTCACTGTGTAGTCAACACAACAGTTATAGCCGCAAGTTTCACAATTTATTACTTCTTCTCATGTACTTAATATTAGGGGCCTTAATATTGCTTACCAATTTTAACAAGAGACATCTCTCTAACTAATGATAATCATCAAAATTCATTTCATGAATCTTAGCAACACTCATAAGCCTTCAAGTACAGCAACTCTCAATTTCACAAAAATATTGAGTCTGACGGTACTTTATCCGAAACTGTCCCTTGTACCTTTAACTTAGTACACTAACATTTTATATAAAGACGGTTTGTCTTAGAATAAGAAAGCTAATGCAATTCTGAGAAAAAGTATACCACATATTGCCAATTCCATTGAGGTTTAATAAAAATATGGCCATTTAAATGAACCCATCATTTCAAATTTCCTTTAGTAAACACAGATTTATAGAGTTCTCCATAGTAAAACATCTTTACCTGACTTTTTAGAGGTCAATTGTTGTTCAACCACCTTTAATAAGAAACCTTATTCAATACAACATACATCTACATGATATTATCATGATAAAAGCTTCACATCACTTAGAAATGCCCTTACATGTATAACCCCCCCCCCCCCCCCCATCTTTGATTTTCATAAAAAGTCATGGTTTGAAATGTTTTACCTAATTTTATGAAACTTGTGGCAATTTGCTTGAGTCATTTCTCACACATATTTGGAAGCAATCATCAATGATTTTTAAAATTGATTTTTTTGTTTGTTTATTGTATGATTTGTACCATTTTAATTCACAAATAGACATGCTGTCCTGCACGTGATTTCTTGTTTTCATGAAAAAAAGTAAGCTAACAATCATATTTAGTGAATATCTAATCTACTCTGATTTCTAGTCTCCTTCTAACAATGCTAAAACAGTAAAACCTACAAGTTAGACATCTGCCTTAAATTAAAATTAAATTCAAACACACCCAGGTAGCTGGAGACGGATTTGATTACCATGAAAAATGTTCAAATTTGACATGTTTTTCTAATTTTTTATGCATATATACCTTAGAAGGGGAGAAATAGGTTGTTTCTTGTTTATTTCAAAAGTAATTATCATAGCAGATGTTATTTCAAAGTCAAATGTACATTTACATATCCTACATGTAATCTTAATGGAGACAATTGGATAGAGGGGTGGGGTGATTTTTCAATTATGTAAACACATCTTAATATCTTTATAAAATAAAAAATAAAGGAAACATAACTGCATACTTTTATTGAAAAACAAATTTTCACAACAATTATGAATTTCTTTAAACAGCCTTAATTTTGTTTTTCATAATTTCTTATCAAACACAAACCACAACAAGGCATGATGCTTTCTTAAAGTTCCATTATTGTTTATGCATTATCCGATTTAATTTGAATTACCGGTAAATAGTCTGTAGAACACAAGGAATATGCATGTGGGTACAGGTAACAGGTTAACCTCAAGAGCTGAAACCACAAGAATCAACAGGTAAAAGCCATGGGGTGCCATGTGGTAACAAGAGTCTATTTTGAGCTGAAATAAAAAAAAATGATTAGCTGTGTTAACATACATACTAGTAATAGCTTTGTTTACATTAACATAATGCATAGCATTTCTGGAAAAAATACACTGACCATGCAGTGTAATAAGTATGACATATCCCAATACATGACAATAACATTTAGGCAGTACAAGATCAAAAATTTGCATATCAAGTTATAAGGTCACACCAATTTGATTTCTTGGTCGCCGGATCCGCGCGCACGTGCCTAAGGGCTTTCCAAAAAATAATATTAAAAAATAAATCCCGCATCCGAAAATTTTCGTTCCGTTTCCCGCTCCATTTTTGGTTCTATTATTTTTTTTACTAGTCATGATTGTGCTTTTTCTTTACATTGATCATACAAAAAAAATTCCCGATAGATTGTCAGCACGGTTTACAAGTAAATAATTCCAGTATGTGTGGATAGAATCAGTGATCAAGAGGGGTCTGATACAATGGCGTATACAGTCACCAAAATTTTACTGCTTTTCACATGTATTTTAAACGAAAAAAATCACATTTGAAAATAAAATGTAATCGCTCGCCTCTATTTTTTCATGTCGCCCCAAAATTTTCAACTTTCAGTTTTTTAATTTTTAAATTAACAAATCACTCGCTCACCCCAATATTTTTTTGCCTAGAATCCGAAGACCAAGGTATAGACACATATCAAATTGAGAGAGAGAGAGAGAGAGAGAAAGAGAGAGAGAGAGTGAGAGTGAAAGCGAGTTTATTACTTGTAATACAACAGTCTATATTTCAATTCATAAACTACAAAGGAATATTACCCATCCGAACAGCGTTATTGTTTTTTGGCAAATACATTTAGTGAGGTTTTTTTTTTCTTTTCTTAAAAATTACATTTTAAAACAATACTATGTGTAATAAGGATAAAACATGTATAAGTAAACTTAATGAAGAATTTTTAATAGATTATTTTTACAGAATGTTGTATGATACATGTATGTCAATCTGTTTAAAACTACAGAAGCATATATTTCGTGCGCCATAAATTGCAAGTTTATCGTAAATATCGTTTACTTGCGTGGTGACTATATATGGTCTAACCCAAATTTTCTTCGTAAAGCTACGTACAGCTTCATGTACCACATATATGTTTTGTCACAAGTATACATTTAAAAAAAACCCCAAAACTCCAACCGACCCAACTCCAACATTTGAAAATACATGTAACTCGATATGAATTTTTCATTCTTTGATAAGTTCAGTGTTGTTTTTTTTGTGCATATATTATCTGTCTGCTGCAACAGCAGCCAATCAGCGGTAAGCTGAATCCACTAATAAGAAAGTTTGTGGTTTAGAAGCGGGTAAATTGTTTATGCATAACGTAGCTTGATTGCGAGGCTGTCAAGAAAACCACACCAAATAATTTCATGAAACATAAATTGTCATTTAAATGTATTGTGTTGTAAAATAAAGGTTTTAATACACTTATTGCATCTTGCAAAACATGTGATGACTCTTAATCATCTGTTATATATCTGAATATATATATGTACAAGATGGGAGAAATAATGACGGAGCAGACTGGGATTCGAACCTGGCCCCCTGAATCTCTAGTCAAGTGCTCTACCAACTGAGCTACATTTATTTGTCGCCGGTATTCAAACCAGTCTGACCGTCACATTCTCCCCTCTTCACCCTCGAAGATCACACCTGGCTCTTCCCCTGGCAGGAGTTAACATGTCAGTTCCAGGGGTTGGTCACAGCACCAATATTGTATGTGATGGGAGAAATAATGAAAGACCAAATCAGGATTTGAACCTTGGCCCCCTGAATCTCTAGTCAGGTGCTCTACCAACTAAATAAGCTATCTGGTGCCAGTATTCAAACCGGTTAGACTGTCACATATATAAAGAATTTTTTTAAACAATGGTGTTCAATAAAAAATAACACTCGCTACCTTCAGCTTTTGTCTGTAATTAATCGTGCGACCAGTTCTCACCAAGAACCATTTCTTACCAGTGCATTGTTACGTCACTTTATCAACACTTAAAATTATATACGAAAAATGATGAAACAATGCACTGGCAAGAAATGGTCCTCAGCGAGAACTGCTCGCACGCCAATAGGCCTACTGCCAGTTGTCAGATTGAAAAAAGATTATATTAAATTTACATTTAAAACATTAACAAGGACAATGAAAGTATACATCATAACTGCTAAACAAGAAATATTATGTTAACTGGTAAGGTGGAACGCATAGTTCTAACTTGTAACATACATGTACATGTACAAGTACATGTACCGGATACCCGTTGGTCTGCTAAACCTCTCTAATGATACAATGATCGGCATCATCAAAATATTGAAGTCATGTTTTAACTCTGAAGTATACAATTTTATTTACTTGATATCATGTTTACATTTGGACTTAAAAAGTCTTCCTCACAAGAATATATGTTTCTAATTAGACCCTGCTTTGAATTTTAAGTTGAAAATTTTTCAAGGTAAAACATTTGGGAGTCAATTCTGTTCAAAAGATTTATAGATATTGTCTGGACTAAAAAATAACTTATATCAGTGACAGTGTGCACGTACTTACATCCAGGCTAAATGTTAACCAGTTAACATGCCGACATTTTAACCACTAAAGACAAAGAACCTAAAAATGAGTAAAAAGACTTACCTTTATCAGTAACATCCACATTAATAACACTTTTAAATGTCCAACTTTTCTCCTTTATTACTCGTAACTCTTCATCAGTTTATCAACAGTTGATCAGTGGAAACGTAAACATCTGCCGACAGTACTGTGACTGTTAGAATTTCCTCGTAAACGATTCATACAAGTCTGAAGAATATATCCCTCCTTATACAAATACGAAGTAGTGTTCCCTGTGCATGTTAATGTGCTTCACTGTGGATTGAAAGTGCATGTGAACGTACAAGAACGTACAACATGTACGGCGAAAAAATACACAACTTCTCTTCTGCGTTTCGGCCTCCATGGCTCTGTCTTTCCCACAATGCCGTTCGTTACTGTTTATGTTTGGGGTTACAGACAGGGAGGCCCCGACAGAAATTTGCTCTGCGCGGACACATACACTGTAGCATGTTTAAATAAGTAGTTATATATGTTCACTGTATTTATAAATGATATAGATAAACAGAATAAAACCGTGAAATTTAATCACAACAATAACAATAAATGCTACACCCTAAAACGGCATTGTTATGTAAACAATTAACTCGTTCATGTACGATTCTCGCATATTTGTTTTATGAAATTACAAATAAATATAGCACATAGCTTGCCTAATTTCATACCAAATGACGAAATTTAATTTATTAAAAGTAATCTAATTTTTTTTTTTTTCATAAAATGATAAACATTTTTAGCCATCAGAAAAAGACGTGTATGAACTGCTGACCCCTAATTATAGGGGCCAGCCCTTTTTTCTTTATTTCATCTGAAAGCCCTCATTATTCTTAACAACTTTCCTTCTATATGTTTTAACAAAATATTTTTAGTTTAAAAGTTATAATACAAAAAGCAACAAAATTTCAGCCCCGAAAAAACCTTAAACTTTGGCGATATATAGCTCAAAAACTAAAGAAGAAATTTGCAAAACTTCCATGCTAGCACAATTTCAACACGTTGGCTACAATTTCGCCAAATTTCATGCAATTATCATGTGTAGTTCCCGAGATCAACTCTGGACAAAAGACCCCCCAATTTTCAATTAAAGGGCAATAACTCATAACCGGAAGTAAATTTTAAAAATTTGAAAAAATCGTTTTTAGACCTTAACATTATCTACAAACCCTGAAAGTTTCATAGCAATCAGTCAAAAAATCTTCGAGAAATGGGCTGCACAAAATTTGCGGGAAAAAAAAAAAATAATAACTAGAGCAAAGCTCGTTGCAAAGCAACGAGTGGGTCTTCCGTTAATGTCGAAAGAAAAGCTAGATGTTCCTGTAAGAAGCAGAGCTCTAAAACCAATACCAGGAGTTTTAAAACAAAAAGATATAAAAAATCGAATAATTCTTGGTACGACTTAACAAAATCCGAATGACTTTAAGTACGAATTAACAAAAACCTTAACGATTTCAAGAACGACTTGACAAAAAAAATCCGAATGTGTTTAAGAACGACTTAACAAATATCGAATCATTCTAGGTACGAGTTAATTTAACTTTGAACATAACACTATTTTCTTAACCAAGAATGTGGAATCAAAATTTCCGGAAAAATCAATTTTTAAACCCGTATATCTCTGTAATGCATCGTCCGATTTTAAAACGGATTTCAGATTTAAATTTAGCTTAATAAGTTGAACATTTTTGCTTCAATAATATATAACAAGTTATTTTTCAGTAAAAAGTTATTATTAATAGACTTAAGAGCCCTCTTGGCCCCTAATTTAAGGGGCCAGCCCTTTTTTCTTGATATCAAATGAAAGATCTCGCAAATATAAACATATTTTGTTCAACAAGTGTTCAGGAACTGTTGACCGTTCTAGAGATATCTGAACTAATGTGTTTTAGGGGCCGACCCTTAAACTCCTTACTGGGGCCACCAACAAATTTTTTTTAGGTAGCATAATATTGAGAACATTATTTTAAGCATTTGTTGTTCAACAATGCTTTTTAAAATATTTCTCCTTTTCTAGATATTATTGATCAAAGTTTTGGACTTCTGGCCCTTTGAAATCCCTAATTACATAACATATGATTAAGGTGTGGTACTGTATAGATAAACAGCTGTACAATAAACATTTTTGCTTCTATAATTGATAACAAATTATTGTTCAGTAAAGAGTTATTGCAAAAAGGCTTTAGAGCCCTCTTGGCCCCTAATTTAAGGGGCCAGCCCTTTTTTCTTGATATCAAATGAAAGCCCGTGGAAATTGAAACAACTTTTGCATTACATGTTTTAACAAAATATTTATACATCAAAAGATATTAGAGAAAATGTTCGAAAATTTCGTGAAAAAATTTGGTGCTAATTTTCAGGTTCAGGCGAGCTTCGAGGCCTTGCGCAATTTTAATAATTGGAAGCAAGGGGGTACAACTTCAGACTTTAATCTACAATCCTGGAAAAATTTCAAGCTTCTATCTTGATTAGTTTCGGAGGAGATGCGTGGACAAAATGACCCTTAAAAATTTACAAAATCATCAATATCTGAAACCGGAAGTGACGTCATCATTTTAAAATTTGACATTATGTAGCGCCGATGATGCTTAATCAGTCCTGAAAATTTCGTGCAAATCAGTTGAATAGTTTTTGAGAAATAACGCTTCAAAAAAGTCAGAAAAAGAAAAAAAAGAATAACTAGAGGAAAGCTCGTTGCAAAGCAACGAGTGGGTCTTCCGTTAATGTCGAAAGAAAAGCTAGATGTTCCTGTAAGAAGCAGAGCTCTAAAGCCAATACCAGGAGTAATTAAAACAAAAAGATATAAAAAGTCGAATAATTCTTGGTACGACTTCACAAAATCCGAATGACTTTAAGTACGAACTAACAAAAACCTTAAGGATTTCAAGAACGACTTGACAAAAAAAATCCGAATGTGTTTAAGAACGTCTTAACAAATATCGAATCATTCTAGGTACGAGTTAATTTAACTTTGAACATAACACTATTTTCTTAACCAAGAATGTGGAATCAAAATTTCCGGAAAAATCAATTTTTAAACCCCTATATCTCTGTAATGCATCGTCCGATTTTAAAACGGATTTCAGATTTTAATTAAGCTTAATGAGGTGAACATTTTTAGTTCAATAATATATATCAAATTATTTTTCAGTAAATAGTTATTATTAAAAGACTTTGTAGCCCTCCTGGCCCCTAATTTGAGGGGCCAGCCCCTTTTTCTTGATATCAAATGAACGGTCTCGCAAATATAAACATATTTTGTTCAACAACTGTTCACGAATTGTTAACCATTCTAGAGATATCTGAACAACTGTGTTTTAAGGGGCCGACCCTTAAACTCCTTAATGGGGCCAAAGACAAAAAATTTAAAGGTAGCATAAGGTTGACAACATTATTTTGAGCAACTTTTCTTCTACAATGTTTCACAAAATATTTCTCCTTTTTCAGATATAAATGATCAAAATTTTGGACTTCTGGCCCCTTAAAACCCCTAATTACGTAACATATGATTTCAGTATGGTACTATGTAGATAAACAGCTGCACAATAACCATTTTTGCTTCTATACTTAATAACAAATTATTTTTCAGTAAAGAGTTATTAATTAAATTCTTTAGAGCCCTCTTGGCCCCTTATGTGAGGGGCCAGCCCCTTTTTTATGATATCAAATGAAAGAGCGTGTAAATCTGAACAACTTTTGCATTACATGTCTTAACAAATTATTTACACATTCAGTAATAATTTAGAAAATGTGCAAAAATTTTGTGAAAAAATTTGGTGCCAATTTTCGAGCTCGGGCGAGCTTCGGCGCCTTGCGCATTTTCCACAATATCAAACCCAGAGAATCATCTACAGACATTCATCTACTATCCCTGAAAGTTTCATGTTTTTATCTTTATTAGTTTTGGAGGAGTTAGGTGGACAAAATGGTCCTTAAAAATTAACTAAATCCTCAAAATCTCAAACCGGAAGTGACGTCATCAACCCAAAATTTAATAAACGCAAGTACTTTTGATGTTCTATCAGTCCTGCAAATTTTATGCAAATCGGTCCAGTAGTTCACGAGTAATAGCGTCCGGAAAAAGTCAGAAAAAAAATAATAATAACTAGAGCAAAGCTCGTTGCAAAGCAACGAGTGGGTCTTCCGTTAATGTCGAAAGAAAAGCTAGATGTTTCTGTAAGAAGCAGAGCTCTAAAGCCAATACCAGGAGTAATTAAAACAAAAAGATATAAAAAGTCGAATAATTCTTGGCACGACTTAACAAAATCCGAATGACCTTAAGTACGAATTAAAAAAAACCTTAAGGATTTCAAGAACGACTTGACAAAAAAAATCCGAATGTGTTTAAGAACGTCTTAACAAAATTAGAATCATTCTAGGTACGAGTTAATTTAACTTTGAACATAACACTATTTTCTTAACCAAGAATGTGGAATCAAAATTTCCGGAAAATCAATTTTTAAACCCATATGTCTCTGTAATGCATCATCCGATTTTAAAACGGATTTCAGATTTTAATTAAGCTTAATGAGGTGAACACTTTTGCTTCAATAATATATAACAAATTATTTTTCAGTAAATAGTTATTATTAAAAGACTTTGTAGCCCTCCTGGCCCCTAATTTGAGGGGCCAGCCCCTTTCTCTTGATATCAAATGAACGGTCTCGCAAATATAAACATATTTTGTTCAACAACTGTTCACGAATTGTTAACCAATCTAGAGATATCTGAACAACTGTGTTTTAGGGGCCGACCCTTAAACTCCTTAATGGGGCCAAAGACAAAAAAATTAAAGGTAGCATAAGGTTGACAACATTATTTTGAGCAACTTTTCTACTACAATGTTTCACAAAATATTTCTCCTTTTTCAGATATAAAAGATCAAAGTTTTGGACTTCTGGCCCCTTAAAACCCCCAATTACGTAACATATGATTTCAGTATGGTACTATGTAGATAAACAGCTGCACAATAAACATTTTTGCTTCTATACTTAATAACAAATTATTTTTCAGTAAAGAGTTATTAATTAAATTCTTTAGAGCCCTCTTGGCCCCTTATGTGAGGGGCCAGCCCTTTTTTTATGATATCAAATGAAAGAGCGTGTAAATCTGAACAACTTTTGCATTACATGTCTTAACAAATTATTTACACATTCAGAAATAATTTAGAAAATGTGCAAAAATTTTGTGAAAAAATCTGGTGCCAATTTTCGAGCTCGGGCGAGCTTCGGCGCCTTGCGTATTTTCCACAATATCAAACCCAGAGAATCATCTACAGACATTCATCTACTATCCCTGAAAGTTTCATGTTTTTATCTTTATTAGTTTTGGAGGAGTTAGGTGGACAAAATGGTCCTTAAAAATTCACTAAATCCTCAAAATCTCAAACCGGAAGTGACGTCATCAACCCAAAATTTAATAACCTCAAGTACTTTTGATGTTCTATCAGTCATGCAAATTTTATGCAAATCGGTCCAGTAGTTCACGAGTAATAGCGTCCGGAAAAAGTCAGAAAAAAAATAATAATAATAAAAATAATCAATAGAATAACAAGAGGGTCTTCCGTTGGAAACGGAAGACCCTAATAAAAATAATCAATAGAATAACAAGAGGGTCTTCCGTTGGAAACGGAAGACCCTAATAACTAGATCGTTCTCGTTGCGAGCAACGAGTGGGTCTTCCGTCCGATTTTTGAATAAATGAGATAAAACTCAACGTTTTAAAGATAGAATTGTGAGTCTACGCAAAAAAAAAAACGAAAAAAAATTTTTCGGCACTCGGGGCTTGAACCCGGGTCGCCTGGGCACTGTCCACGACCATAACGACTGAGCTACTCGGGCTCTCGCTTCAGGACTTTGACGCTTAATATCTCGAGAATGCGTTAACCGATTTTGAAACAAATTACATATTTGGAATCAGTAAAAGGGTCACTATCAAACCTATAGAAAATTAATTTAAAATAAAAAAGTTTAAAAATTTGATTTTTGGAATTTACTTCCGGTGCCGACCGGAAGTGACGGCGGACATTCTCTTGACCGAGGTACATCAGGAAAACGGTAGATCTATCATCTCTATAAATTTCAGGCCTTTATCTTTACTCGTTTTCGAGAAACGTCGCAGACAAAATTCACTTTTAAAAATCGTTTAACGACGATAACGTCCGACCGGAAGTGAATTTTCAAAAACTGTCGCGGCGGTATAAACTGCAAATAATGAGGCATTACTCCTGAAAATTTAAAGAAAATCGGGCGAGCCATCTCTGAGAAATCGCCTGCACAAAATTTGTAAGAAAAAAAAAAAGAATAATAATAATAATAATAAAAGTGAAAAAGAAACAATAGAATAATAGTAGGGTCTTCCGCTGAAGACGGAAGACCCTAATAATAAAGAAAAAGAAACCGTAGAATAACAATAGGGTCTTCCGTTGGAAACGGAAGACCCTAATAAGAAACAGTAGAATAACAGTAGGGTTTTCCGTTGAAAACGGAAAACCCTAATAATAACTAGAGCAAAGCTCGTTGCAAAGCAACGAGTGGGTCTTCCGTTAATGTCGAAAGAAAAGCTAGATGTTCCTGTAAGAAGCAGAGCTCTTAAACCAATACCAGGAGTTTTAAAACAAAAAGATATAAAAATCGAATAATTCTTGGTACGACTTAACAAAATCCGAATGACTTTAAGTACGAATTAACACAAACCTTATCAATATCAAGATCGACTTTGCAAATACAAATCCGAATGTGTTTAAGAACGACTTCACAAATATCGAATCATTTTAGGTACGAGTTAATTTAACTTTGAACATAACACTATTTTCTTAACCAAGAATGTGGAATCAAAATTTCCGGAAAAATCAATTTTTAAACCCCTATATCTCTGTAATGCATCGTCCGATTTTAAAACGGATTTCAGATTTAAATTAAGCTTAATAAGTTGAACTTTTTTGCTTCAATAATATATAACAAATTATTTTTCAGTAAATAGTTATTATTAAAAGACTTTGTAGCCATCCTGGCCCCTAATTTGAGGGGCCAGCCCCTTTTTCTTGATATCAAATGAAAGATCTCGCAAATAAAAACATATTTTGTTCAACAAGTGTTCAGGAATTGTTGACCGTTCTAGAGATATCTGAATTAATGTGTTTTAGGGGCCGACACTTAAACTCCTTACTGGGGCCACCAACAAATTTTTTTTAGGTAGCATATTGTTGAGAACATTATTTTAAGCATTTTTTGTTCTACAATACTTTTCAAAATATTTCTCCTTTTCTAGATATTAATGATCAAAGTTTTGGACTTCTGGCCCCTTGAAACCCCTAATTACGTAACATATGATTAAGGTGTGGTACTGTATAGATAAACAGCTGTAAAATAAACATTTTTGCTTCTATAATTGATAACAAATTATTGTTCAGTAAAGAGTTATTGCAAAAAGACTTTAGAGCCCTCTTGGCCCCTAACTTGAGGGGCCAGCCCTTTTTTCTTGATATCAAATGAAAGCCCGTAGAAATTGAAACAACTTTTGCATTACATGTTTTAACAAAATATTTATACATCAAAAGATATTAGAGAAAATGTTCGAAAATTTCGTGAAAAAATTTGGTCCTAATTTTCAGGTTCAGGCGAGCTTCGAGGCCTTGCGCAATTTTAATAATTGGAAGCAAGGGGGTACAATTTCAGACTTTAATCTACAATTCTGGAAAAATTTCAAGCTTCTATCTTGATTAGTTTCGGAGGAGATGCGTGGACAAAATGACCCTTAAAAATTTACAAAATCGTCAATATCTGAAACCGGAAGTGACGTCATCATTTGAAAATTTAACAGCCGATGATGCTTAATCAGTCCTGAAAATTTCGTGCAAATCGGTTGAATAGTTTTTGAGAAATAATGCTCCAAAAAAGTCAGAAAAAGAAAAAAAAGAACTAGAGCAAAGCTCGTTGCAAAGCAACGAGTGGGTCTTCCGTTAATGTCGAAAGTAAAGCTAGTAATTCCTGTAAGAAGCAGAATTCTTAAACCAATATACATGAAAAACTAAAAAAAAAAATCGAATTATTCTTGGTACGAGTTAACAAAATCCGAATGATTCTAGGTACGAATTAACAAAAACCTTATCAATATCAAGAACGACTTTGCAAATAAAAATCCGAATGTGTTTAAGTACATTTAACAATCATCGAATTATTTTAGGTACGAGTTAATTTAACTTTGAACATAACACCATTTTCTAAACCAAGAATGTGGAATCAAAATTTCCGGAAAAATCAATTTTTTAAACCCCTATATCTCTGTAATGCATCGGCCGATTTTAAAACGGATTTCAGATTAAAATTAAGCCTTATAAGTTGAGCATTTTTGCTTTTATAGTTATTTACAAATTATTTTTCAGTAAAAAGTTATTATTTAAAGACTTTGTAGCCCTCCTGGCCCCTAATTTGAGGGGCCAGCCCCTTTTTTTGATATCAAATGAAAGGTCTCGCAAATATAAATATATTTTGTTCAACAACTGTTCACGAATTGTTAACCGTTCTAGAGATATCTGAACAACTGTGTTTTAGGGGCCGACCCTTAAACTCCTTACTGGGGCCACCAACAAAAAAGTTTTAGGTATTATATTATTAAAAACATTATTTTGAGCAACTTTTCTTCTACAATGATTTTCAAAATATTTCTCCTTTTCTAGCTATTACTGATCAGAGTTTTGGTCTTCTGGCCCCTTGAAACCCCTAATTACGTAACATATATTTTTGCTTCTATAATATATAGCAAATTATTTTTCAGTAAAAAGTTATTATTAATGGACTTAAGAGCCCTCTTGGTCCCTAATTTAAGGGGCCAGCCCTTTTTTCTTGATATCAAATGAAAGATCTCACAAATATAAACGTATTTTGTTCAATAAGTGTTCAGGAATTGTTGACCGTTCTAGAGATATCTGAACTAATGTGTTTTAGGGGCCGACCCTTAAACTCCTTACTGGGGCCACCAACAAATTTTTTTTAGGTTGCATATTATTGAGAACATTATTTTAAGCATTTTTTGTTCTACAATGCTTTTCAAAATATTTCTCTTTTTCTACATATTAATAATCAAAGTTTTGGACTTCTGGCCCCTTGAAACCCCTAATTACGTAACATATGATTAAGGTGTGGTACTATATAGATAAACAGTTGTACAATAAACATTTTTGCTTCTATAATTGATAACAAATTATTGTTCATTAAAGAGTTATTGCAAAAAGACTTTAGAGCCCTCTTGGCCCCTAATTTGAGGGGCCAGCCCCTTTTTCTTGATATCAAATGAAAGCCCGTGAAAATAGAAACAACTTTTACATTACATGTTTTAACAAAATATTTACAGTTTTAAAAATATTTCAGAAAATGTGCAAAATTTTTGTAAAAAAAATTGGTGTCAATTTTCGACCTCAGGCGAGCTTTAACGCCTTGCGTATTATCCATATTATAAAACAATGCGGTACATCTACAGACTTTCATCTACAATCCCTGAAAATTTCAACTTTCTATCGTGAATAGTTTCAGAGGAGTTGCGTGGACAAAATGACCCTTAAAATTTCATTAAATCGTCAATATCTTAAACCGGAAGTGACGTCATCACAAAATTTAACTAAAAACATTTGTCCCCTCCGATGCTGTATAAGTCCTGAAAATTTGGTGCAAATCGGATGAATAGTTTTCGAGAAATAAAGCTTTAAAGAAGGCAGAAAAAGAATATTAAGAATAACCAGACACGATCTCGTTGCGAGCAACGAGGAGGTCTTCCGTCCGATTTTAAGAAGGTGATATGACATCTTCGACTTTGATTTTCGTCAAGAAAACATGATCTGTAAAAAGAAGTGGAGTACTACTGCTTTTCTGCATCGCTTTTTATAAGTTATCTTACGTTGCTTTTTTAAATACTTGCATTTCTTCCAATTGAGATAGAGACGATTAAACTTTTTACTTCTGGCCCCTAAAACCCCTAATTAGGTAATGCATAAGTAAATCATTATATTGTTAGGATATATAAACGTATGATACCTAATTTTGCTTTTATAACCCTCATAAAATATCCCTCAGTAAACAGGAACAGATAAAAGACCTTAGGGCCCTTTGGTCCCCCAATTTGGGGGCCAGCCCCTTTTTCTTGATATCAAATAAAAGGTCATTTAACTCGAAACACATTTTGTTCAGCAAGTGTGTAGAAATTTGTTACCGTTTTTTATGAATACGGCAAAGAACGTTTTAGGGGCCGACCCCTTATCTCCTTATAGGGGCCGTTTAACAAAATTTTGAAGGTTGCATATTGTTAAGTATATCATTTTGAACATCTTTCCTTCTATAATGCATTTCAGAATACTTTTCCTTTCTGAGATATGGGTGATCAAATTTTTGGACTTGTGGCCCCTTAAAACCCCTTATTACGTAACACATGATAAAATCATTACATTGCTTGGATAAATAACTGTGAGATAAACATATTTGCTTCTATAACCGTTCACAAAATATCCCTCAGTAAAGGGCTACAGATAAAAGACTTTAGAGCCCTCTGGTCCCCTAATTTAAGGGGCCAGCCCCTTTTTCTTAATATCAATTGAAAGGTCCTTTAATTATAAACATATTTTGTTCAACAAGTGTTTAGACATTCGTTACCGTTCTTGAGATATATGGGGGAAAACATTTTAGGGGCCGACCCCTTATCTCCTTATAGGGGCCGTTTAACGAAATTTAGAAGGTTGTATATTGTTAAATACATCATTTTGAGCAACTTTCCTTCTATACTGCATTTCAAAATATTTTTCCTTTCTGAGATATGGGTAATCAAAATATTGGACTTTTGACCCCTAAAAACCCCTTATTACGTAACACATGATAAAATCATTGCATTGATTGGATAAATAACTGTGAGATAAACATATTTGCTTCTATAACCGTTCACAAAATATCCCTCAGTAAAGGGCTACAGATAAAAGACTTTAGAGCCCTCTGGTCCCCTAATTTAAGGGGCCAGCCCCTTTTTCTTAATATCAATGAAAGGTCCTTTAATTCTAAACATATTTTGTTCAACAAGTGTTTAGACATTCGTTACCGTTCTTGAGATATATGGGGGAAAACATTTTAGGGGCCGACCCCTTATCTCCTTATAGGGGCCGTTTAACGAAATTTAGAAGGTTGTATATTGTTAAATACATCATTTTGAGCAACTTTCCTTCTATACTGCATTTCAAAATATTTTTCCTTTCTGAGATATGGGTAATCAAAATATTGGACTTTTGACCCCTAAAAACCCCTTATTACGTAACACATGATAAAATCATTGCATTGATTGGATAAATAACTGTGAGATAAACATATTTGCTTCTATAACCGTTCACAAAATATCCCTCAGTAAAGGGCTACAGATAAAAGACTTTAGAGCCCTCTGGTCCCCTAATTTAAGGGGCCAGCCCCTTTTTCTTAATATCAATTGAAAGGTCCTTTGATTCTAAACATATTTTGTTCAACAAGTGTTTAGACATTCGTTACCGTTCTTGAGATATATGGGGAAAAACATTTTAGGGGCCGACCCCTTATCTCCTTATAGGGGCCGTTTAACGAAATTTAGAAGGTTGCATATTGTTAAGTACATCATTTTGAGCAACTTTCCTTCTATACTGCATTTCAAAATATTTTTCCTTTCTGAGATATGGGTAATCAAAATATTGGACTTTTGACCCCTAAAAACCCCTTATTACGTAACACATGATAAAATCATTACATTGGCTGGATAAAAAACTGTGAGATAAACATATTTGCTTCTATAACCGTTCACAAAATATCCCTCAGTAAAGGGCTCAAATAAAAGACTTTAGAGCCCTCTGGTCCCCTAATTTAAGGGGCCAGTCCCTTTTTCTTGGTATCAAATAAAAGGTCTTCTAAATATAAACATTTTTTGCTTTACATGTCTTCACAAAATGTTTTTAAGAAAAAAGATAAACAAAGAAAACCAGGAAAAATTACGGCGTTTTTTTAATCTCATTTTTCAGGTCCAGGCGAGCTTCGGTGCCTTTTTAATTAGGCATATATGATTGACATTATACACATCTACAATCTTTTGTCTACCATCCCTGAAAATTTGAACTCAATATCTTTAATAGTTTAGGAGGAGTTACATGGACAAAACAACCCTTAAAAAATCGCTAAAACGTTAATATCTCTAAAACGGAAATGACGTCATCAATATAAAAAATTTCCAATAAGGTTCAGACCAATATTTTTCAGATCCGAAAGTTTCACGAAAATCGGTCGAGCCATTTCCGAGAACTCGCGCGGACAAAATTTGTAAGAAAAAAAAAGAAAAATAATAATAGGGAAAAAGAAACAAAGCAATAACAATAAGGTCTTCCGTTGGAAACGGAAGACCTTAATAATAATAATAGAAAGAAACAGTAGAATAACAAGAGGGTCTTCCGTTGGAAACGGAAGACCCTAATAATAATAATAAAGAAAAAGAAACCGTAGAATAACAAGAGGGTCTTCCGTTGGAAACGGAAGACCCTAATAACAATAAGAAAAGTGAAAAAGAAACAATAGAATAATAGAAGGGTCTTCCGCTGAAGACGGAAGACCCTAATAATAATAACTAGATACGATCTCGTTACGAGTAACGAGTAGGTCTTCCGTTCAATATGTTAAACGATACGATAAAAATATTAATGAAATTTCAGAATTCCCAATCAACCCCTTTCCTTTCAAGTAATGTATACGATTGTTAGTATCCTGTACAATGCTTAGCAAAGTGTTTTGCTTTTTCACATACAGCACATTAAAGATTTAAAGATTTTAGTGTCTTAAAATCCCTAATTATGTCATCATTGGGTTTGGCAATGAGTTTTACAAACTGATTTTGTTACGATCAACAACTTTGCTTCTATAATGCATTACAAAATCTTTATCGTTTTTAAGTTATCTGTAATAGAGTTAACGAGTGTCTTGGCCCCTAATTAAAGGGGCCAGCCCCATTTTTCTTGTATTCATTCGAAAGGTCTCACGAATACTAACAATTTTTGTTCTTACACTAATCTTAAATTGTTGTTCATTTTTGAGATACAAATGATTGAATATTTTAGGGGCCAGCCCTCTAGATCCTTCATGGGGACAAATGTTAGTTTTTTGATTAGTGGAATCGATTTAATTATCATGTTCTAAAATTAGTCTGAGGTCATTTAAACACGATTTAAATGAGTTTAAAATTTTTGAAAAATTCAAATTTTATCCAATCAATTCGGGATGAATGTCATCAGACCCAGAATTGCAAGCGCAACTTAGATATCATGTTCTAAAATTAGTCTGAGGTCATTTAAACACGATTTAAATGAGTTTAAAAT
This sequence comes from Magallana ariakensis, assembly GCA_020458035.1. Classification (NCBI taxonomy): domain Eukaryota; kingdom Metazoa; phylum Mollusca; class Bivalvia; order Ostreida; family Ostreidae; genus Magallana; species Magallana ariakensis. The sequence goes on along the minus strand of CM035820.1, from coordinate 4,323,585 downwards.
TTTTCAAAAATTAAAATTTCATCCAATCAATTCGGGATGAATGTCATCAGACCCAGAATTGCAAGCGCAACTTAGAAATCATGTTTGAAAATTAGTCTGAGGTCATTTAAACACGATTAAAATGAGTTTAAAATTTTTGAAAAATTTAAATTTCATCCAATCAATTCGGGAAAAATGTCTTCAGACGCAGAATTGCAAGCGCAACTTAGATATCATGTTTAAAAATTAGTCTGAGGTCATTTTAACACAACTGAAATGAGTTTTAAAAATTTTAAAAATTTAAATTTCATGCAATCAATTTGAGAAAGATGTCATCAGACGCAGAATTGCAAGCGCAACGTATATATCATGTTTTACAATTAGTCTGAGGTCATTTAAATACGATTTAAATGAGTTTAAAATTTTTCAAAAATTTAAATTTCATCCAATCAATTCGTGATGAATGTCATCAGACGCAGAATTGCAAGCGCAACTTAGATATCATGTTTAAAAATTAGTCTGAGGTCATTTAAACACAATTTAAATGAGTTTAAAAATTTTTTAAAAATTAAATTTCATCCAATCAATCCGAAAAAGATGTCATCAGACGCAGAATTGCAAGCGCAACTAATATATCATGTTTTAAAATTAGTATGAGGTCATTTTAACACGATTTAAATGAGTTTAAAAATTTTGAAAAATTTAAATTTCATCCAATCAATTCGCGAAAGATGTCATCAGACGCAGAATTGCAAGCGAAACTTAGATATCATGTTCTAAAATTAGTTTGAGGTCATTTAAACACAATTTCAATGAGTTTGAAAATTTTGAAAAATTTCAATTTCATTCAATGAATTCAAAATACATGTCATTAGACGTAATATTGGAAGCGCAGGTTAAATATCGTTTTGTTAAAAATCAGTTCCAGGTATTTTGAGTTTAAATTAAAATTTTATAATTTTTTCAAAATAAAAAATTGAATTTGAATCCCAAAAATTATACCATAAAGAAGAATTAAAAACAAAAAGGGAAATTTGTATAATCCATCATTTCAAAGATATATATGTGAATCCAAGCACTATACAGAGGAAACAACAATCGGCACTCGGGGCTTGAACCCGGGTCGCCTGGGCACATGTCCACGACTCTAACGGCTGAGCTACTCGGACTCTCGCTTCAGGACTTTGATGCTTAATATCACGAGAACGCGTTGATCGATTTTAAAACAAATTACATATTCTGAATCAGTAAAACGGTCACTATCAATCCCACAGAAAAACATTTTAAAACAAAAAAGTTGAAAAATTCATTTTTTAAAAGTTGCTTCCGGTGACGACCGGAAGTGACGGCGGATATTCATTTGACCGAGGTGCACCAGAAAAGTGGGAAATCTATCATCTCTGAAAATTTCAATCCTCTATCTTAACTCGATTTTGAGAAACGTCGCAGACAAAATCGACTTTTAAAAATCGTAAAACGACTATAACTTCCGACCGGAAGTGAATCTTGCAAAATTGTTACGGCGGTATAAACTTCAGATGACGAGGCATTAGCCCTGAAAATTTGAATGAAATCGATCGAGCCATCTCCGAGAAATCGCCTGCACAAAATTTGTAAGAAAAAAAAAAAAGAATAATAAGAAAAGTGAAAAAGAAACAATAGAATAATAGAAGGGTCTTCCGCTGAAGACGGAAGACCCTAACTAGATCGTTCTCGTTGCGAGCAACGAGTGGGTCTTCCGTCCGATTTTTGAATAAATGAGATAAATCCCATCATTTTAAAGATAAAATCGTAAGTCTACGCAAAAAAAAGAAAAAAAAATTTTGCGGCACTCGGGGCTTGAACCCGGGTCGCCTGGGCACTGTCCACGAACATAACGACTGAGCTACTCGGGCTCTCGCTTCAGGACTTTGACGCTTAATATCTCGAGAATGCGTTGATCGATTTTAAAACAAAATACATATTCTGAATCAGAAAAAGGGTCACTATTAACTATAAAAAAATTAAAGAAAAATATTAAAAAATAAAAAAGTCGAAAAATTAAAATTTTTCAAATTTGCTTCCTGTGACGACCGGAAGTGACGGCTGGCATTCTCTTGACCGAGGTGCACCAGAAAATAGGTAGATCTATCATCTCTGAAAATTTCAGCCCCTTATCTTTACTCGTTTTTGAGAAACCTGACAGACAAAATTGACTTTTTAAAATCGTAAACGGACGATAACTTCCGACCGGGAGTGTATTTTCAAAAATGTTTAAAAAGCGATCAACTTCAGATAAAACTGCGTTGATCCTGAAAATTTGAATGAAATCGATAGAGCCATCTCCGAGAAATCGTCTGCACAAAATCGGTAAGAAAAAAAAAAGAATAATAATAATAACTAGACACGATCTCGTTGCGAGCAACGAGAAGGTCTTCCGTCCGATTTTAAGAATGTGATATGACATCATCGACTTTGATTTTCGACAAGAAAACATGATCTGTAAAAAGGAGTGGAGTACTACTGCTTTTCTGCATCGCTTTTTATAAGTTCTCTTACGTTGCTTTTTTAAATATTAGCATTTCTTCCAATTGAGATAGACACGATTAAACTTTTTACTTCTGGCCCCTAAAACCCCTAATTAGGTAACGCATAAGTAAATCATTATATTGTTAGGATATATAAACGTATTATACCTAATTTTGCTTTTTTAACCCTTATAAAATATCCCTCAGTAAACAGCTACAGATAAAAGACTTTAGAGCTCTCTGGTCCCCTAATTTAATCAAATGAAAGGTTATTTAACTCTAAACACATTTTGTTCAGCAAGTGTTTAGAAATTCGTTACCGTTTTTAAGATATACGGCAAAGAACGTTTTGGGGGCCGATCCCTTATCTCCTTATAGGGGCGGTTTAACGAAATTTTGAACGTTGCATTTTGTTAAGTACATCATTTTGAGCATCTTTCCTTCTATAATGCATTTTAAGATATTTTCCTTTCTGAGATATGTGTTATCAAAATTTTTGACTTTTGGCCCCTAAAAACTCCTAATTACGTAACACATGATAAAATCATTACATTGCTGGGATAAATACCTGTGAGATAAACATATTTGCTTCTATAACCTTTCACAAAATATCTCTTAGTAAAGGGCTACAGATAAAAGACTTGAGAGCCCTCCGATCCCCTAAATTAAGGGGCCAGCCCCTTTTTCTTGATATCAATAAAAAGGTCTTTTAATTTTAAACACATTTCGTTCAACAAGTGTTTAGAAATGCGTTACCGTTCTTGAGATTTATGGGAAAAAACATTTTAGGGGCCGACCCCTCATCTCCTTATAGGGGCCGTTTAACGAAATTTTGTAGTTTGCATTTTGTTAAGTACATCATTTTGAGCAACTTTCCTTCTATAATCCATTTCAAAATATTTTTCCTTTCTGAGATATGTGTTATCAAAATTTTTGACTTTTGGCCCCTAAAAACTCCTAATTACGTAACACATGATAAAATCATTACATTGCTTGGATAAATACCTGAGAGATAAACATATTTGCTTCTATAACCTATTACAAAATATCCCTCAGTTAAGGGCTATAAATAAAATACTTTAGAGCACTCTAGGCCCCTAATTTGAGGGGCCAGCCCCTTTTTCTTGAAATCAAAGAAAAGATCTTGTAAATTTAAACTTCTTCTGCACTACATGTTTTAACAAAATATTTTCCAGAAAAGAGATAAACAAAGAAAAACACAAAAATTCACGACTCTTTTGATATCTGAATTTTCGAGCCCTACCGAGCTTTGGCGCATTTAGAGCTAGACATATAAAACAACAGCCATGCAAAACTTCAATCTTTCCTCTACCAACCGTAGAAATTTGAGCTCAATATCTCTTATAGTTTAGGAGAACGACTGAAGACAAAATACCCATATAAAAATTGGAAAAATCTCAAAATCTCAGAAACGGATGTGACGTCATCAATGAAAAAAATTTGCTATCAGGTTCAGACCAATGTATATCATATCTGAAAATTTGATGGAGATCGGCCGAGCCGTTTCTGAGAAATCGCGTGCACAAAAATCGGAAGAAAAAAAATAAGAATAATAATAGGGAAAAAGAAACCGAAGAATAACAATAAGGTCTTCCGTTGGAAACGGAAGACCTTAATAACTAGATACGATCTCGTTACGAGTAACGAGTAGGTCTTCCGTTCAATATGTTAAACGATACGATAAAAATATTAATGAAATTTCAGAATTCCCAATCAACCCCTTTCCTTTCAAGTAATGTATACGATTGTTAGTATCCTGTACAATGCTTAGCAAAGTGTTTTGCTTTTTCACATACAGCACATTAAAGATTTAAAGATTTTAGTGTCTTAAAATCCCTAATTATGTCATCATTGGGTTTGGCAATGAGTTTTACAAACTGATTTTGTTACGATCAACAACTTTGCTTCTATAATGCATTACAAAATCTTTATCGTTTTTAAGTTATCTGTAATAGAGTTAACGAGTGTCTTGGCCCCTAATTAAAGGGGCCAGCCCCATTTTTCTTGTATTCATTCGAAAGGTCTCACGAATACTAACAATTTTTGTTCTTACACTAATCTTAAATTGTTGTTCATTTTTGAGATACAAATGATTGAATATTTTAGGGGCCAGCCCTCTAGATCCTTCATGGGGACAAATGTTAGTTTTTTGATTAGTGGAATCGATTTAGATATCATGTTCTAAAATTAGTCTGAGGTCATTTAAACACGATTTAAATGAGTTTAAAATTTTTGAAAAATTCAAATTTTATCCAATCAATTCGGGATGAATGTCATCAGACCCAGAATTGCAAGCTCAACTTAGATATCATGTTCTAAAATTAGTCTGAGGTCATTTAAACACGATTTAAATGAGTTTAAAATTTTTCAAAAATTAAAATTTCATCCAATCAATTCGGGATGAATGTCATCAGACCCAGAATTGCAAGCGCAACTTAGAAATCATGTTTGAAAATTAGTCTGAGGTCATTTAAACACGATTAAAATGAGTTTAAAATTTTTGAAAAATTTAAATTTCATCCAATCAATTCGGGAAAAATGTCTTCAGACGCAGAATTGCAAGCGCAACTTAGATATCATGTTTAAAAATTAGTCTGAGGTCATTTTAACACAACTGAAATGAGTTTTAAAAATTTTAAAAATTTAAATTTCATGCAATCAATTTGAGAAAGATGTCATCAGACGCAGAATTGCAAGCGCAACGTATATATCATGTTTTACAATTAGTCTGAGGTCATTTAAATACGATTTAAATGAGTTTAAAATTTTTCAAAAATTTAAATTTCATCCAATCAATTCGTGATGAATGTCATCAGACGCAGAATTGCAAGCGCAACTTAGATATCATGTTTAAAAATTAGTCTGAGGTCATTTAAACACAATTTAAATGAGTTTAAAAATTTTTTAAAAATTAAATTTCATCCAATCAATCCGAAAAAGATGTCATCAGACGCAGAATTGCAAGCGCAACTAATATATCATGTTTTAAAATTAGTATGAGGTCATTTTAACACGATTTAAATGAGTTTAAAAATTTTGAAAAATTTAAATTTCATCCAATCAATTCGCGAAAGATGTCATCAGACGCAGAATTGCAAGCGAAACTTAGATATCATGTTCTAAAATTAGTTTGAGGTCATTTAAACACAATTTCAATGAGTTTGAAAATTTTGAAAAATTTCAATTTCATTCAATGAATTCAAAATACATGTCATTAGACGTAATATTGGAAGCGCAGGTTAAATATCGTTTTTTTTTAAATCAGTTCCAGGTATTTTGAGTTTAAATTAAAATTTTATAATTTTTTCAAAATAAAAAATTGAATTTGAATCCCAAAAATTATACCATAAAGAAGAATTAAAAACAAAAAGGGAAATTTGTATAATCCATCATTTCAAAGATATATATGTGAATCCAAGCACTATACAGAGGAAACAACAATCGGCACTCGGGGCTTGAACCCGGGTCGCCTGGGCACAAGTCCACGACTCTAACGGCTGAGCTACTCGGACTCTCGCTTCAGGACTTTGATGCTTAATATCACGAGAACGCGTTGATCGATTTTAAAACAAATTACATATTCTGAATCAGTAAAACGGTCACTATCAATCCCACAGAAAAACATTTTAAAACAAAAAAGTTGAAAAATTCATTTTTTAAAAGTTGCTTCCGGTGACGACCGGAAGTGACGGCGGATATTCATTTGACCGAGGTGCACCAGAAAAGTGGGAAATCTATCATCTCTGAAAATTTCAATCCTCTATCTTAACTCGATTTTGAGAAACGTCGCAGACAAAATCGACTTTTAAAAATCGTAAAACGACTATAACTTCCGACCGGAAGTGAATCTTGCAAAATTGTTACGGCGGTATAAACTTCAGATGACGAGGCATTAGCCCTGAAAATTTGAATGAAATCGATCGAGCCATCTCCGAGAAATCGCCTGCACAAAATTTGTAAGAAAAAAAAAAAAGAATAACTAGATCGTTCTCGTTGCGAGCAACGAGTGGGTCTTCCGTCCGATTTTTGAAGAAATGAGATAAAACTCATCGTTTTAAAGATAAAATTTTCAGTCTACGCAAAAAATACGAAAAAAAAATTTTCGGCACTCGGGGCTTGAACCCGGGTCGCCTGGGCAATATCCACGACCATAACGACTGAGCTACTCGGGCTCTCGCTTCAGGACTTTGACGCTTAATATCTCGAGAATGCGTCGATCGATTTTAAAACAAATTACATATTCTGAATCAGTTAAAGGGTCACTATCAGCTACAAAAATATAAAAGAAAAATATCAAAAAATAAAAAAGTTCAAAAATTTGAATTTTTGAATTTCCGTCTGGTGACGACCGGAAGTGACGGCGGACATTTTCTTGACCCAGATGCAAGACAAAAACGCTATGTCTAGCATCCCTTAAACTTTCAGCCCTCTATCTTTACTCGTTTTCTAGATCTCTAGCCGACAAAATTGACTTTTAAAAATCGTAAACGGAGGATAACTTCCGACCGGAAGTGAATTTTTAAAAATCGATCAGAAAACATCAACTTCAGATAAATGCGCGTATATATTGAAAATTTGAACGAGATCGATGCAGTAATCTCCGAGAAATCGTCTGCACAAAATCGGTAAGAAAAAAAAGAATAATAACTAGATCGTTCTCGTTGCGAGCAACGAGTGGGTCTTCCGTCCGATTTTTGAATAAATGAGATAAAACTCATCGTTTTAAAGATAAAATTGTGAGTCTACGCAAAAAAAACGGAAAAAAAATTTTCGGCACCCGGGGCTTGAACCCGGGTCGCCTGGGCACTGTCCACGACCATAACGACTGAGCTACTCGGGCTCTCGCTTCAGGACTTTGACGCTCAATATCTCGAGAATGCGTTGATCGATTTTAAAACAAATTACATATTCTGAATCAGTAAAAGGGTCACTATCAGCTACAAAAATATGAAAGAAAAATATTAAAAAATAAAAAAGTTCAAAATTTAGAATTTTTGAATTTCCGTCTGTTGACGACCGGAAGTGACGGCAGCCATTCTCTTGACCCAGGTGCAAGACAAAAACGCTCTGTCTAGCATCCCTTAAACTTTCAGCCCTCTATCTTTACTCGTTTTCTAGATCTCTAGCCGACAAAATTGACTTTTAAAAATCGTAAACGGACGATAACTTCCGACCGGAAGTGAATTTTTAAAAATCGATCAGAAAACATCAACTTCAGATAAATGCGCGTTTATCTTGAAAATTTCAACGAGATCGATGCAGTAATCTCCGAGAAATCGACTGCACAAAATCGGTAAGAAAAAAAAGAATAATAATAATAATAATAAGAAAAGTGAAAAAGAAACAATAGAATAATAGTAGGGTCTTCCGCTGAAGACGGAAGACCCTAATAATAACTAGATCGTTCTCGTTGCGAGCAACGAGTGGGTCTTCCGTCCGATTTTTAATTAAATGAGATAAATTTCATCATTTTAAAGATAAAATCGTAAGTCTACGCAAAAAAAACGAAAAAAAAATTTTGCGGCACTCGGGGCTTGAACCCGGGTCGCCTGGGCACTGTCCACGACCATAACGACTGAGCTACTCGGGCTCTCGCTTCAGGACTTTGACGCTTAATATCTCGAGAATGCGTTAATCGATTTTAAAAAAAATTACATATTCTGAATCAGAAAAAGGGTCACTATCAACTATAAAAAATTTAAAGAAAAATATTAAAAAATAAAAAAGTCGAAAAATTAAAATTTTTCAAATTTGCTTCCGGTGACGACCGGAAGTGACGGCTGGCATTCTCTTGACCAAGGTGCACCAGAAAATAGGTAGATCTATCATCTCTGAAAATTTCAGCCCCTTATCTTTACTCGTTTTTGAGAAACCTGACAGACAAAATTGACTTTTTAAAATTGTAAACGGACGATAACTTCCGACCGGAAGTGTATTTTCAAAAATGTTTAAAACGCGATCAACTTCAGATAAAACTGCGTTGATCCTGAAAATTTGAATGAAATCGATCGAGCCATCTCCGAGAAATCGTCTGCACAAAATCGGTAAGAAAAAAAAAGAATAATAATAATAACTAGATCGTTCTCGTTGCGAGCAACGAGTGGGTCTTCCGTCCGATTTTTGAATAAAAGAGATAAAACTCATCGTTTTAAAGATAAAATTGTGAGTCTACGCAAAAAAAAATAAAAAAAAAATTCGGCACTCGGGGCTTGAACCCGGGTCGCCTGGGCACTGTCCACGACCATAACGACTGAGCTACTCGGGCTCTCGCTTCAGGACTTTGACGCTTAATATCTCGAGAATGCGTGATCGATTTTAAAACAAATTACATATTCTGAATCAGTAAAAGGGTCACTATCAACATTATAGAAAATTATTTTAAAACAATAAACTTGAAAAATTCGATTTTTGAAATTTCCTTCCAGGGACGACCGGAAGTGACGGAGGACAATCTCTTGACCGAGGTACACTAGAAAAAAGATAGATCTATCAGTTTTGAAAATTTCAGCTCTAAATCTTTACTCGTTTTTGAGAAACCTGACAGACAAAATTGACTATAAAAAATCGTTTAACGACGATAACTTCCGACCGGAAGTGACTTTTCAAAAATTGTCACGGCGGTATAAACTTCAGATAGATAGGCATCATCCCTGAAAATTTGATGAAAATCGCACGAGCCATCTCCGAGAAATCGCCTGCACAAAATGTGTAAGGAAAAAAAGAATAATAACTAGATCGTTCTCGTTGCGAGCAACGAGTGGGTCTTCCGTCCGATTTTTGAATAAATGAGATAAAACTCATCGTTTTAAAGATAAAATTGTGAGTCTACGCAAAAAAAAACGAAAAAAAAATTTTCGGCACTCGAGGCTTGAACCCGGGTCGCCTGGGCACTGTCCACGACCATAACGACTGAGCTACTCGGGCTCTCGCTTCAGGACTTTGACGCCTAATATCTCGAGAATGCGTTAACCGATTTTGAAACAAATTACATATTCGGAATCAGTAAAAGGGTCACTATCAAACCTATAGAAAATTATTTTCAAATAAAAAAGTTGAAAAATTCGATTTTTCGAATTTTCTTCCGGTGCCGACCGGAAGTGACGGCGGACATTCTCTTGACCGAGGTGCACCAGAAAATATCTAGATCTATCATCTCTGAGAATTTCAGCTCTAAATCTTTACTCGTTTTTGAGAAACGTTGCAGACAAAATTGACTTTTAAAAATCGTTTAACGACAATAACTTCCGACCGGAAGTGATTTTTCAAAAACGGTCGTAGCGGTATAAACTTCAGTTGAAAAGGCATTATCCCTGAAAATTTGAACGAAATCGATCGAGCCATCTCCAAGAAATCGCCTGCACAAAATTTGTAAGACAAAAAAGAATAATAATAATAAGAAAAGTGAAAAAGAAACAATAGAATAATAGAAGGGTCTTCCGCTGAAGACGGAAGACCCTAATAATAATAATAATAATAATAATAAGAAAAGTGAAAAAGAAACAATAGAATAATAGAAGGGTCTTCCGCTGAAGACGGAAGACCCTAATAACAAAAAAAAAAAGTGAAAAAGAAACAATAGAATAATAGAAGGGTCTTCCGCTGAAGACGGAAGACCCTAATAAATAAGGTCTGTTTTTGTCTTTATTTAAATGGAATAGTGTTTTTCAACGTGTACTTCATTCCAACAACCCCTTTGTGAATAGTATTTTTGTTTGAAAATCAAAAAAAAAAAAAAAATGGATAGAAAGAAAAGGAGAGAGAGAACAAATCTTGTGGCTCCGTCGAAATTAGAACACCCAACTTATGCAGGTGTCATAACAGAATTTCATCGAAGGTTCACGTCAAAACATGGCTGACGCAAAATAATTCCCGAATTTCTCTTTGAATTTGGGGCGTTTCCGCCCGGGACAGGAGCTGAATTTTTGTATGAGATGAAAAACAACGTGTAAGATGTCTGAGTATTCAGGTTTTGTAACAATGCGAGGTCATTTGAAATATTGATGCGTGTTTGTTTGTAGAGGGGGGTGAAAAGGCCAGAGCTTGATTTTCGTCGTAAATAAATCGAAAGTAGAATTTTGAGGTGTGGATCTCGGATTCGGTTAACGACAAATAGGGGAATCCTAAAACAATGACTGATGCATTTTACACATGTATTTCAGCGTTGAGAATTTTTTTTCGTGTCGTTTACTATTATGTTTGACTGTTTTATTATGCCAGGATTGATGAAATCTTGATAAATGTAGAAATAACGAAATCAGTAACATGTAAATTTATTCGGTAAAAAATCGATAACAGTAATTTTCACAGTTCTAACATTCATAAGTAGTTCACACGCTATCGTAGATACAGACTAAACGGAAAACAAGAACTATACATGCACCAGAAATATTACACGGCTGCTTACATCCCGTGTACTGTGTAAATTTTAATTCCCCGTACAGGTAATGCCTGCCGTTTGATCTCAGGAATTTCTTCTAAATTGTTCAATCCGCTGCATATTTGGCAGACAATTAGAATGGGGTCCGAGGTACATTTACACGAAATTTCATTAGGATTGAGTGAAGGGCTCGGGAGTTAGAATTTTTTTCTACAGTACATGTGAAGCACGCTAATCGAAACACAAATGCCTAAAAATTCATAACTCTGTTAAAATAAAACGAACTGGTCTGGCCATTAGTACAGTAAACTAGAATGGTAATAGGCTGAAAGAACAGGTCAAAGATCAACGATCAAGTAAAATCAGGCCAGAAAAACTAAATGATTTTGTGAATCGGGGGGGGGGGGGGGTCGGTGCGTGTACTGTGTTGTGTAGATCTTAATTCCCCGTATATACATTACGCGCTGTTTGATCTCAGAAATTTCTTCTAAATTGTTCAATCCGCTGCATATTTGGCAGACAGTAAGAATTGGGTCCGAGGTACATTTACACGAAATTTCATTAGGATTATATGAAGGGTTCGGGAGCTAGAATTTTTCTCTACAGTACATGTCAAGCACGGTAATCGAAACTCAAATGCTCAAAAATTCATAACTCTGTTAAAAATGAACGAATTGGTCTGGCCATTAGTAGAGTAATCTAGAATGGTACTAAGTTGAAATTAAAGGTCCAAGATAAAAGATCAAGAAAAAGAAGGCTAGAAAAACTAAATGATTTTGCGACAAGGGGGGGGGGGGTGTCGGTGACTTCTACATTAAACGTAAAATACTAAATTCTAAATATTACATATTACACAATTACTTAATGAAATACATGTGTTAGAACAATGTATAAGCGTGTTATTAAAGATGTAACTATCTATTTTTCTGAACATTTTAAGTATATTTCAGTATGAATTCATAGCTAAGGATCTCAATACACAAATACGGGGAAAAGCGCTATTATTGTAACTTCTTTTACAAAATTAAAACGGAAAAGAACAGAATTCATTATTTTAAAGATAAAATCGTAGGTCTAAGCGAAAAATGAGTTAAAAATTTTTGCGGCACTCGGGGCTTGAACTCGGGTCGCCTAGGCACATGTCCACGACTCTATCGACTGAGCTACTCGGACTCTCGCTTCAGGACTTTGACGCTTAATATCTCGAGACTGCGTTAATCGATTTTAAAACAAACTACATATTCTGAATCAGAAAAAGGGTCACTATCAACCCTACAGAAAAATATTTTAAAACAAGAAAGTTAAAAAATTCGATTTTTAAAATTTGCTTCCAGTGACGACCGGAAGTGACGGCGGACATTCTCTTGACCGAGGTGCACTAGAAAAACGGTAGATCTATCATCTCTGAAAATTTCAGCTCTAAATCTTTACTCGATTTTGAGAAACGTCGCAGACAAAATTGACTTTTAAAAATCGTTTAACGACGATAACTTCCGACCGGAAGTGAATTTCTAAAAACTGTCGCAGCGGTATAAACTTCAGATGACGAGGCATTATCCCTGAAAATTTGTAGAAAATCGATCAAGCCATCTCCGAGAAATCGCCTGCACAAAATTTGTAAGACAAAAAAAGAATAATAATAATAATAATAATAATAATAATAATAATAAGAAAAGTGAAAAAGAAACAATAGAATAATAGAAGGGTCTTCCGCTGAAGACGGAAGACCCTAATAATAACTAGATCGTTCTCGTTGCGAGCAACGAGTGGGTCTTCCGTCCGATTTTTGAATAAATAAGATAAAACTCATCGTTTTAAAGATAAAATTGTGAGTTTACGCAAAAAAACCGAAAAAAATTTTTTCGGCACTCGGGGCTTGAACCCGGGTCGCCTGGGCACTGTCCACGACCATAACGACTGAGCTACTCGTGCTCTCGCTTCAGGACTTTGACGCTTAATATCTCGAGAATGCGTTGATCGATTTTAAAACAAATTACATATTCTGAATCAGTAAAAGGGTCACTATCAGCATTATAGAAAATTATTTTAAAACAATAAACTTGAAAAATTCGATTTTTGAAATTTCCTTCCGGTGACAACCGGAAGTGACGGAGGACATTCTCTTGACCGAGGTACACTAGAAAAAAGATAGATCTATCAGTTTTGAAAATTTCAGCTCTAAATCTTTCCTCGTTTTTGAGAAACCTGACAGACAAAATTGACTATAAAAAATCGTTTAACGACGATAACTTCCGACCGGAAGTGACTTTTCAAAAATTGTCACGGCGGTATAAACTTCAGATAGATAGGCATCATCATTGAAAATTTGATGAAAATCGCACGAGCCATCTCCGAGAAATCGCCTGCACAAAATGTGTAAGGAAAAAAAGAATAATAATAATAATAATAATAAGAAAATTGAAAAAGAAACAATAGAATAATAGAAGGGTCTTCCGCTGAAGACGGAAGACCCTAATAATAACAATAAGAAAAGTGAAAAAGAAACAATAGAATAATAGAAGGGTCTTCCGCTGAAGACGGAAGACCCTAATAAATAAGGTCTGTTTTTGTCTTAATCTGAACGGAACAGTGTTTTTCAACGTGTACTTCATTCCAACAACCCCTTTTGTGAATAATATTTTTGTTAGAAAATCAAAATAAAAAAAAAATGGATAGAAAGAAAAGGAGAGAAAGAACAAATCTTGTGGCTCCGGTGAGATTAGAACACCCAACTTATGCAGGTGTCATAAGAGAATTTCAGCGAAGGTTCACGTCAAAACATGGCTGACGCAAAATAATTCCCGAATTTCTCTTTGAATTTGGGGCGTTTCCGCCCGGGACAGGAGCTGATTTTTTGTATGAGATGAAAAACAACGTGTAAGATGTCTGAGTATTCAGGTTTTGTAACAATGCGAGGTCATTTGAATTATTGATGCGTGTTTGTTTCTGGAGGGGGGTGAAAAGGCCAGAGCTTGATTTTCGTCGTAAATAAATCGAAAGTAGAATTTTGAGGTGTGGATCTCGGATTCGGTTAACGACAAATAGGGGAATGATAAAACAATGACTGATGCATTTTACACATGTATTTCAGCGTTGAGAATTTTTTTCGTGTCGTTTACTATTATGTTTGACTGTTTTATTATGCCAGGATTGATAAAATCTTGATAAATGTAGAAATAACGAAATCAGTAACATGTAAATTTATTCGGTAAAAAATCGATAACGGTAATTTTCACAGTTCTAACATTCATAAGTAGTTCACACGCTATCGTAGATACAGACTAAACGGAAAACAAGAAATATACATGCACCAGAAATATTACACGGCTGCTTACATCCCGTGTACTGTGTAAATTTTAATTCCCAGTACAGGCAATGCCTGCCGTTTGATCTCAGGAATTTCTTCTAAATTGTTCAATTCGCTGCATAGTTGGCAGACAATTAGAATGGGGTCCGAGGTACATTTACACGAAATTTCATTAGGATTGAGTGAAGGGCTCGGGAGTTAGAATTTTTTTCTACAGTACATGTGAAGCACGCTAATCGAAACTCAAATGCCCAAAAATTCATAACTTTGTTAAAATAAAACGAACTGGTCTGGCCATTAGTACAGTAATCTAGAATGGTAATAGGCTGAAAGTAAAGGTCCAATATCAAAGATCAAGTAAAATCAGGCCAGAAAAACTAAATGATTTTGTGAATCGGAAGGGGTGGGGTGGGGGGGGGGGTCTGTGCGTGTACTGTGTAAATTTAACTCCACGTACAGGCAATACTCGCCGTTTGATCTCAGGTATTTCTTCTAAATTGTCTGATCCGGTGCATATTTGGCAGACAATAAGAATTGGGTCCGAAGTATATTTACACGAATTTTCATAAGGATTGAGTGAAGGGCTCGGAAGTTAGAATTTTTTTCTACAGTACATGTCAAGCACGCCAGTTGAAACGCAAATGCCTAAAAATTCATAACTCTGTTAAAAATGAACGAATTGGTCTGGTCATTAGTACAGTAATCTAGAATGGTACTAGGTTGAAAGTAAAGGTCAAAGATCAAAGATCAAGAAAAAGCAGACCAGAAAAACTAAGTGATTTTATGAATTGAGGGGGGGGGGGGGGGGGGGAGTCGGTGACTTCTATATTAAACGTAGTAAAATAAATTCTAAATATTACATATTACACAATTACCAAATGAAATACACATGTTAGAACAATGTATAAGCGTTGTATTAAAGATGCAACTATTTATTTTTCTCAACATTTTAACTTTATTTCAGTATGAATACATTACTTTTGAATCTTAGAACACAAATACGGGGAAAAACGCTATTATTGTAACTTCTTTTACAAAATTAAAACGGAAAAGAACAGAATCCATCATATTAAAGATAGAATCGTAGGTCTTATCGAAAAATGAGTTTAAAAAAATTTGCGGCACTCGGGGCTTGAACCCGGGTCGCCTGGGCACTGTCCACGACCATATCGACTGAGCTACTCGGAATCTCGCTTCAGGACTTTGACGCTTAATATCTCGAGACTGCGTTGATCGATTTTAAAACAAATTACATATTCTGAATCAGTATAAAGGTCACTATAGAGTGTAAACATTTCAAATAAAAATCTTAAAAAATAAAAAAGTTGAAAAATTCAATTTTTCAAATTTCCTTCCGGCGACGACCGCAAGAAACGGCGGACATTCTCTTGACCGAGGTGCACCAGAAAAACGGTAGATCTATCATATCTGAAAATTTCAGCCCTATATCTTAGCTCGTTTTTGAGAAACCTGACAGACAAAATTGACTTTTTAAAATCGTAAACGGACGATAACTTCCGACCGGAAGTGTATTTTCAAAAATGGATAAAAAACAATCAACTTCAGATAAAATTGCGTTAATCTTGAAAATTTGAAGGAAATCGACCAAGCCATCTCCGAGAAATCGTCTGCACAAAATCGGTAAGAAAAAAAAAGAATAATAATAATAATAACTAGACACGATCTCGTTGCGAGCAACGAGGAGGTCTTCCGTACGATTTTAAGAAGGTGATATGACATTATCGACTTTGATTTTCGTCAAGAAAACATGATCTTTAAAAAGAAGTGGAGTACTACTGCTTTTCTGCGTCGCTTTTTATAAGTTCTCTTACGTTGCTTTTTTAAATGCTTGCATTTCTTCCAATTGAGATAGACACAATTAAACTTTTTACTTCTGGTCCCCAAAACCCCTAATTAGGTAATGAATAAGTAAATCATTATATTCTTAGGATATATAAACGTATTATACATAATTTTACTTTTATAACCCTCATAAAATATCCCTCAGTAAACAGCTACAGATAAAAGACTTCAGGGCCCTCTGGTCCCCTAATTTGAGGGACCAGCCCCTTTTTCTTGATATCAAATAAAAGGTCATTTAAATCGAAACACATTTTGTTCAGCAAGTGTTTAGAAATTCGTTACCGTTTTTAAGATATACGGCTAAAATCGTTTTAGGGGCCGATCCCTTATCTCCTTATAGGGGTCGTTTAACGAAATTTTGAAGGTTGCATATTGTTTAGTACATCATTTTGAGCATCTTTCCTTCTATATTGCATTTCAGAATACTTTTCCTTTCTGAGATATGGGTGATCAAATTTTTGGACTTGTGGCCCCTAAAAACCCCTTATTACGTAACACATGATAAAATCATTACATTGCTTGGATAAATAACTGTGAGATAAACATATTTGCTTCTATAACCTTTCACAAAATATCCCTTAGTAAAGGGCTACAGATAAAATACTTTAGAGCCCTCTGATCCCCTAATTTAAGGGGCCAGCCCCTTTTGCTTAATATCAATTGAAAGGTCCTTTAATTCTAAACATATTTTGTTCAACAAGTGTTTAGACATTCGTTACCGTTCTTGAGATAATTGGGAAAAAAACATTTTAGGGGCCGACCCCTTATCTCCTTATAGGGGCCGTTTAACAAAATTTAGAAGGTTGCATATTGTTAAGTACATCATTTTGAGCAACTTTCCTTCTATACTGCATTTCAAAATATTTTTCCTTTCTGAGATATGGGTTATCAAATTTTTTGACTTTTGACCCCTAAAAACCCCTAATTACGTAACACATGATAAAATCATTAAATTGCTTGGATAAATAGCTGTGAGATAAACATATCTGCTTCTATAACCTATCACAAAATATCCCTCAGTAAAGGGCTACAGATAAAAGACTTTAGAGCCCTCTGGTCCCCTAATTTAAGGGGCCAGCCCCTTTTTCTTGGTATCAAATGAAAGCTCTTGTAAATACAAAGTTTTTTTGCTGTACATGTTTTAACAAAATGTTTTTAAGAAAAAAGATAAACAACGAAAACCAGGAAAAATTACGGCGTTTTTTTATTCTCAATTTTCAGGTCCAGGCGAGCTTCGGCGCCTTTTTAATTAGGCATATATGATTGACATTATACACATCTACAATCTTTTGTCTACCATCCCTGAAAATTTGAACTCAATATCTTTAATAGTTTAGGAGGAGTTACGTGGACAAAATAACCCTTAAAAAATCGCTAAAACGTTAATATCTCTGAAACGGAAATGACGTCATCAATATAAAAAATTTCCAATAAGGTTCAGACCAATATTTATCAGATCTGAAAGTTTCACGAAAATCGGTCGAGCCATTTTCGAGAACTCGCGCGGACAAAATTTGTAAGAAAAAAAAAGAAAAATAATAATAGGGAAAAAGAAACAAAGCAATAACAATAAGGTCTTCCGTTGGAAACGGAAGACCTTAATAACAACTAGATCGTTCTCGTTGCGAGCAACGAGTGGGTCTTCCGTCCGATTTTTGAATAAATGAGATAAAACTCATCGTTTTAAAGATAAAATTGTAAGTCTACGCAAAAAATACAAAAAAAAATTTCTCGGCACCCGGGGCTTGAACCCGGGTCGCCTGGGCACTGTCCACGACCATAACGACTGAGCTACTCGGGCTCTCGCTTCAGGACTTTGACGCTTTATATCTCGAGATTGCGTTGGTCGATTTTAAAACAAATTACATATTCTAAATCAGTAAAAGGGTCACTATCAACTGAAAAAAAATTCAAAGAAAAATATTAAAAAATAAAAAAGTCGAAAAATTAATTTTTTTAAATTTCCTTCCGGTGACGACCGGAGGTGACGGCGGACATTCTCTTGACCGAGGTGCACCAGAAAAAAGATAGATCTATCATCTCTGAAAATTTCAGTCCTACATCTTTACTCGTTTTTGAGAAACCTGACAGACAAAATTGACTTTAAAAAAATCGTTTAACGACGATCACTTCCGACCGGAAGTGAATTTTGAAAAACTGTTATGGCGGTACAAACTTCATATGACGGGGCATCATCCCTGAAAATTTGACTAAAATCGGTCGAGCCCTCTCTGAGAAATCGCCTGCACAAAATCGGTAAGAAAAAAAAAAAAGAATAAGAATAATAAGAAAAGTGAAAAAGAAACAATAGAATAATAGAAGGGTCTTCCGCTGAAGACGGAAGACCCTAATAATAATAATAAGAAAAGTGAAAAAGAAACAATAGAATAATAGAAGGGTCTTCCGCTGAAGACGGAAGACCCTAATAAATAAGATCTGTTTTTGTCTTAATCTAAACGGAATAGTGTTTTTCAACGTGTACTTCATTCCAACAACCCCTTTTGTGAATAATATTTTTGTTAGAAAATCAAAAAAAAAAAAAAAAAAAAAAATGGATAGAAAGAAAAGGAGAGAAAGAACAAATCTTGTGGCTCCGGTGAGATTAGAACACCCAACTTATGCAGGTGTCATAAGAGAATTTCATCGAAGGTTCACGTCAAAACATGGCTGACGCAAAATAATTCCCGAATTTCTCTTTGAATTTGGGGCGTTTCCGCCCGGGACAGGAGCTGATTTTTTGTATGAGATGAAAAACAACGTTTAAGATGTCTGAGTATTCAGGTTTTGTAACAATGCGAGGTCATTTGAAATATTGATGCGTGTTTGTTTCTGGAGGGGGGTGAAAAGACCCGAGCTTGATTTTCGTCGTAAATAAATCGAAAGTAGAATTTTGAGGTGTGGATCTCGGATTCGGTTAACGACAAATAGGGGAATCCTAAAACAATGCCTGATGCATTTTACACATGTATTTCAGCGTTGAGAATTTTTTTTCGTGTCGTTTACTATTATGTTTGACTGTTTTATTATGCCAGGATTGATGAAATCTTGATAAATGTAGAAATAACGAAATCAGTAACATGTAAATTTATTCGGTCCAAAATCGATAACAGTAATTTTCACAGTTCTAACATTCATAAGTAGTTCACACGCTATCGTAGATACAGACCAAACGGAAAACAAGAAATATACATGCACCAGAAATATTACACGGCTGCTTACATCCCGTGTACTGTGTCACTTTTAATTCCCCGTACAGGCAATGCCTGCCGTTTGATCTCAGGAATTTCTTCTAAATTGTTCAATCCGCTGCATATTTGGCAGACAATTAGAATGGGGTCCGAGGTACATTTACACGAAATTTGATTAGGATTGAGTGAAGGACTCGGGAGTTAGAATTTTTTTCTTCAGTACATGTCAAGCACGCCAGTTTAAACGCAATTGCCCAAAAATGCATAACTCTGTTAAAAATGAACGAATTGGTCTGGTCATTAGTACAGTAATCTAGAATGGTACTAGGTTAAAAGTAGAGGTCAAAGATCAAGTAAAATCAGGCCAGAAAAACTAAATGATTTTGTGAATCGGTAGGGGGGGGGGGGTCGGTGCGTGTACTGTGTAAATTTGAACTCCCCGTATAGACAATACGCGCTGTTTGATCTCAGAAATTTCTTCTAAATTGTTCAATCCGCTGCATATTTGGCAGACAATTAGAATGGGGTCCGAGGTACATTTACACGAAATTTGATTAGGATTGAGTGAAGGACTCGGGAGTTAGAATTTTTTTCTACAGTACATGTCAAGCACGCCAGTTTAAACGCAATTGCCCAAAAATGCATAACTCTGTTAAAAATGAACGAATTGGTCTGGTCATTAGTACAGTAATCTAGAATGGTACTAGGTTAAAAGTAGAGGTCAAAGATCAAGTAAAATCAGGCCAGAAAAACTAAATGATTTTGTGAATCGGTAGGGGGGGGGGGGGTCGGTGCGTGTACTGTGTAAATTTGAACTCCCCGTATAGACAATACGCGCTGTTTGATCTCAGAAATTTCTTCTAAATTGTTCAATCCGCTGCATATTTGGCAGACAGTAAGAATTGGGTCCGAGGTACATTTACACGAAATTTCATTAGGATTATGTGAAGGGTTCGGGAGCTAGAATTTTTCTCTACAGTACATGTCAAGCACGGTAATCGAAACTCAAATGCTCAAAAATTCATAACTCTGTTAAAAATGAACGAATTGGTCTGGCCATTAGTAGAGTAATCTAGAATGGTACTAGGTTGAAATTAAAGGTCCAAGATAAAAGATCAAGAAAAAGCAGGCTAGAAAAACTAAATGATTTTGCGACAAGGGGGGGGGGGGTGTCGGTGACTTCTATATTAAACGTAAAATACTAAATTCTAAATATTACATATTACACAATTACTTAATGAAATACATGTGTTAGAACAATGTATAAGCGTGTTATTAAAGATGTAACTATTTATTTTTCTGAACATTTTAAGTATATTTCAGTATGAATTCATAGCTAAGGATCTCAATACACAAATATGGGGAAAAGCGCTATTATTGTAACTTCTTTTACAAAATTAAAACGGAAAAGAACAGAATTCATTATTTTAAAGATAAAATCGTAGGTCTAAGCGAAAAATGAGTTAAAAATTTTTGCGGCACTCGGGGCTTGAACTCGGGTCACCTAGGCACATGTCCACGACTCTATCGACTGAGCTACTCGGACTCTCGCTTCAGGACTTTGACGCTTAATATCTCGAGACTGCGTTAATCGATTTTAAAACAAACTACATATTCTGAATCAGAAAAAGGGTCACTATCAACCCTACAGAAAAATATTTTAAAACAAGAAAGTTAAAAAATTCGATTTTTAAAATTTGCTTCCAGTGACGACCGAAAGTGACGGCGGACATTCTCTTGACCGAGGTGCACTAGAAAAACGGTAGATCTATCATCTCTGAAAATTTCAGCTCTAAATCTTTACTCGGTTTTGAGAAACGTCGCAGACAAAATTGACTTTTAAAAATCGTTTAACGACGATAACTTCCGACCGGAAGTGAATTTCTAAAAACTGTCGCAGCGGTATAAACTTCAGATGACGAGGCATTATCCCTGAAAATTTGTAGAAAATCGATCAAGCCATCTCCGAGAAATCGCCTGCACAAAATTTGTAAGACAAAAAAAGAATAATAATAATAATAATAATAATAAGAAAAGTGAAAAAGAAACAATAGAATAATAGAAGGGTCTTCCGCTGAAGACGGAAGACCCTAATAAGAAAATTGAAAAAGAAACAATAGAATAATAGTAGGGTCTTCCGCTGAAGACGGAAGACCCTAATAATAATAATAATAACAACTAGACACGATCTCGTTGCGAGCAACGAGGAGGTCTTCCGTCCGATTTTTAGAAGGTGGTATGACATCATCGACTTTGATTTTAGACAAATTAACATGATCTTGAAATAGGAGTTGAGTACTATTGCTTTCCTGCAAAGCTTTTTATAAGTTCTCTTTAGTTGCTTTTTTAAATACTTGCATTTCTTCCAATTGAGATAGAAAAGAAAAACTTTTTTACCTCTGGCCTCTAAAAACCCTAATTAGGTAACGCATGAGAAAATCATTATATGGTTAGGATATATAAACGTATTTTACCTAATTTTGCTTATATAACATATTACAAAACATATCTCAGAAAATGACTTTAGACCCATCTTGATCCCTATCATTAGACCCATCTTGATCCCTAATTTGAGGGGTCAGTCCCTTTTTCTTGATATCAAATGAAAGGTCTTTTAATTTTTAACATATTTTGTTCAACAAGTGTTTGAAAATCGTTACTGTTCATGAAATATATGGGAAAAATGTTTTAGGGGCTGATCCATTATTCCCTTATAGGGGCCGATTAACGAAATTTTGTAGGGTGCATATTGTTAATTACATCATTTTGAGCATCTTTTCCTGTATACTGCATTTCAAAAGATTTTTCCTCTCTGATATATGGGTGATTAATTTTTCGGACATTTGACCTCTAAAAGGACCTAATTACACATGATAAAACATTACATCGCTTGGATACATAACTGTAAGATAACATATCTGCTTTTATGACATTTCACAAAATATCTCTCAGTAAAGGGCTATAGATAAAAGTCTTTAGAGCCCTCTGGTCCCCTAATTTGAGGGTTCAGCCCCTTTTTCTTGATATCAAATGAAAGGTCGTTTAATTTTAAACACATTTTGTTCAACAATTGTTTTTAAATTCATTACCGTTCCTGAGATATATGGGAAAGAACGTTTTAGGGGCCGATCCCTTATCTCCTTATAGGGGCTGTTTCACGACATTTTGAAGTTGAATATTGTTTAGTACATCATTTTGAGCATCTTTTCTTCTATACTGCATTTCCAAAGATATTTCCTCTCTGAGATATGGGTGATTAAAATGTTGGGTATTTGACCTCTGAAAACCTCTAATTACGTAACGCATGATAAAATCATTGCATTGCTTGGATACATAACTGTAATATAACATATCTGCTTTTATGACATTTCACAAAATATCTCTCAGTAAAGGGCTATAGATAAAAGACTTTAGAGCCCTCTGGTTCCTCAATTTGAGGGGCAAGATATCAAATGAAAGGTCAAATATCAAATGATATATGGGTGATCAAAATTTTGGACGTTTGACCCCTAAAAACCCCTAATTACATAACACATGATACAATCATTAGATTTCTTGGATACAGTTGAGATCAACTCAAAATTTGAAATTTTATTTACCTCGCGTGATTTTGAATGACAACAGTTGTGAATGGAATTAGGGATCTTTTTGGAGAAATAAACAGGTAGTGAAAATAATTCATGCACAGGATCATGCACAAGACAAATAAAGTGTCTTACACATGTTAATCTTAATGTTAAAGCTGCTTGGTCCGATTTTCAATAAAATGTGTGTACGCTAATGCTAAGTATGTGTGTAATAATATACGTTGCAGCAGTTTCCGGGTCAATTAAGCTATATTTCAATGAAAAAATAATGTACATATTGAAACTTGTTGAATCCGGATGTTGTTTATTCCGGCATGCTGTCCAAACCGGCGACATTATTCAGCCCCTTGACATTTTCCTATCATTTTTGTGTAAAAAATGTTGTTCAATCCGGATCTTGTCTATTCTGTAAACCGGCCGCGATGAAAAAAAACCCGAATGCTTATAACTAGTGAGAGTTATCTCCCGTAGTCTGGCCACTTAATTGATGTTCAATTATCGACCAATTTTTCTGTCGTTGCTATTGATTTAAACAACTATGAACTAGCAACTCATTTCAGTTTATACCGTTAAGTCCTGTTATAAATAAATACGCATTTTTTGCCAAAATTAGATAATTAGATTATAGTTCACCCTATTTTTTTTTTCAGGCCGTGATTCAGGATAATGCGGGAGTATAAGACTGCCGATATCGTTTGTTATCCCCGTACGCGTTGTATGGCCACACGTACAGATCTAGAGTTGCATATTATTCTGTCAAAATGCTTATTTTTTTTTTATAAAATTCTCATTTATATAATATTTATCCATTGTTCCCTGCATCAAAACAGTTCTCGCCATTACGTATTCAGCCACCTGTTGACTTGTTAATGTTTGTTTAACAATTTCCGGTTAAGCATGGACTTTTCAGGTTAATCGGATGTTTGAAAATTTATCAATTACGATGATTTGATTGAAAAAGTATTTCCATCGTATGTATTCCGTTGTGGATTTATTGTCCCCACCCCCAAAAAAAAAATGAAAATGAAAATTAGTACCGTAAATAAGATCGATGAAATCTAAATTATAAAATTAATATATTTCAAAAGAATTAAAAATTTTGCAAAAATACACGATGAAGACCTACTGCATTAAATACTAAAATTAATTTGCAGCAATGTCCTTTAAACCGGATGTTGCCTAATCCGGCCATTTTTTTAGAACCACCCTCCGCCGGATTCGACAAGTTTTATTGTAAAGTGTACAAAATTTATTTACAAAACAAACGACATAAAAGGGTTTCGCGTTATATCGCCTCGTGTTTAAACTGGCCCCTTACGTCGAAGTGAGTATGATTGTATTACGACTTTGACATCTGTCCTTTTTATATGACCTATCATCTTCACAACGTCAATGCTTTGTGATTACGGAACTCCACACAAACCCTTGACATAAGTCGCTATCTAAAAGTCGGGCTCAGGCCGTCGTATTTCATTGGTTCCAAGTCTCAATTCGGAGCCAATCAGAGTGTGGTTCTCATTCATATCAGAAACGATGTAAACAAATGTGGCTGCGCACATGTTGATTCCAGAAAATAGCAAGTTTTCGATCTTCTTCTCGCATTTGTATGGATAATAACCGAAAAAAATATCGCTGGTTAATTTTTTTTAATCGTTCACTGTGTTAGAACAGCTTTCTGAAGTTATAAATACCTTTGGATGGAAAGTCACCATACGTACGTCAAATGTGCTTAGTTCCAATTAATACGTCCCGATTATCTATTAAACATGATATCGAGAGCTTTTGATTTTCAGTGAGACAATTAATATTGAATTTTTCGCAATTTTTTCGTTCGAGATCTGCCATCCTTGTGCTCAACCCAAACTACGTTTCAAAAGGAGTTATTTTATTGGACATTTTATTTTTAGAATTATTCCGTATTGTTGAGCGTGAGCCCGACTTTTAAATAGCGACTTATGTCAAGGGTTTGTGTGGAGTTCCGTAATCACAAAGCCTTGACGTTGTGAAGATGATGACCTATTATAACAAATAAAATATACAGCATGACTATTAAAAAAACAAAAATAAAGCAGTGTACACCCTCTTGTTTGAAGTTTACGTAGTTAATAATCGATGCAAAACTTGCAGGATGAATAAATCCAGTCATTCGGAGGACGAAACCAAACGGTTATCTTTTCTAAACATTCCCATGCTGTATTTTTAGGGTTTTTTGTATGCCCCAAAATTTTATTTTTATTTACTTTGAATATTTTTAACGTTAAAAGGAGATCAATTCCGTGTAAATACGTCTATAACTTTGTAAGATCATTCATTTGGTTTGCATGGAAAAATTATTTGATACTGTAATGGCCGACAAATCGGAACATGCAGCTTAAAGAAATTTCTCCGCTTGATATACCTCGAAATGTTATTTCAAATCAGGCACCAAACAATGAAGGGAAATGAAAAAAATATTCGACGGATCTAAATGTTAAAATATTCTTATGATAAAATGTTGTATTTATGGCAAACGTAGATTAATTATTTTTTATCTCCTACAAGATATAATCGCACTTGTGTTTTGTAACGTTATCCATCTCTTTTAAACTCTTTGTAGCTAAATCTGTCAAAATTCGTGGTCGTTTCACCGTCTTGTTGTAAACCACGCTGAAATGTTCACAATCGATGTGCTGTTGAACGAAAGACTCGGCTAGAAAAACTAACTGAGTGAGCCGTCGAAAATTATAAATTTTTATGATAAATTCTCTTTAAATTTTCTTTATTTTACGCACTATGATTTAAATCAATGGTCTGATGCATCGTTAACCAATATAATTGAAAATAATTTAACAAAGAATCAATGAACATTCAAATGTGTGATAACGTATAAACACGAGAAGCATGTGTCCTAGACTACAGCGAATCGGTTGTCCACTAGCGCAGCATCTCCTCGGCCCGTGTTATGTAAATGTACACTCAACGTGGTGGGTTTAAAATGTTTGCAGTTTGATAACTGAATTTTATTTTCCAACAATAAAACTATTTTATGACATAGACAAGATCACAAAGAACGCCTTTTTTCAATGACAGTCATACTATCTATTTTTTTTTTTTAATTACGAGACTAAAACAGCATTACTTCGTAGGTAAAGGTATAATCTTTTTCATTTACTCTTTAATATTGTTAAAATAGGAATTCTTTGTGTTTGCAGCTACATAAATAAACCCATGTGTGCATTACAGCAAGGCGCAAATCTTGTGAATTGGATAACGATAGACCGCTCGCTAGTCCTGCCACGACCTATTTCCTCGGCCGCAGGCAAGAAATCGGATACGTATAATTGTTCACATACACATCTCGGAATCCAGCTAGATTTTAAATGCGACTCAAATGCATTGCATAGAAGCAGTTCTTTTATCCATAATGTGTTTCACTAGAAAAGAATTAAACTGTTTAAACACTTACCACATGTAAGCTGGTACACTGTCAATGGTAGTAGGTAAAGTTATAATCTTTTTTTGTTTACTATTAAAATCGTTTATATAGGAATTTTTGTGTTTGCAGCTACAAAAAGAAACACATGTGTGCATTACAGCAAGGCGCAACTCTTGTGTATTAGATAACGGCAAACCGCTCGCTATCTCCAGCCGCGACCTATTTCCTTGGATCGGATATACAGATCGGAATCCAGCTTGAATTTAAATGCGACTCAAATGCATTGCATAGAAGCAGTTCTTTTATCAATAATGTGTTTCACTTGAAAATAATTAAAATGCTTAAACACTTTCCGTATGTAAACTGGTACACTTTATGTCAGTCATACGCACAAATACCCCGTTTTTTGCCAAATAAAACACAAATACATGGTAAAAAGTCTAGCTTTTTACACTCATATTACGCAATACCCGAACAAAATATTATTGCTACGACATTAATAAGATCATAATGAACAACTTTTGCAGCGACAGCCATATCGAAATCTTAACCGTTTTTGAGTTATAAAGTGAAAACTTTTAAGGGTTCTAGCTCCCTAAATTGAGGGGCCAGCCCCTTTTTCTTCATGTCAAACAAAAGATCTTGTAAATTAAAACATTTCTTCTTCTACATGTCTTAACAAAATATTTGCGAGAAAAGAGATAAACTAAGAAAATCAAGCAAAATTACAACGCTTTTTTAATCTCAATTTTCGAGCCCTATAGAGCTCCGGCGTTTCTTGTGCTAGGCAAATATGAATGCCTCTGTACAGATAAACAATCTTTTGTCTATCATCCCTGAAATTTTGAAATCGATATCGTTTGTAGTTTATGAGAACACTCTTGGACAAATCAACCCCCTAAAAATCCTTAAAATGTCAATATCTCAAAAACGGTAATGACGTCATCAACCAAAAAAATTTCCGATAAGGTTCAGAACATAGTTAGTAAGATCTGAAAATTTCGTGCAAATCGGTCGAGCCATTTCTGAGATATCGCGTGCACAAAATTGGTAAGAAAAAAAAAGAAGAAGAAGAAGAAAAAGAATCCGAAAAATAACAATAAGGTCTTCCGTTGGAAACGGAAGACCTTAATAAGAAAAGTGAAAAAGAAACAATAGAATAATAGTAGGGTCTTCCGCTGAAGACGGAAGACCCTAATAAGAAAAGTGAAAAAGAAACAATAGAATAATAGAAGGGTCTTCCGCTGAAGACGGAAGACCCTAATAAATAAGGTCTGTTTTTGTCTTAATTTAAATGGAATAGTGTTTTTCAACTTGTACTACATTCCAGCAACCCCTTTGTGAAGAGTATTTTTGTTAGAAAATCAAAAAAAAAAAAAAAAAAAAAAAAAAAATGGAGAGAAAGAAAAGGAGAGAAAGAGCAAATCTTGGCTCCGGCGAGATTAGAGTTATCACACCGGTAATCCACCAATGAAAATGAACTTAGTCAATTGTAGTTCCATACATTTATAGGGAATATTTTTTTCTCTTGCCCGCATTTTGCATTTTCCCATATTTGATTTGAATAAAAATGATATCTCTGATTAGGGAAATTTCTGTAGTTTGTAAATTTGATTCTACTTTTATCGGGAACTATTTCTTAAAGGGCATATAGGCCGACTTCATGGGGTGCGCGCAGTCTGTTTACAAACAGCTTGAAAACACGTGGTTTGGGGGGTAGGCATGTTCGCAGCTAGAAAACTTGAGAAAATGCCGTATCGCATGCGCATTTTTTGATGTTAGATAATGCGTAATGTATCATAGAACACTGCTATCTATCATTTTTCTCACGAGAAAATTATTTCGATTTTTTACGAATTTTTTTCTTACATAGAATTTTATAGCCCGAACTTGATTTTCGTCGTAAATAAATCGAAAGTAGAATTCTGAGGTGTGGATCTCGGATTCGGTTAACGACAATTAGGGTAAGTCCTAAAACAATGACTGATGCATTTCACACATGTATTTCAAGCGATGAGATTTTTTTTCGTGTCGTTTACTATTATGTATGACTGTTTTATTCCAACAGGATTGATAAAATCTTTATAAATGTAGAAATAACGAAATCAATAACATGTAAATTTATCCGGTAAAAATTCGATGACAGTAATTTTGACATTTCTAACATTCATAAGTAGTTCACACGCTATCGTAGATACAGACTAAACGGAAAACAAGAAATATACATGCACCAGATATATTACACGGCTGCTTACATCCCGTGTACTGTGTAAATTTTAATTCCCCGTACATGCAATACTCGCCGTTTGATCTCAGGAATTTCTGCTAAATTGTTCAATCCGCTGCATATTTGGCAGACAATAAGAATAGGGTCCGAGGTACATTTACACGAAATTTCATTAGGATCAAGTGAAGGGTTCGGGAGTTAGAATTTTTTTCTACAGTACATGTCAAGCACGCTAATTGAAACTCAAATGCCCCAAAATTCATAACTCTGTTCAAAATGAACGAATTGGCCTGGTCATTAGTAGAGTAATCTAGAATAGTATTAGGTTGAAAGTACAGGTCAAAGATCAAGTAAAATCAGGCCAGAAAAACTAAATGATTTTGTGAATCGGGTTGGGGGGGGGTCGGTGCGTGTACTGTGTAAATTTGAATTCCCCGTATAGACAATACGCGCTGTTTGATCTAAGAAATTCCTTCAAAATTGTTCAATCCGCTGCATATTTGGCAGACGGTAAGAATGGGGTCCGAGGTACATTTACACGAAATTTCGTTAGGATTAAGTGAAGGGTTCGGGAGTTAGAATTTTTTTCTACAGTACATGTCAAGCACGCTAATCGAAACTCAAATGTCCCAAAATTCATATCTCTGTTAAAAATGAACGAATTGGTCTGGTCATTAGTACAGTAATCTAGAATGGTAATAGGTTGAAATTAAAGGTCCAAGATCAAAGATCAAGAAAAAGCAGGCAAGAAAAACTAAACGATTTTTTGATTTTGGGGGGGGGGGGGGTGGAGTGTCGGTGACTTCTGTATTAAACTTAAAATATTAAATTGTAAATATTACATATAACACAATTACTAAATGATATACATGTGTTAGAACAATGTATAAGCGTGTTATTAAAGATGTAACTATTCATTTTCCTGAACATTTTAACTAGATCTCAATACACAAATACGGGGGAAAGCGCTATTATTGTAACTTCTTTTACAAAATTAAAACGGAAAAGAACAGAATTCATCATTTTAAAGATAAAATCGTAGGTCTAAGCGAAAAATGAGTTGAAAAATTTTGCGGCACTTGAGGCTTGAACCCGGGTCGCCTGGGCATATGTCCACGACTCTAACGACTGAGCTACTCGGACTCTCGCTTCAGGACTTTGACCCTTAATATCTGGAGAATGCGTTGATCGATTTTAAAACAAATTACATATTCTGAATCAGAAAAAGGGTCACTATCAACCCTACAGAAAAATATTTTAACATAAAAAAGTTGAAAAATTATTTTTTTTAAATTTGCTTCCGGTGACAAACGGAAGCGACGGCGGCCATTCTGTTGACCGAGGTGCACCAGAAAAACGGTAGATCTATCATCTCTAGAAATTTAATTCCAATATCTTCACTCGTTTTTGAGAAACGTCGCAGACAAAATTGACTTTTAAAAATCGTAAACTGACGATAACTTCCGACAGGAAGTGAATTTTGAAAAACTGTCGCGGCGGTATAAACTTCACATGACGGGGCATTATCCCTGTAAATTTGAAAGAAATCGAAAGAGCCATCTCCGAGAAATCGCCTGCACAAAATTTGTAAGACAAAAAAAGAATAATAATAATAACTAGATCGTTCTCGTTGCGAGCAACGAGTGGGTCTTCCGTCCGATTTTTGAATAAATGAGATAAATCCCATCATTTTAAAGATAAAATCGTAAGTGTACGCAAAAAAAACGAAAAAAAAAATTTGCGGCACTCGGGGCTTGAACCCGGGTCGCCTGGGCACTGTCCACGACCATAACGACTGAGTTACTCGGGCTCTCGCTTCAGGACTTTGACGCTTAATATCTCGAGAATGCGTTGATCGATTTTAAAACAAAATTCATATTCTGAATCAGTAAAAGGGTTACTATTAACTATAAAAAAATTAAAGAAAAATATTAAAAAATAAAAAAGTCGAAAAATTAAAATTTTTCAAATTTCCTTCCGGTGACGACCGAAAGTGACGGCTGGCATTCTCTTGACCGAGGTGCACCAGAAAATAGGTAGATCTATCATCTCTGAAAATTTCAGCCCCTTATCTTTACTCGTTTTTGAGAAACCTGACAGACAAAATTGACTTTTTAAAATCGTAAACGGACGATAACTTCCGACCGGAAGTGTATTTTCAAAAATGTTTAAAAAACGATCAACTTCAGATAAAACTGCGTTGATCCTGAAAATTTGAATGAAATCGATAGAGCCATCTCCGAGAAATCGTCTGCACAAAATCGGTAAGAAAAAAAAAGAATAATAATAATAATAATAATAATAATAACAATAAGAAAAGTGAAAAAGAAACAATAGAATAATAGAAGGGTCTTCCGCTGAAGACGGAAGACCCTAATAATAATAATAAGAAAAGTGAAAAAGAAACAATAGAATAATAGAAGGGTCTTCCGCTGAAGACGGAAGACCCTAATAAATAAGGTCTGTTTTTGTCTTAATTTAAATGGAATAGTGTTTTTCAACTTGTACTACATTCCAGCAACCCCTTTGTGAAGAGTATTTTTGTTAGAAAATCAAAAAAAAAAAAAAAAAAAAAAAAAAAAATGGAGAGAAAGAAAAGGAGAGAAAGAGCAAATCTTGGCTCCGGCGAGATTAGAGTTATCACACCGGTAATCCACCAATGAAAATGAACTTAGTCAATTGTAGTTCCATACATTTATAGGGAATATTTTTTTCTCTTGCCCGCATTTTGCATTTTCCCATATTTGATTTGAATAAAAATGATATCTCTGATTAGGGAAATTTCTGTAGTTTGTAAATTTGATTCTACTTTTATCGGGAACTATTTCTTAAAGGGCATATAGGCCGACTTCATGGGGTGCGCGCAGTCTGTTTACAAACAGCTTGAAAACACGTGGTTTGGGGGGTAGGCATGTTCGCAGCTAGAAAACTTGAGAAAATGCCGTATCGCATGCGCATTTTTTGATGTTAGATAATGCGTAATGTATCATAGAACACTGCTATCTATCATTTTTCTCACGAGAAAATTATTTCGATTTTTTACGAATTTTTTTCTTACATAGAATTTTATAGCCCAAACTTGATTTTCGTCGTAAATAAATCGAAAGTAGAATTCTGAGGTGTGGATCTCGGATTCGGTTAACGACAATTAGGGTAAGTCCTAAAACAATGACTGATGCATTTCACACATGTATTTCAAGCGATGAGATTTTTTTTCGTGTCGTTTACTATTATGTATGACTGTTTTATTCCAACAGGATTGATAAAATCTTTATAAATGTAGAAATAACGAAATCAATAACATGTAAATTTATCCGGTAAAAATTCGATGACAGTAATTTTGACATTTCTAACATTCATAAGTAGTTCACACGCTATCGTAGATACAGACTAAACGGAAAACAAGAAATATACATGCACCAGATATATTACACGGCTGCTTACATCCCGTGTACTGTGTAAATTTTAATTCCCCGTACATGCAATACTCGCCGTTTGATCTCAGGAATTTCTGCTAAATTGTTCAATCCGCTGCATATTTGGCAGACAATAAGAATAGGGTCCGAGGTACATTTACACGAAATTTCATTAGGATCAAGTGAAGGGTTCGGGAGTTAGAATTTTTTTCTACAGTACATGTCAAGCACGCTAATTGAAACTCAAATGCCCCAAAATTCATAACTCTGTTCAAAATGAACGAATTGGCCTGGTCATTAGTAGAGTAATCTAGAATAGTATTAGGTTGAAAGTACAGGTCAAAGATCAAGTAAAATCAGGCCAGAAAAACTAAATGATTTTGTGAATCGGGTTGGGGGGGGGGGGGTCGGTGCGTGTACTGTGTAAATTTGAATTCCCCGTATAGACAATACGCGCTGTTTGATCTAAGAAATTCCTTCAAAATTGTTCAATCCGCTGCATATTTGGCAGACGGTAAGAATGGGGTCCGAGGTACATTTACACGAAATTTCGTTAGGATTAAGTGAAGGGTTCGGGAGTTAGAATTTTTTTCTACAGTACATGTCAAGCACGCTAATCGAAACTCAAATGTCCCAAAATTCATATCTCTGTTAAAAATGAACGAATTGGTCTGGTCATTAGTACAGTAATCTAGAATGGTAATAGGTTGAAATTAAAGGTCCAAGATCAAAGATCAAGAAAAAGCAGGCAAGAAAAACTAAACGATTTTTTGATTTTGGGGGGGGGGGGGTGGAGTGTCGGTGACTTCTGTATTAAACTTAAAATATTAAATTGTAAATATTACATATAACACAATTACTAAATGATATACATGTGTTAGAACAATGTATAAGCGTGTTATTAAAGATGTAACTATTCATTTTCCTGAACATTTTAACTAGATCTCAATACACAAATACGGGGGAAAGCGCTATTATTGTAACTTCTTTTACAAAATTAAAACGGAAAAGAACAGAATTCATCATTTTAAAGATAAAATCGTAGGTCTAAGCGAAAAATGAGTTGAAAAATTTTGCGGCACTTGAGGCTTGAACCCGGGTCGCCTGGGCATATGTCCACGACTCTAACGACTGAGCTACTCGGACTCTCGCTTCAGGACTTTGACCCTTAATATCTGGAGAATGCGTTGATCGATTTTAAAACAAATTACATATTCTGAATCAGAAAAAGGGTCACTATCAACCCTACAGAAAAATATTTTAACATAAAAAAGTTGAAAAATTATTTTTTTTAAATTTGCTTCCGGTGACAAACGGAAGCGACGGCGGCCATTCTGTTGACCGAGGTGCACCAGAAAAACGGTAGATCTATCATCTCTAGAAATTTAATTCCAATATCTTCACTCGTTTTTGAGAAACGTCGCAGACAAAATTGACTTTTAAAAATCGTAAACTGACGATAACTTCCGACAGGAAGTGAATTTTGAAAAACTGTCGCGGCGGTATAAACTTCACATGACGGGGCATTATCCCTGTAAATTTGAAAGAAATCGAAAGAGCCATCTCCGAGAAATCGCCTGCACAAAATTTGTAAGACAAAAAAAGAATAATAATAATAACTAGATCGTTCTCGTTGCGAGCAACGAGTGGGTCTTCCGTCCGATTTTTGAATAAATGAGATAAATCCCATCATTTTAAAGATAAAATCGTAAGTGTACGCAAAAAAAACGAAAAAAAAAATTTGCGGCACTCGGGGCTTGAACCCGGGTCGCCTGGGCACTGTCCACGACCATAACGACTGAGTTACTCGGGCTCTCGCTTCAGGACTTTGACGCTTAATATCTCGAGAATGCGTTGATCGATTTTAAAACAAAATTCATATTCTGAATCAGTAAAAGGGTCACTATTAACTATAAAAAAATTAAAGAAAAATATTAAAAAATAAAAAAGTCGAAAAATTAAAATTTTTCAAATTTCCTTCCGGTGACGACCGAAAGTGACGGCTGGCATTCTCTTGACCGAGGTGCACCAGAAAATAGGTAGATCTATCATCTCTGAAAATTTCAGCCCCTTATCTTTACTCGTTTTTGAGAAACCTGACAGACAAAATTGACTTTTTAAAATCGTAAACGGACGATAACTTCCGACCGGAAGTGTATTTTCAAAAATGTTTAAAAAACGATCAACTTCAGATAAAACTGCGTTGATCCTGAAAATTTGAATGAAATCGATAGAGCCATCTCCGAGAAATCGTCTGCACAAAATCGGTAAGAAAAAAAAAGAATAATAATAATAATAATAATAATAATAACAATAAGAAAAGTGAAAAAGAAACAATAGAATAATAGAAGGGTCTTCCGCTGAAGACGGAAGACCCTAATAATAATAATAAGAAAAGTGAAAAAGAAACAATAGAATAATAGAAGGGTCTTCCGCTGAAGACGGAAGACCCTAATAAATAAGGTCTGTTTTTGTCTTAATTTAAATGGAATAGTGTTTTTCAACTTGTACTACATTCCAGCAACCCCTTTGTGAAGAGTATTTTTGTTAGAAAATCAAAAAAAAAAAAAAAAAAAAAAAAAAAATGGAGAGAAAGAAAAGGAGAGAAAGAGCAAATCTTGGCTCCGGCGAGATTAGAGTTATCACACCGGTAATCCACCAATGAAAATGAACTTAGTCAATTGTAGTTCCATACATTTATAGGGAATATTTTTTTCTCTTGCCCGCATTTTGCATTTTCCCATATTTGATTTGAATAAAAATGATATCTCTGATTAGGGAAATTTCTGTAGTTTGTAAATTTGATTCTACTTTTATCGGGAACTATTTCTTAAAGGGCATATAGGCCGACTTCATGGGGTGCGCGCAGTCTGTTTACAAACAGCTTGAAAACACGTGGTTTGGGGGGTAGGCATGTTCGCAGCTAGAAAACTTGAGAAAATGCCGTATCGCATGCGCATTTTTTGATGTTAGATAATGCGTAATGTATCATAGAACACTGCTATCTATCATTTTTCTCACGAGAAAATTATTTCGATTTTTTACGAATTTTTTTCTTACATAGAATTTTATAGCCCAAACTTGATTTTCGTCGTAAATAAATCGAAAGTAGAATTCTGAGGTGTGGATCTCGGATTCGGTTAACGACAATTAGGGTAAGTCCTAAAACAATGACTGATGCATTTCACACATGTATTTCAAGCGATGAGATTTTTTTTCGTGTCGTTTACTATTATGTATGACTGTTTTATTCCAACAGGATTGATAAAATCTTTATAAATGTAGAAATAACGAAATCAATAACATGTAAATTTATCCGGTAAAAATTCGATGACAGTAATTTTGACATTTCTAACATTCATAAGTAGTTCACACGCTATCGTAGATACAGACTAAACGGAAAACAAGAAATATACATGCACCAGATATATTACACGGCTGCTTACATCCCGTGTACTGTGTAAATTTTAATTCCCCGTACATGCAATACTCGCCGTTTGATCTCAGGAATTTCTGCTAAATTGTTCAATCCGCTGCATATTTGGCAGACAATAAGAATAGGGTCCGAGGTACATTTACACGAAATTTCATTAGGATCAAGTGAAGGGTTCGGGAGTTAGAATTTTTTTCTACAGTACATGTCAAGCACGCTAATTGAAACTCAAATGCCCCAAAATTCATAACTCTGTTCAAAATGAACGAATTGGCCTGGTCATTAGTAGAGTAATCTAGAATAGTATTAGGTTGAAAGTACAGGTCAAAGATCAAGTAAAATCAGGCCAGAAAAACTAAATGATTTTGTGAATCGGGTTGGGGGGGGGGGTCGGTGCGTGTACTGTGTAAATTTGAATTCCCCGTATAGACAATACGCGCTGTTTGATCTAAGAAATTCCTTCAAAATTGTTCAATCCGCTGCATATTTGGCAGACGGTAAGAATGGGGTCCGAGGTACATTTACACGAAATTTCGTTAGGATTAAGTGAAGGGTTCGGGAGTTAGAATTTTTTTCTACAGTACATGTCAAGCACGCTAATCGAAACTCAAATGTCCCAAAATTCATATCTCTGTTAAAAATGAACGAATTGGTCTGGTCATTAGTACAGTAATCTAGAATGGTAATAGGTTGAAATTAAAGGTCCAAGATCAAAGATCAAGAAAAAGCAGGCAAGAAAAACTAAACGATTTTTTGATTTGGGGGGGGGGGGTGGAGTGTCGGTGACTTCTGTATTAAACTTAAAATATTAAATTGTAAATATTACATATAACACAATTACTAAATGATATACATGTGTTAGAACAATGTATAAGCGTGTTATTAAAGATGTAACTATTCATTTTCCTGAACATTTTAACTAGATCTCAATACACAAATACGGGGGAAAGCGCTATTATTGTAACTTCTTTTACAAAATTAAAACGGAAAAGAACAGAATTCATCATTTTAAAGATAAAATCGTAGGTCTAAGCGAAAAATGAGTTGAAAAATTTTGCGGCACTTGAGGCTTGAACCCGGGTCGCCTGGGCATATGTCCACGACTCTAACGACTGAGCTACTCGGACTCTCGCTTCAGGACTTTGACCCTTAATATCTGGAGAATGCGTTGATCGATTTTAAAACAAATTACATATTCTGAATCAGAAAAAGGGTCACTATCAACCCTACAGAAAAATATTTTAACATAAAAAAGTTGAAAAATTATTTTTTTTAAATTTGCTTCCGGTGACAAACGGAAGCGACGGCGGCCATTCTGTTGACCGAGGTGCACCAGAAAAACGGTAGATCTATCATCTCTAGAAATTTAATTCCAATATCTTCACTCGTTTTTGAGAAACGTCGCAGACAAAATTGACTTTTAAAAATCGTAAACTGACGATAACTTCCGACAGGAAGTGAATTTTGAAAAACTGTCGCGGCGGTATAAACTTCACATGACGGGGCATTATCCCTGTAAATTTGAAAGAAATCGAAAGAGCCATCTCCGAGAAATCGCCTGCACAAAATTTGTAAGACAAAAAAAGAATAATAATAATAACTAGATCGTTCTCGTTGCGAGCAACGAGTGGGTCTTCCGTCCGATTTTTGAATAAATGAGATAAATCCCATCATTTTAAAGATAAAATCGTAAGTGTACGCAAAAAAAACGAAAAAAAAAATTTGCGGCACTCGGGGCTTGAACCCGGGTCGCCTGGGCACTGTCCACGACCATAACGACTGAGTTACTCGGGCTCTCGCTTCAGGACTTTGACGCTTAATATCTCGAGAATGCGTTGATCGATTTTAAAACAAAATTCATATTCTGAATCAGTAAAAGGGTCACTATTAACTATAAAAAAATTAAAGAAAAATATTAAAAAATAAAAAAGTCGAAAAATTAAAATTTTTCAAATTTCCTTCCGGTGACGACCGAAAGTGACGGCTGGCATTCTCTTGACCGAGGTGCACCAGAAAATAGGTAGATCTATCATCTCTGAAAATTTCAGCCCCTTATCTTTACTCGTTTTTGAGAAACCTGACAGACAAAATTGACTTTTTAAAATCGTAAACGGACGATAACTTCCGACCGGAAGTGTATTTTCAAAAATGTTTAAAAAACGATCAACTTCAGATAAAACTGCGTTGATCCTGAAAATTTGAATGAAATCGATAGAGCCATCTCCGAGAAATCGTCTGCACAAAATCGGTAAGAAAAAAAAAGAATAATAATAATAATAATAATAATAATAATAACAATAAGAAAAGTGAAAAAGAAACAATAGAATAATAGAAGGGTCTTCCGCTGAAGACGGAAGACCCTAATAATAATAATAAGAAAAGTGAAAAAGAAACAATAGAATAATAGAAGGGTCTTCCGCTGAAGACGGAAGACCCTAATAAATAAGGTCTGTTTTTGTCTTAATTTAAATGGAATAGTGTTTTTCAACTTGTACTACATTCCAGCAACCCCTTTGTGAAGAGTATTTTTGTTAGAAAATCAAAAAAAAAAAAAAAAAAAAAAAAAAAATGGAGAGAAAGAAAAGGAGAGAAAGAGCAAATCTTGGCTCCGGCGAGATTAGAGTTATCACACCGGTAATCCACCAATGAAAATGAACTTAGTCAATTGTAGTTCCATACATTTATAGGGAATATTTTTTTCTCTTGCCCGCATTTTGCATTTTCCCATATTTGATTTGAATAAAAATGATATCTCTGATTAGGGAAATTTCTGTAGTTTGTAAATTTGATTCTACTTTTATCGGGAACTATTTCTTAAAGGGCATATAGGCCGACTTCATGGGGTGCGCGCAGTCTGTTTACAAACAGCTTGAAAACACGTGGTTTGGGGGGTAGGCATGTTCGCAGCTAGAAAACTTGAGAAAATGCCGTATCGCATGCGCATTTTTTGATGTTAGATAATGCGTAATGTATCATAGAACACTGCTATCTATCATTTTTCTCACGAGAAAATTATTTCGATTTTTTACGAATTTTTTTCTTACATAGAATTTTATAGCCCAAACTTGATTTTCGTCGTAAATAAATCGAAAGTAGAATTCTGAGGTGTGGATCTCGGATTCGGTTAACGACAATTAGGGTAAGTCCTAAAACAATGACTGATGCATTTCACACATGTATTTCAAGCGATGAGATTTTTTTTCGTGTCGTTTACTATTATGTATGACTGTTTTATTCCAACAGGATTGATAAAATCTTTATAAATGTAGAAATAACGAAATCAATAACATGTAAATTTATCCGGTAAAAATTCGATGACAGTAATTTTGACATTTCTAACATTCATAAGTAGTTCACACGCTATCGTAGATACAGACTAAACGGAAAACAAGAAATATACATGCACCAGATATATTACACGGCTGCTTACATCCCGTGTACTGTGTAAATTTTAATTCCCCGTACATGCAATACTCGCCGTTTGATCTCAGGAATTTCTGCTAAATTGTTCAATCCGCTGCATATTTGGCAGACAATAAGAATAGGGTCCGAGGTACATTTACACGAAATTTCATTAGGATCAAGTGAAGGGTTCGGGAGTTAGAATTTTTTTCTACAGTACATGTCAAGCACGCTAATTGAAACTCAAATGCCCCAAAATTCATAACTCTGTTCAAAATGAACGAATTGGCCTGGTCATTAGTAGAGTAATCTAGAATAGTATTAGGTTGAAAGTACAGGTCAAAGATCAAGTAAAATCAGGCCAGAAAAACTAAATGATTTTGTGAATCGGGTTGGGGGGGGGGGGTCGGTGCGTGTACTGTGTAAATTTGAATTCCCCGTATAGACAATACGCGCTGTTTGATCTAAGAAATTCCTTCAAAATTGTTCAATCCGCTGCATATTTGGCAGACGGTAAGAATGGGGTCCGAGGTACATTTACACGAAATTTCGTTAGGATTAAGTGAAGGGTTCGGGAGTTAGAATTTTTTTCTACAGTACATGTCAAGCACGCTAATCGAAACTCAAATGTCCCAAAATTCATATCTCTGTTAAAAATGAACGAATTGGTCTGGTCATTAGTACAGTAATCTAGAATGTTAATAGGTTGAAATTAAAGGTCCAAGATCAAAGATCAAGAAAAAGCAGGCAAGAAAAACTAAACGATTTTTTGATTTGGGGGGGGGGGGGTGGAGTGTCGGTGACTTCTGTATTAAACTTAAAATATTAAATTGTAAATATTACATATAACACAATTACTAAATGATATACATGTGTTAGAACAATGTATAAGCGTGTTATTAAAGATGTAACTATTCATTTTCCTGAACATTTTAACTAGATCTCAATACACAAATACGGGGGAAAGCGCTATTATTGTAACTTCTTTTACAAAATTAAAACGGAAAAGAACAGAATTCATCATTTTAAAGATAAAATCGTAGGTCTAAGCGAAAAATGAGTTGAAAAATTTTGCGGCACTTGAGGCTTGAACCCGGGTCGCCTGGGCATATGTCCACGACTCTAACGACTGAGCTACTCGGACTCTCGCTTCAGGACTTTGACCCTTAATATCTGGAGAATGCGTTGATCGATTTTAAAACAAATTACATATTCTGAATCAGAAAAAGGGTCACTATCAACCCTACAGAAAAATATTTTAACATAAAAAAGTTGAAAAATTATTTTTTTTAAATTTGCTTCCGGTGACAAACGGAAGCGACGGCGGCCATTCTGTTGACCGAGGTGCACCAGAAAAACGGTAGATCTATCATCTCTAGAAATTTAATTCCAATATCTTCACTCGTTTTTGAGAAACGTCGCAGACAAAATTGACTTTTAAAAATCGTAAACTGACGATAACTTCCGACAGGAAGTGAATTTTGAAAAACTGTCGCGGCGGTATAAACTTCACATGACGGGGCATTATCCCTGTAAATTTGAAAGAAATCGAAAGAGCCATCTCCGAGAAATCGCCTGCACAAAATTTGTAAGACAAAAAAAGAATAATAATAATAACTAGATGCGATCTCGTTGCGAGCAACGAGTGGGTCTTCCGTCCATTTTTTAATCGATAAGATAAAAATAGAGATTGTATTTTTAAAAAAAATTAATTCCATCCACTAAAGAACACAGTGGTACCATTCGACGCGAAATTGCAAGGGCAATCTAGATATGACGACCCATCTCCGAGAAATCTTCTACATAAGAATTGTAAGAAAAGACCACCCAATAAAAGTGAAAAATGAAACAATAGATTAATAGAAGGGTGTCTGCTAAAGACCGAAGACCCTAATGATAAAAGTGAAAAAGCAACAATAGAATAATAGACGACTGAAGACAGAAAACTCTAAAAAGTACTGTTTTTGTCTTTAAGGTCAGACGCGACCTATTTTCCATTTTTTCTATTTTTCCTATCTCCACAATGTGAAGTAATTCCATAAATATATTTTCATGTGATATGATACTTTTTATTTAAATGTAAGTGTTCAATTGAAAATATATACTATCACTTTATTTATAAGCATTCAAATGCATTTTACATGCTAATTTAAGGAAAATTCTAAATATTCTAGTTCTAAAAATAGCCTTGTAATGTACCCTGAATTTTGGGGAATTAACAGGTTTAAATGATAATAAATTAGGAATAATATATGAAGGAAAACTATATAAAATTGATGAATGTCTCGTGTGTCCTTAATTAATTCCAACTTGTTTTCCAATCCAACAACCACATTTTAATGAAGATATTTTTGTTAGCAAATTCAAAAGAAAGAAGACCACGTGTGTAATCATGATTTAAAAATAGATAAGCCATATTTGTACGGTAGAAAGGGGGAGGGGGTCATCGCAACAAGTTGTTACATAAGTAGTTGTATATTACGGTACAATATAAGTACATGTAATAACTGGTGTTGGATTATCATCATTACCAAAGAATTTTCAGTTTTGATTAAAACAAATATATTTTCATAAAACTGGATTATGTACTGGAGAAACTAAATCGCCGAAGCGGGTTGTGGTCCGATTTTCTATCAATTGGGCGATTTCATTCATCTTGGAAAGGGTACATAACTCGCGTGCCTTACTAAATGTACATTAAACAATTACCGGTCAATTTTTTTTATGTTAATTCGATAGATTTCCTAAAAAACATTAGATCAAAAGTATAATATATGTAGTTGATACAAAACAAATGTCAAAAAATTATTTGACACCCTCCCCATGGATCTATGCCAATGGATAATAAGTTCATTCAAACCATCAGCCGTTGCGTGAATGGTAAAACGGGACTTCGCACCATAATATGTCTCATTCATAGTTTTTGCGCGCCGATTAGTGGACGAGTCTAAATTGGAATCAAAGAACACCGTAGAGCATCTTCGCTAGCAAAGGGTTTTCGGTTCACCCCGTTCCCCATATATGGGAGCAGAGTGGACCAAAAACCCTTCGCTAGCGAAGATGACATGTACATTCCTAAAATAGTTTTCATTTAGTGAAATAATTTAATTTCAAGTGATATACATACATGTACATGCACAAGATCGGAGACAAGACTGAAATTTCTTTTTAAATCTACACATTCTGTTTATGAATTTATGATCAGCAGCGAAAATTAAAATTAATTTCTAATCAAATAGAAATTGATCAACTAATTGATATATGCATGCTTCCATTGAACGATTTTGTTTAGTCAGGCAACCTTTTGGGAAAGCTATTACTTGTTGATTTTATAAGATAGAGAATAGACATAAATAAATAGATATCGTTCGTCATTAACAAAATTAGATGGGAAGCGCCAATGTTTAACAGATGTATTTCAGCGTTGAAAATTGTTTCCGTGTTGATTAGTTTTATTTCAACACGATTGATAAATTCTGTAAATGTAGAAATGTCGAAATCAGTAACATGTATATTTTGTCAGCAAAAAAATCGATGACAGAAATGTTCACAGTTCTAACATTCAGAAGTAATTCAGATGCTATCGACGATACAGACTAAACGGAAATATTTCACGGCTGCTTACATCCCGTGTACTGTGTAAATTTTCATTCCCCGTACAGGTAATACGCGCCGTTTCTTCTAAATTGTTCAATCCGCTGCATATTTGGCAGACAATAAGAATGGGGTCCGTAGTACATTTACACGAATTTTCATTAGGATTGTGTGAAAGGCTCGGGAGTTAGAATTTTCTTTACAGTACATGTCAAGCACGCCAATTGAAACTCAAATGCCAACAATTCATAACCCTGTTAAAAATAAACGAATTGGTCTGGTGTTTTGTACAGTGTATAAAAAGGGAATTGGTTGTAATTCAAGATCTAAGATCAAAGATCAAAGAAACGCAGCTAAGATAACTGTAAGATTTGGGAATCGGGGGTGGGGGGGGGGTGACTTTTATATTATAACTTTCAATATAAAGTTTTTGAATATTACATTATAAATTATTACTTAATTAAATTTATATATATTACATCACTGTATTTATAAGCGTTGTAACATTTTTAAAAAATTATTTCAGTATTAATATGTATCTATAAAACTCAATGTCCATTAATTTAACGAATGAGCTACGAGGACTCTGCATTGCCTGTTACGTATGACCGTTACGCTTTTACCGCAGTTCACGTGAATATTCCTAATTTTGATGCGTGTTGTTTCCGGAGGGGGTTGAAAAGGCTCGAGCTTGATTTTCAAGCACATTTGTACTTCGTCGTAAAGATGTGTCGAGTACAGACATAGATCGAAAGGTCAGATCTAAATTAGGTGATCCAGGCACTTAAACCGTGTAAGAAATGTCAGTTTGAAAATGCCATACTTGGGTCAAATCGAAAGTAGAATTTTCAGGTGTGGATCTCGGATTCGGTTAACGAAACTAAGGGAAGTCCTAAAACAATGACTGATGCATTTTACACATGTATTTAAGCGTTGAGAATTTTTTTTCGTGTCGTTTACTAATATGATTGACTGTTTTATTTCAACAGGATTGATAAAATCGTGAAAAATGTAGAAATAACGAAATCAGTAACATGTAAATTTATTCGGTAAAAGATCGATGACAGTAATTTTTACAGTTTTAACATTTAGAAGTAGTTCACACGCTATCATTGTTACAGACTAAACGCAAAACAAGAAATATACATTGCACCAGAAATATTTCACGGCTGCTTACACCCCGAGTACTGTGTAAATTTTAATTCCCCGTACAGGCAATACGCGCTGTTTGATCTCAGGAATTTCTTTTAAATTGTTCAATCCGCTGCATATTTGGCAGACAATAAGAATGGGGTCCGAGGTACATTTACACGAATTTTCATTAGGATTGTGTGAAAGGCTCGGGAGTTAGAATTTTTTTCTACAGTACATGTCAAGCACGCCAATTGAAACTCAAATGCCAAAAAATTCATAACCCTGTTAAAAATAAACGAATTGATCTGATGTTTTGTACAGAGTTTAAAAAGGGTACTAGGTTGTAATTCAAGATCTTAGATCAAAGTTAAAAAAAAAACGATTTGGGGAATCGGAGGGGGGGGGTGACTTTTATATTAAACTTTCAATATTAAATTCTTAAGGTAAGGTTTGCGGTTAC
Source organism: Magallana ariakensis (assembly GCA_020458035.1). Taxonomy (NCBI): domain Eukaryota; kingdom Metazoa; phylum Mollusca; class Bivalvia; order Ostreida; family Ostreidae; genus Magallana; species Magallana ariakensis. The sequence continues at coordinate 4,279,675 of CM035820.1, read as the reverse complement.
AGGGAGATAACTCACATATTTTCATTGTGACGTAACACCAACAACCCCTTATTTCAGCTATGACGTCAAAATTTATGTGACGTCATAATTGATTTCAGGTTCTTTTTATTTCGCGGGGTTTTGAAGTTTCATTGAATAAATAACAAGACACAAGCGTTTTATCAATTTTCATGAAAACAAAGTCCGCATCATATGGTTTTGAATAGTGTTTTAGAAACATCAAATTACACATATACTAAGATACATTTTTCCTGAAATCGGTGGACTTGGAAAGGTTTCAAATAAGATGTTTTTGTTTACATAACAGTAGTTCAAAATTAAGACTTTTGTTGCATTTTATTTTATTTTTAAATATTTTATTAGAAATTCAAAAAAATGAATCACGATATAAAAGGTGACATTATTTTTGAACAATTTAAGCATAAATAACCCCCATAATAGTAACATATAAAATGTATATATTTACACGAAATTATTTACATTTCATCAACATGAAAATTTGAAATCACGAACTTTGACCTTTTGTAGTTATAAAACGGAACCGGCGAAATTATTTGAATTTCATGAGAAAAAAGACTTTAGTATAGTGAACAAAATGGTATGTAACTTCGGTACAATTCCTAAAAATTGCAAGCCGCAAACCTTTCAAACATTTACTCAATATATTCCTATGTAAAATTTCCACTCCCAAACGTGGCCCCACCCTAACACCGGGGGTCATGATTTTCATAAATTATTACTAAATTAAATGCATATATTTGAACACTGTTTAAGCGTTGTAACTTTTTAAAAAGCTATTTCAATATTAATATGTATCTATGAAACTCAATGTCCATTACTCTTACGAATGAGCTACGTGGACTCTTCATTGCCTGTTACGTATGACCGTTACGCTTTTACAGCCTGAATCTTAAATCTTAGCAATTTTTTTTCTCGAAATTTCACGTGAATATTCCTATAAAAAGTCACTGGACTCTTCAATTTCATATAGCGAGGGTTTTCATTTAACTAGCCGCTGACCGCTAGGTAGTGCGGCCGCGACCATGGCGACCAATTTTCTCGGTCGCAAGCGAGAGATCGCTTACGTAATGGCACACACACAGAGCTCAGAAACCCGGGTTTATGCTTGCAGAACTTCACAAAAGTGACTCAAAGTCCCCACATAAAAGCTTTAAGAAAAGCATGGTATACTATTATGAAATTTTTCTAATGAATTAAAGCATCCCGAATACAATAATACACTTTCTGCGGTGAATTTATGTCAGTTGTGCGTTTTTATCCAATCAATTCGGGAAAGATGTCATCAGACGCAGAATTGTAAGCGCAACTTAAATAGCATGTTCTAAAATCGATCTAAGGTCATTTTAACAAAATGGCAGACAGTTGCAGGCTTTGTTGATTTTATAATATAATTTTATAATATAGAGGGTAGACATGTATAAATGGATATCGTTTGTTATTTACAAAATTAGCAGGAAAGCGCCTACGTTTAACAAATGTATTTCAGCGTTGAAAATTATTTGCCGTGTTGATTTCTCTTTGTTTCACTGTTTCACGATTGATAATTTTTTGATAAATGTAGAAATGACGAAATCAGTAACATGTAAATTTAGTCAGTAGTAAAATGATGACAGAAATTTTCACAGTTCTAACATTCAGAAGTAATTCATTTGCTATCGGCGATACAGACTAAACGGAAAACAAAAAATATACATGCACCAGAAATATTACACGGCTGCTTACATCCCGTGTACTGCGTAAATTTTAATTCCCGGTACAGGTTATACGTGCCGTATAATTTCAGGACTTTCTTTCTCTAACTCAGATCCGCTCCATATTTAGCAAACATTAAGAATGGGGTCCGAGGTACAATTACGCGAATTTTCATTAGGATTGTGTGAAAGGCTCGGGAGTTAGAATTTTTTTCTACAGTACATGTCAAGCACGCCAATTGAAACTCAAATGCCAAAAAATTCATAACTCTGTTTAAAATAAAGGAATTGGTCTGGTGTTTTGTACAGTGTTTAAAAAAGGTACAAGGTTGTAATTAAAGGTCTAAGATCAAAGATCAAAGAAACGCAGGTAAGATAACTTTACGATTTTGGGAATCGGAGGGGAGAATTTTATATTAAATTTTTTATATTAAATTCTAAATATTACATTATAAATTATTACAATATTAAATGCATATATTAGAACACTGTATAAGCATTGCAACTTGTTTTTTAAAACAATATCAGTATTAATATGTATCTATGGTCTTCAAAGTCCATTACTCTAACGAATGAGCTACGCGGACTCAGTATTGCCTGTTACGTGTGACCGTTACGCTTCTACAGCCTGAATCTTAACAAACGTTGTTCAAAAGTTCACGTGAATATTCCTATAAAAAGTCAGTGGACTCTTCAATTTCACACAGCGAGGGTTTTCATTTAATTATTGCGCTATCGTGCAAACACCTACCACACGTATTGTAACACTGGATTTTAATTTTGAACTGCATTTTCTTTGAACGCTTTAATTAAGAGTATTTACACTATTTTTGTTAACCGAATTTTTTCTATTAAATTCTGTATTGTATTTAATATTTTGAATATACAATCTGACAATGATTTTATTCAATGCTAAATAAATTAAAAATCAACTGTCGTGTAAGATAAAGGTATGTGCTATCAAATCAACATATGTTAACAAAATAAATACTGTAGACTAAGTTATTATCAAGATTGAATTGTAAACATACAAAGGATCAATGAACATGTGCGATAAAGTAAAAGCACATGAAGCAAGTGTTATTAGACTTTCGCGAATCGCATGCATGCCCATTCGCACGGGATATTCACGGACATATGCGGAGGATGAATTATATTCTTGTGTACTCAGAGCTCCGTGGCCATGTTTGGCTTAAAATGTTTGCAGTTTAATAACTTATTTTATTTAAACAATATATAACTATTTCAAAACAAAGAGCCCTCTTTTCAATGACAGTTATACTAAAATATCTACCGTTTTTAATTATGAAGCTAAAGGAGATTAATCATTTAAAAGATTTAATCATTTTTGTGTTTGAGTCTTGTGGATATTTTTTGTTACAACTATTTAGATTTACTTATCAACCATAAATCTTTTGTCTGACGATGCTTAAGATAGGAAATATAAACATTTACTTTAAACAATTCTTTGTGAACCTATAAATGTAAGACGCGAATCTTGTGTATTAGATAACCGCTGACCGTTAGGTAGACCAGCCGCGACCATGGCGACCGATTTTCTCGGCCGCGAGCTAGGGATCGGTTACGTAATGGTACAAACCAGGTTAACGCTTGCAGAACATAACAAATCCTCACGTAAAAGCTTTAAGAATATAATGCATATTGTTATGAAAAACTTTTCGAATGAATTAAATCATCCTGAATACAATAATACATGTTCTGTGGTGAATTAATGTCAGTTGTACACAATGGCTTTTCGTTAACTTGCCAAATGAGAACAGGTACATGTTAACAAGTAGAGCTTTTTACATACATATTACACAATACCTTAACAAAGTAACATTATAGTGACATTGGTAAGATCCCAATGAACAACTATTCCAGCGACAGCCATATCAAATTCCTAACCGTTTTTAGTTATTTCGCAAATACTTTCAAGGAACCTAGGCCCTTAATTGAAGGGGCCAGCCCCTTTTCAATGGTGTCAAACGAAAGCCCATAATATTCTACACAACTTTTATTCTACATGTTTTAACAAAATATTTTTTGTTTAAAATATAAAAAGGAAAACATGTGTAAATTTTTGCACCTTTTGGAATCCTATAATTTGACCCCCTACCTTTTTCTAAATAAAAAACGTAATCAAAAAACAAAATCAAGTGTGCAAAACTTCAATTTCCCTGTTATTCAAATTCGTTGGATTCTCATTCCCTACTGTTATAATCTCGGAGCCTTTGTCTTGAAACAAAACACCCTAAAAAAAAATCTAAGGGGAATAACTCATTAACGGAAGAGGAATTTTACAGTTTATGACATGTTATAATTAGTGTTTTGTAAAGTCTATTTGTCCTGAAAATTTGGGCAAAAATCTTTCAAAAATAAGCAAGATATGAAGCCTCAAAGTTTGCGTCTTGGAAAAATATAAAATAAAGAAAAATACGAATAACTTCCGTATTCGGAATTTCCGGACAATCATATTACCCAGGTGACCTAAACTAGCATGTCCTCTATCCTTCCTGAAAATATCAGCTTTCTATCTTTAGTCGTTTTTGAGAAAGTGCGTGGACAAAAAGTCAAGATAAAATTACAAAATGGCGGATAAGTCCGAACCGGAAGTGATTTTGACAAAATTGAAAAAGATGTATAAACTTCAGATCATAATAGATCAATGCTGAAAATTTGACGGAAATCGGACGACACATCTCTGAGAAATCCTCTGCACAAAAATTGTAAAGAAAAAAAAAAGAAAAAAAATAAACCTGAAAAAGAAACAATAGAATAATAGAAGGGTCTTCCGCTGAAGACGGAAGACCCTAATAATAATAATAAGAAAAGTGAAAAAGAAACAATAGAATAATAGAAGGGTCTTCCGCTGAAGACGGAAGACCCTAATAATAATAATAAGAAAAGTGAAAAAGAAACAATAGAATAATAGAAGGGTCTTCCGCTGAAGACGGAAGACCCTAATAAATAAGGTCTGTTTTTGTCTTAATCTAAATGGAATAGTGTTTTTCAACGTGTATTTCATTCCAACAACCCCTTTGTGAATAATATTGTTGTTAGAAAATCAAAAAAAAAAAAAAAAAAAAAAATGGATAGAAAGAAAAGGAGAGAAAGAACAAATTGTGTGGCTCCGGTGAGATTAGAACACCCAACTTATGCAGGTGTCATAACAGGATTTCAGCGAAGGTTCACGTCAAAACATGGCTGACGCAAAATAATTCCCGAATTTCTCTTTGAATTTGGGGCGTTTCCGCCCGGGACAGGAGCTGATTTTTTGTATGAGATTAAAAACAACGTGTAAGATGTCTGAGTATTCAGGTTTTGTAACAATGCGAGGTCATTTGAATTATTGATGCGTGTTTGTTTCTGGAGGGGGGTGAAAAGGCCAGAGCTTGATTTTCGTCGTAAATAAATCGAAAGTAGAATTTTGAGGTGTGGATCTCGGATTCGGTTAACGACAAATAGGGGAATGATAAAACAATGACTGGTGCATTTTACACATGTATTTCAGCGTTGAGAATTTTTTTTCGTGTCGTTTACTATTATGTTTGACTGTTTTATTATGCCAGGATTGATAAAATCTTGATAAATGTAGAAATAACGAAATCAGTAACATGTAAATTTATTCGGTAAAAAATCGATAACGGTAATTTTCACAGTTCTAACATTCATAAGTAGTTCACACGCTATCGTAGATACAGACTAAACGGAAAACAAGAAATATACATGCATCAGAAATATTACACGGCTGCTTACATCCCGTGTACTGTGTACATTTTAATTCCCAGTACAGGCAATGCCTGCCGTTTGATCTCAGGAATTTCTTCTTAATTGCTCAATCCGCTGCATATTTAGCAGACAATTAGAATGTGGTCCGAGGTACATTTACACCAAATTTCATTAGGATTGAGCGAAGGGCTCGGGAGTTAGAATTTTTTTCTACAGTACATGTGAAGCACGCTAATCGAAACTCAAATGCCCAAAAATTCATAACTCTGTTAAAATAAAACGAACTGGTCTGGCCATTAGTACAGTAATCTAGAATGGTAATAGGCTGAAAGTAAAGGTCCAATATAAAAGATCAAGTAAAATCAGGCCTGAAAAACTAAATGATTTTGTGAATCGGAAGGGGGGGGGGGGGGTCGGTGCGTGTACTGTGTAAATTTTAACTCCACGTACAGGCAATACTCGCCGTTTGATCTCAGGTATTTCTTCTAAATTGCTTAATCCGGTGCATATTTGGCAGACAATAAGAATTGGGTCCGAAGTATATTTACACGAATTTTCATAAGGATTGAGTGAAGGGCTCGGAAGTTAGAATTTTTTTCTACAGTACATGTGAAGCACGCCAGTTAAAACGCAAATGCCCAAAAATTCATAACTCTGTTAAAAATGAACGAATTGGTCTGGTTATTAGTACAGTAATCTAGAATGGTACTAGGCTGAAAGTAAAGGTCAAAGATCAAAGATCAAGAAAAAGCAGACCAGAAAAACTATATGATTTTATGAATCGGGAGGGGGGGGGGGGAGTCGGTGACTTCTATATTAAACGTAGAATATTAATATCTAAATATTACATATTACACAATTACTAAATGAAATACACATGTTAGAACAATGTATAAGCGTTGTATTAAAGATGCAACTTATTTATTTTTCTCAACATTTTAACTTTATTTCAGTATGAATACATAGCTAAGGATCTCAATACACAAATACGGGGCAAAACGCTATTATTGTAACTTCTTTTACAAAATTAAAACGGAAAAGAACAGAATTCATCATTTTAAAGATAAAATCGTAGGTCTAAGCGAATAATGAGTTTAAAAAATTTGCGGCACTTGAGGCTTGAACCCGGGTCGCCTGAGCACGTGTCCACGACTCAAACGACTGAGCTACTCGGACTCTCGCTTCAGGACTTTGGCCCTTAATATCTCGAGAATGCGTTGATCGATTTTAAAACAAATTACATATTCTGAATCAGAAAAAGGGTCACTATCAACCCTACAGAAAAATATTTTAAAACAAAAAAGTTGAAAAATTCTATTTTTAAAATTTGCGAGCAGTGACGACCGGAAGTGACGGCGGACATTCTTTTGACCGAGGTGCACTAAAAAAATGGTAGATCTATCATATCTGAAAATTTCAGCTCTAAATTTTTACTCGGTTTTAAGAAACGTCGCAGACAAAATTGACTTTTAAAAATCGTTTAACGACGATAACTTCCGACCGGAAGTGAATTTTTAAAAACTGTCGCAGCGGTATAAACTTCAGTTGACAAGGCATTGTCCCTGAAAATTTGAAGAAAATCGAAAGAGCCATCTTCGAGAAATCGCCTGCACAAAATTTGTAAGACAAAAAAAGAATAATAATAATAATAATAATAATAAGAAAAGTGAAAAAGAAACAATAGAATAATAGAAGGGTCTTCCGCTGAAGACGGAAGACCCTAATAATAAGAAAAGTGAAAAAGAAACAATAGAATAATAGTAGGGTCTTCCGCTGAAGACGGAAGACCCTAATAAGAAAAGTGAAAAAGAAACAATAGAATAATAGAAGGGTCTTCCGCTAAAGACGGAAGACCCTAACTAGATCGTTCTCGTTGCGAGCAACGAGTGGGTCTTCCGTCCGATTTTTGAATAAATGAGATAAATCCCATCATTTTAAAGATAAAATCGTAAGTCTACGCAAAAAAAAATAAAAAAAATTTTGCGGCACTCGGGGCTTGAACCCGGGTCGCCTGGGCACTGTCCACGAACATAACGACTGAGCTACTCGGGCTCTCGCTTCAGGATTTTGACGCTTAATATCTCGAGAATGCGTTGATCGATTTTAAAACAAAATACATATTCTGAATCAGAAAAAGGGTCACTATAAACTAAAAAAAAATTAAAGAAAAATATTAAAAAATAAAAAAGTCGAAAAATTAAAATTTTTCAAATTTGCTTCCTGTGACGACCGGAAGTGACGGCTGGCATTCTCTTGACCGAGGTGCACCAGAAAATAGGTAGATCTATCATCTCTGAAAATTTCAGCCCCTTATCTTTACTCGTTTTTGAGAAACCTGACAGACAAAATTGACTTTTTAAAATCGTAAACGGACGATAACTTCCGACCGGGAGTGTATTTTCAAAAATGTTTAAAAAACGATCAACTTCAGATAAAACTGCGTTGATCCTGAAAATTTGAATGAAATCGATAGAGCCATCTCCGAGAAATCGTCTGCACAAAATCGGTAAGAAAAAAAAAGAATAATAATAATAACTAGATCGTTCTCGTTGCGAGCAACGAGTGGGTCTTCCGTCCGATTTTTGAAGAAATGAGATAAAACTCATCGTTTTAAAAATAAAATTGTGAATCTAAGCTAAAAAAACGAAAAAAATATTTTCGGCACTCGGGGCTTGAACCCGGGTCGCCTGGGCACTGTCCACGACCATAACGACTGAGCTACTCGGGCTCTCGCTTCAGGACTTTGACGCTTAATATCTCGAGAATGCGTTAACCGATTTTGAAACAAATTACATATTCGGAATCAGTAAAAGGGTCACTATCAAACCTATAGAAAATTTTTTTAAAATAAAAAAGTTGAAAAATTCGATTTTTGAAATTTACTTCCGGTGCCGACCGGAAGTGACGGCGGACATTCTCTGGACCGAGGTGCACCAGAAAATATCTAGATCTATCATCTCTGAAAATTTCAGGTCGAAATCTTTACTAGTTTTTGAGAAACGTCGCAGACAAAATTGACTTTTAAAAATCGTTTAACGACGATAACTTCCGACCGGAAGTGAATTTTCAAAAACTATCAAAGTGGTATAAACTTCAGATGACGAGGCATTATCCCTGAAAATTTGAAGAAAATCAATCGAGCAATCTCCGAGAAATCGCCTGCACAAAATTTGTAAGACAAAAAAGAATAATAATAATAACTAGATCGTTCTCGTTGCGAGCAACGAGTGGGTCTTCCGTCCGATTTTTGAATAAATGAGATAAAACTCATCGTTTTAAAGATAAAATTATGAGTCTACGCAAAAAAAAACGAAAAAAATTTTTGCGGCACGCGGGGCTTGAACCCGGGTCGCCTGGGCAATGTCCACGACCATAACGACTGAGCTACTCGGGCTCTCGCTTCAGGACTTTGACGCTTAATATCTCGAGAATGCGTTGATCGATTTTAAAACAAAATACATATTCTGAATCAGTAAAAGGGTCACTATCAAACCTGTAGAAAATTATTTTAAAACAAAAAAGTTGAAAAAATCGATTTTTGAAATTTTCTTCCGGTGACGACCGGAAGTGTCGGCGGACATTCTCTTGACCGAGGTACATTAGAAAAAAGATAGATCTATCATCTCTGAAAATTACAGCTCTAAATCTTTACTCGTTTTTGAGAAACGTCGCAGACAAAATCGACTTTTAAAAATCGTTAAACGACAATAACTTCAGACCGGAAGTGAATTTTGAAAAACTGTCGTAGCGGTATAAACTTCAGTTGACGAGGCATTATCCCTGAAAATTTGAACGAAATCGAACAAGCCATCTCCGAGAAATCGCCTGCACAAAATTTGTAAGACAAAAAAAGAATAATAATAATAACTAGATCGTTCTCGTTGCGAGCAACGAGTGGGTCTTCCGTCCGATTTTTGAATAAATAAGATAAAACTCATCGTTTTAAAGATAAAATTGTGAGTTTACGCAAAAAAAACGAAAAAAAAATTTTCGGCACTCTGGGCTTGAACCCGGGTCGCCTGGGCACTGTCCGCGACCATAACGACTGAGCTACTCGGGCTCTCGCTTCAGGACTTTGACGCTTAATATCTCGAGAATGCGTTGATCGATTTTAAAACAAATTACATATTCTGAATCAGTAAAAGGGTCACTATCAACAAAATAGAAAATTATTTTAAAACAATAAACTTGAAAAATTCGATTTTTGAAATTTCCTTCCGGTGACGACCGGAAGTGACGGAAGACATTCTCTTGACCGAGGTACACTAGAAAAAAGATAGATCTATCAGTTTTGAAAATTTCAGCTCTAAATCCTTACTCGTTTTTGAGAAACGTTGCAGACAAAATTGACTTTTAAAAATCGTTTGACGACAATAACTTCCGACCGGAAGTGAATTTTGAAAAACTGTCGCAGCGGTATAAACTTCAGTTCACAAGGCATTATCCCTGAAAATTTGAACGAAATCGAACAAGCCATCTCCGAGAAATCGCCTGCACAAAATTTGTAAGACAAAAAAAGAATAATAATAATAATAAGAAAAGTGAAAAAGAAACAATAGAATAATAGAAGGGTCTTCCGCTGAAGACGGAAGACCCTAATAATAAGAAAAGTGAAAAAGAAACAATAGAATAATAGAAGGGTCTTCCGCTAAAGACGAAAGACCCTAATAATAATAAGAAAAGTGAAAAAGAAACAATAGAATAATAGAAGGGTCTTCCGCTGAAGACGGAAGACCCTAATAACTAGATACGATCTCGTTACGAGTAACGAGTAGGTCTTCCGTTCAATATGTTAAACGATACGATAAAAATATTAATGAAATTTCAGAATTCCCAATCAACCCCTTTCCTTTCAAGTAATGTATACGATTGTTAGTATCCTGTACAATGCTTAGCAAAGTGTTTTGCTTTTTCACATACAGCACATTAAAGATTTAAAGATTTTAGTGTCTTAAAATCCCTAATTATGTCATCATTGGGTTTGGCAATGAGTTTTACAAACTGATTTTGTTACGATCAACAACTTTGCTTCTATAATGCATTACAAAATCTTTATCGTTTTTAAGTTATCTGTAATAGAGTTAACGAGTGTCTTGGCCCCTAATTAAAGGGGCCAGCCCCATTTTTCTTGTATTCATTCAAAAGGTCTCACAAATACTAACAATTTTTGTTCTTACACTAATCTTAAATTGTTGTTCATTTTTGAGATACAAATGATTGAATATTTTAGGGGCCAGCCCTCTAGATCCTTCATGGGGACAAATGTTAGTTTTTTCATTAGTGGAATCGATTTAAATTATCAATGGAAGCATTTCCTCTTCTACAATGCCTAACAAAATATGTTTCCTTCTCTAGATATATTGCGTCAATGTTTAAGTACTTTGGCCCCAAAAAATCCCTAATTACGTAATAAATGGGCATAGCAATGATTTTTTCTGTTAGATATTGTTACGATCAACAACTTTGCTTCTATAATGCATTACAAAATCTTATTGTTTTTAAGTTTTTTGTAAAACAATTTACGAGTCTATTGACCCCTAATTTTAGGGGCCAGCCCCTTTTTTGATTTTATACGAAAGGTCTTATGAATACTTACATTTTCTGTTCTTACGCATATCTAAAATTGTTGTTCATTATTGAGATACAAATGATTGAATATGTTAGGGGCCAGCCCTCGATCCTTAATGGGGACATACATTGGTGTTTTGATTAGTGAAATCAATTAAAATCATAACTGCAGGCATTTTCTCTTCTACAATGCCTAACAAAATATGTTTCCTTCTCTAGTTATATTGCGTCAATGTTTAAGTACTTTGGCCCCAAAAAATCCCTAATTACGTAATAAATGGGCATGGCAATGATTTTTCCTGTTAGATATTGTTACGATCAACAACTTTGCTTCTATAATGCATTACAAAATCTTTATCATTTTCAAGTTATTTGTAATACAGTTTACGAGTCTCTTGGCCCCTAATTTAAGGGGCCAGCCCCTTTTACTTGATCTTATACGAAAGGTCTTATGAATACTTACATTTTTTGTTCTTACACCTATCTAAAATTGTTGTTCATTTTTGAGATACAATTGATTAAATATTTTAGGGGCCAGCCCTCTAGATCCTTAATGGGGACATACATTGGTGTTTTGATTAGTGGAATCGATTAGAATCATCATTGTAAGCATTTTCTCTTCTACAATGCCTAACAAAATATGTTTCGTTTTCTTGATATATTGCGTCAATGTTTAAGTACTTTGACCCCTAAAAATCCCTAATTACGTAATAAATGGGCGTGGCAATGATTTTTTCTGTTAGATATTGTTACGATCAACAACT